>CM031628.1:46888230-46958230 GCA_018398815.1 Conus ventricosus | reverse complement strand
TCCTACCCAGAGCTGCATTTGCTACTAGCTCAAATGGCAACACTGGAACCACACAGACGAGTTTCGTTCACTGATTGGGTGCGTCTATGAGACTGTTGCTCAAATTTTCTTATCAACGCTGCAAGCGTCTGTATCTCTCGGGCCTGGCTGATATCAAAACCTATTAGGATAGCAAGTGCCGAGTTTAGCCCTGTCATTTAGTCTCCTTCAAGAATGGAAACATCGCAGCAGCATCTTCATCATCCTAATCATCATCGATCAGCGTAAAGAAAGACTCATGTTCTGTGGTCCTTCATGCCCTGCTCTCGTGGTGACCTCAGTTTCGATGTCCTTTCCCCCATCTCAGCCCATGGTGAATTCGTGTCCAGGTTCTCGGTGTCCACAAGTTCATGGAGGCTGTCGCTGGGCGTATGATGTGGTGGCACCATCCAGAGGAGATTCTCACTATGCTCACTCCGCGCAAAGCATTCTTGTCCAGCAGGGAGCTTGTGGGTGGGTCCTGCGTGTGCTGGATAAAAAAGGTGCAACGAACCGACAAAAGTGACTCGGCAGCAGTGCCTCTCCTCTGGTAGGTTCCCTTTCGAACGCTGGACCTGCGAGGGGCAACCCCGTTGTGTGGCTGTGGGGCATTTGGGCCAAATGACCGGGCGATGAAGTGGCGGAGAAATAAGCAGAAATGCGATACAAGGCACGGGGGAAGGGAAAACAGAAGCCCAGCCACCCAAAAAGCGACGAACAAAAATTAATGGAAGATATCATCAAAAGTAAGTGACCCAATGGCTCCGCCCTCCCCCTGACAGTGGAACCAAAAACTTTTCCCCGGGACCCGCCCCCTGATGGTTCCGTGACGAATTAAAGACCTGCGGAAGACGAGCCAGTTAACCCCGGGGACCATCGGGGACAAAACCCCCTTTTCATCTAAACGAAACTTAAAACTTTTGAGGGTTTTATAGACAAAATTGTATGTGTTACTACGAAAAAATATGGACAAAATTGTTGTGTTACTGAAAAAATTAACGAAATTGTACGCTGTTATGATAAAATATAGACGAAAAATTGTACTTGTTACTGAAAAATACAAAACGAAAACGATGTGTTACTGATAAAAAATACAGACAAAAATTGTATGCTGTTATGACAAAATTTTAAAACGAAAATTAACGCCGTTACTTTTGCACTGCCATTTAACCCATCAAAATGGCTAAAAATTGCTAAATGTTTGCTAAAGAAATTTTAAAAAAAAGAGCTTGGAAGACCAAAGAGTAATGCAAGCAGGCATGTTGCCGATATGCTTCAGTTAAAATGTTCTTGAAGAAAATTGCGAAATCTGTCCATGTCCCTCTTTAGAAAAATTTGTATTATCCTGCGTCTTCACTCCTTTTTTTCGTGAAGTTGAAAAAGAGGCCCTTAGTCAGTCTTGACGGTTTGGGCTAAGGGATCTTTTCAAAGTGAGACGAGCAGGCGAAATCTAAAATTATATTAGAAAACCCCGAAAAAAAAAAAAAAAAAAAAAGTTGAAAAAACGAATCCAAGACAAAAAGGACCGTTGACCCTTGGCTTCTTCAAGCAAGATACAAAACAATTAGGACCCCAAAATCAACGCTTCTTGCGTTTAAATGACGAAGATAAGTGATTGTCGTTCTTTTTTCGTTGTCCTTATTTGTTTTGTATCTTGTCTGAAGAAGCAAAGGTCGAAACTCGTGGGTTTTTTTGTTTTGGGATAGTCTGTTCTGGTTTTTGTTTGTTTGTTTGTTTTTTAGTTGTTGTTGTGTGTGTTGTTGTTTTTTTTTGTTTTTTGGGGTTTTGTTGTTGTTTTTTTGTTTTTTGTTGTTTTTTTGTTGTGGTTCCTACATTTATTTAAAGTTTTTTTTGGATTACGTAAGGCAGTGACAGAAGTGAGACTAGTTAAAATCGGGAAGCAACGGCATTTAACCCTCTTCATATCATCTCATTATTATCATCATCACCAATTATTTTTTTTAATTATCCCCATCATCAATCTTTGTAAAAATTATTTTGGTTTTTTGTTTGTTACCTTATTAAATTATCAACCCAAGAATTCCGGGGAAAAAAAATCAGTTCTAGGCTACCCTCTTATAGAAAAAAATAAGAGGAAAAGCGAAAATCCCAAAGCCGATTTAAAACATGGTACAAGGAAAACAGCGTTTTCTTGTTACAAATGATTAAATACACTTTCGTAATCGCCTCCCACTTTCTCACACGTACCCGTTTTTCCCAAAATGGCGCCCCCAACCACACACCAACCACCCCAAAAACGCGTGCGCGCGCCAGCCACGCACACCACACCACTTCTTCACATTTTCCACATTCACCCAACCCCCATCTCTCTCTCTCCTCTCTCTCTCTCTCTCTCTCTTCTCCACACACACACAAAACACACACACCACACCCCACCCCACCACCCCCCACCCCCCCCACCCCTCTCCATCATCACACACACACGCAAACACAGCACGGCACACGCACACACCATGCGCCGCGCGCGCCACCACCACCAACCCCACACAACAACACCCCCAACCACACACCCCACAAACCACCCCCGTCCTTGTTATGACGGTTATTTTCGATGTTTTTAGTTATTATCCTTTATTTGCTTTTTGCTGTTAATGTTATTTTAAGATTAGGTTCGTCTAATATCCAAAATGTGTATGGGATTTAAAATTTGGGGACCTAACACACCACATAAGTCCCCACCCAACAACAACTAGGGGCAACCAAACCCCCAAAAATGACAACAAAAACGACAAAAGAAGAAAAAAGAAAAGCAAAGCAAAGAAGCGAACCCAACAACACGGTACCTTCAAATACGGCAAAGCAGCCACACCCCAGAACGGAAGCAAAAACAACGAAAGGGGGAACGGCGGACGACCCGACGGAGATCGCAGGCACCGCGGACCCTCCCAGCCCCATCCCTAAACCAAGTGGGCACCCAAATTCTGCCATCCACCAAAAGGCACGGACCCCCTCAAGATGCCCGCATCGGACGCAGGTGTCGGGGGATACTGGAACTGCGGGCTCGCTTGCTGGACTTTTTCTCCCGGTAAAGGGAGAGTTTGAGACAATGGTCCTCCCGCTGAGGACAAAAAATGCGTCCTTTTTGATTTTGGGCCGGTTAGTTGTCTTGGGGCTTTTCCTTGTTTTTTTTGGTGAGTTTCTTCGCGGGGGTAGGGAATTTCAAAAAAACAAAACTGTGTACCTGGTTTGGGCTAAATATGGGTGCCGCCAACCCGGGAAAGGAGTGAACGAGGGGGGGATCCTGGAAAGAAGAAGCACTTAAAGACAAAAAGGAAAAAGGACAAAGGGAAGGAGGAGGGGAGGAGGAGGAAAAAAGAAAGAAGGAAGAAAAAAAAAAAATGAAAAGGGGAAAAAAAAAAAGGGGGAAAAAGACGGAGATCTGGATCCCCATGATGTCTGTGTCACGAAGACAAGAACGGGCTTCATTTGGGTTTGTTGAGTTACGCCGCCCGGTGAACAAAGTAAACAAAAGGGCCCCATGCCTACATTTGACCCGCATGAACGAATACATGCGACAAAAAAGGTGGGTGGGTGGGAAAGCTGAGATGCGTGTTAAAGATACCAATTTAAATACATAGTGTTGACAACCGGAATGCACAAACCTTTTCCCCGGGGTTTTGATGTCTTATCTGTTTTGCCCCCCGGCCTCACTATAAACCCCCCCGTTCACCACCACCTCCGTCTCCCCCCCCTCCCCATTTTATCCGACTGCCGTCCCAGCCCCACCCCCCCCCCCCCACCCGCCATGCCCTGCTTGACTCTTCTTCAATTTCAACAACACCCATGAAATGACCTGCCTCCATTAAAAGCTCTCTCTCTCTCTCTCTCCTCAGGCAGAACCCCAAAAATGGCCTTGCAAGGTGAAAATTTACCCCAGGATTATTTCTGTCGACAGTGTACCCTCAGTTCCGTTTTCTTCTTTTCCCCTTGACCAACAGTCACTACCGTCTTGCAAACGTGCATCATCGAAATTCGTAATTTTTGTCAAAACATGCATGACGTCTTACTCGGCGGGTACGTGCTGCGTAAAGCGTGCGGCACGTGTGTGTGGTGTGTGTGGTGTGTGTGGTGGGTGTGCGTGTGTTGTGTTGTGTGCGGGGTGCGTGGTGTGTGTGTTAACTTCGTTTTAGTGTGTGGTGTGTGTGTGTGTGTGTGTGTTGCGCCGCTGCGTGCGTGCTTGCGGCGTTTTTAAAAGTCTAGCTTCGTTTTATATTTAGTACTACGTAAACTAATACCCCATTCTGCTCGGTAGCAATGGCATCAAATGGCCAGTTTTGAAAAATGGATTTTAAAATTTTTCTACAGTTTCCGTATGATACTTCAACTTGTTTTTTTTCGCGAAAACGTAAGGATCATTGTCCCCGAAAAGGGCAGTTTTGTAATTCGATTTCTTGCTGACAATATTGCTGAAGTCTATCTTTCATCTATTAATATAGGATAATAGATGTATGGTTAAACAAAAATTTATATGGGTTTTTAAACAGCGAGTGCCCTCGACGCCCTTCTTTTGACCCCCGCATCCTTAAAGGATCCTCAAGCATGGGAAAAAGATTGCCCCCTATATTTTTTACTGTTTGAAAAATGTTTTTTTTTTCGCGACTTTTTTCCTTCCCATTTTTGTTTGTTCCATTTTTCCCCTTCATGCTGCTGTGAGGCTTTTTGGATTTTTTTTTCGAACTTGGTGGTGAGAACACCACAGAATCATGGACTGTGGTGTGTCTCTTTTGCACAAAGAACAGCATTTGTCTCCTGAACCCGACAGCGGAGAAAGGCCAAAGGGCAGGCAATCAAAAAAAGTGCCTTTGAGGGGGTTACTTTTGGTTCCCTGAGGGCTGGAGGGCTTTATTGTAATTTTTTTCCCCCCTTTTTCTTATCCCCAAAACATTTTTTTTTTTTTAAGTTAAATTTTTTTGTAATCAATACAAACGACTGAAGAATGTTTCCCTGCATTTTTTTTCCCCCTATTTAATTTTTCGCATTTATATAATATTTTATATTTAAAAATTTTATTTATTTATATACCCGTATGAAGTGACCCCTCCACGCATAAGGGCGGGAAAAAGTGTGTATTTCTTCTCCCAATTTTTGGTAACGCTCGTCTTGCTGAAAAAAAGGCCAAAAAAGTTTTTCTCTCTCTTTTTCATCCCCCCCTTTAATACACACACCAACTTCATAGAACACAGCTCCCAAAATTTTATTCGGAAAGGGATTTTCAATTCCGCAGAATTTATGCTATACTGAGGTTTATTTGTGTAGAGTCTCAATACCTTTTTTTAGTGTGCCGTTTTGGGTTGTTTCCTTCTTTTTTTTTTTAATCATGAAATTTGGGGATTGTAAGGCCGAAAAGATTTGCTTTATGAAAAAGGTACGGTACACTGCTGTTTATGCTCAGGATATTTTCGTAGACTTGTTGGATTCTCACATTGTGGTCTCGGGGATGAAATACCAGTATCTAGCAAACTTGGTGAAAAAGTTCAAAAATGTGTCAAAATTTTGCCATTACTTCCTTCCAAGTGGAAATACTTTAAACCCGGGAAAACCCACGCGTTTACAAAACCTTTTTCTGTAAAATGTTTACACTTTAGCTGCTCACCCCATCTGGCAAGATTTCCAAAAAAAAGGTGAACCATGGAAGACCAAATTTTCTTAAAGTTGTGTGTTCTGGGGAAAAAATTATCTCTGTGATCCCCTTTTCTATTAAATTGTCCTTTTTAACGAATGTAAAAGGCAAAAAGGTATAAAATCTTGACAATAAAAACGAGGTAAAGTTCTTCTGACTATGATAATTGAGATTGCCGCCCTTTGCCAGTTTGAGGTAGAGCTTTTATGAGGGTCCTTACTGTTTTGCGTTTCTTTTTCTTATGTATGAGATGTATTTTTAAAATGACTTAAGGGAGTTTTTTTTTTTTTTTGTTTTTTGTTTTTGTTGGTTTTTTTCTGTTAATATATCTGCGGATGAAAAAGTAAAATAAAAACCAACCAACCCCCAACCAAGTTTGGTTACGCTGTCCTTTGGGGAGAAAAGGGCCCCCAAATTAAAGTTTTTCTCTCTCTCTCTCTTCTCTCCCCTCTCTCCTCTTCTTCTCAACACACACAGACATACACCACGCAAACCACACACACACCCACCCACGCGCGCGCGCGCGGCAGCAAACCCCACATACAACACACACACACACACACACACACACAACACACACACACACACACCACACAAATTCACTTGAAAACACGGGGAGCCAAATAAACGGCAGATCCTGTAACAAGTGCAATTTGACGTGAAATGGCACAAACCTTTAAAAACTTTTACAAAAAACGATATCCAACTTCCAAAGGGAAGAACATTTTTAAAAAATAAAACTGTCAAACACTCTGCACCACAATATTTGGGGCACATAGCCTTAGAAAACAAAAGGAACGAAAAAAGTTAGGTAAAAAATCTCTTTGGGTTTTAAGTCGGAGAATGTGTCTGAAATTTTGGGACGAAATCATTACGTTTTTTCAGGGTTTGCGTGGCATAGAAGGGAACGATCAGAACGTTCTGTTGCCACCTTTTTCATCGTTCCCCAAAGGGAACACCCCACCCAAAAAAAAAAAAACCTTTTTGCCGGTGGGTTTTTGGTGGGGGGGGGGAGGGGAGGGGGGGGGGGGGGTCCCCCTCCCCCCAACCCGAAGGGTGGCCCGGGGGGGTGGGAAAAAAAAACCGGGTCCCCCAAGGAAACGTTTGCCTCACAAAAAGGCAAAATAACCCCAAAACAAACCGCTAAAAAACAAAAAAATCCCCGTAATGGTTTTTCCCCCAAAATGGAAAAATTTGGGGGTGTTAAAAGGGGGGGGGGGGGAAAAAAACCCTTAAGGTTTTTTTGAAAAACATCCAAGGAAAAAGGGGAAAAAAATGGGGGGAAAAATTGGGGGAGGGGAAGGGGGGGGGGGGAAAAGGACAAAAAACCAAAATAAAAAATACAAACAAGATGGGGGGTGAAGCAAAAAGAAAATTTGGGGTTCAGCGAAGGAAAATTAATTTTTTGGTTTGATTTCCGGGGGAAAAAAAAAGCGTTTTTTGGGGGTTGTTGAAGAGTAAAAAAAATTTGGGGATTTAGGCCCATTTTGGGGTTCATGCGCAAAGGGTTGTTTTGATCTTTACAAGGGGTTTTGGGTTCGGTTTGGCTTTTCCCCTTTTTAGAAAAAAATTTTTTCCCCCGGAAGCGGACTTAAAAAAAAATTTGGGCCAAAAAACCTTTAAAGGGAGTTAAATAAAAACCAAAACGGTAAATGGGTTGCGTTTAAGAATAGGCCATAGGGCCTCCCTTCTCCAACAAAAAAAGTCGGTTTTTTGGGGAAACCCCCCCCCCCGGGGGTTTACTTAATATCTGGGCGAAAAAAACAGGTCGGGGGGGGGGAATTTTAAATTTTTTGCGTTTTTCTCAGGGAAAGTGGGGCAATACCTACCTTATTGCCAAAAAAAAAGATTTTTTTTTGGAGAAAATGCCCAGTTTTTTTTTCCGTTTCCCGGTTTTTTTTCCAGTTTCCATGTTGGCATTTACCCCAAAAAATTCTTGGGTGTTTGGCGGGAAGGGGGGTGGGGGCCTTTTATGGGCCCCTTTTTTTTAAAATTTTTTTTTTGTAGCTTTTTTCCCAAAATCTTTAGGGGGGGGGGGGAAAATTCTAAAAAAATTTTTCATCCTACAACGGATTTGATTCCCGGTTTTTAAAAAAACACCAAAAATTTTTTTTAGGTCCCCAAAGTTTTTGCACCGTAAAGCCCTTTCCCTTTTTTTTTGCTTTTTTTTTTGGGGGGCCCCCTTTTTTCCCCCTTTCCCTTTATAACCCGTTCGGTTGCCAAAATATTTGGGGCCTTTACAAAGCTTTTCAATGAAATTTGTTGGGGTTCTTTTTTCCCTTTTGCGCCGTTTTGGCTTCCTATGGTTTGGGGGAATGGACAGCAAGGCCATTAAAAACCGGTTTTCTGGATTTCTATTCTTTCCCCAAAAAAAATTTGATTTTTGTTTTTTGGGGTTTAACCCCCAAAAAAAGGGAAGGCCCTAAAAACGGGGCGGGGTTTTACCAGCCCCAAAACAAAAAAAAGGTGGGCCTTGTTCGGGAAAAACGCAAGCGGACAAGCCCGGTTAAGGTTTTTTTTTTTTTCCCCATTTAAAAGTTTTGAAATTTTTTAAGCGCTGAACTTAAAATTAAAAAAAAAAAAACAAAAAAAATAAAAAAAAAAGGAAAAAAAAAAAAAGAAAAAAAAAACCCCCCGGGCTTTTGGGGAGGAGGGGGGGGAAGGTAGGCTACGGGGGGGCTGGAAAAATTGCATTTTCAGGGGTAAACCCCCCCCGTTATCTTTCCCGATGAAAAAATTTGAAAAACCCAAAACAAAAAAGCCTTTTCCGGATTTCCCCCAAAAAATTTTTTTTTGGGTTTTATTTTTGGTTGGGGGTTTTCCCCGGGACGGGGGGGGGGGAAAAAGGGGGGGGGGGGAAAAAAAAAACCCAATGGTTGGCGGGCTATAAGTTTTTTTTTTTTTTTTTTTTTTTGGTGGGGGGGGGGGGGGGGGTTGGGGGGGGAAGGGGGGGGGGGGGGTTTTTTTTTTTGGGGGGTTTTTTGGGGGGGGTTTTGTGGGAAAAAAAAAAAAAGGGGGGCCCGGAAATAACGGGGGGGTTTTTTTTTTTTTTTTTTTTTTGGGGGGGGGGGGGGGGGTTGCCACGTGCCTTTTTCCCCTTTTCCTCCTTAAAATAAACCCCCTTCGGATTTGTGCCAAGGGGTTGGGGGGTTTCCCCTTAAGAATTTGGGGGTAAAAAATGGAAGGGGGGAGGGGAAAGAAGGATTGGGGAAAAGGGGGGGGGGGGAGAGGGGGGGGGGGGGAGGGGGGGGGGGGGGGGGGGGGGGGGGGGGTTGGGGGGGGAATGGGGGTGGGGGGGGGGGGGGGTTTTTAAAAAACCGGGGAGGGAGATTTGGGGGCCCCTCTCTTTTTCCCCCCCGATCTTTTTTTTTCCTCTCTTTTTTTTTTTTGTTTGGGGGGGGGGTGGGGTGGGTGGGTGTTTGGGGGGGTTGGGTGGGGTTTTGTGTGTGTGGTTTTTTTTGGGGGGGGGGGGGTGGGGGGGAAGGGGGTCCCCGGGCGGCCCCGCGCGGCGGGGGCCCCGGGGGGGGGTTTTTTTTAAAATTTGGGTTTTTTTTTTTCCTTCCCAAAATTAAAGGTTTTAGTAACAAATAGAAATGGCCTGAAAAGCTATTATTTTTTGACGGGAAGTTGTTTTGCCAACGTTTTCCCAAAAATTTAAAAGGCGACTTAATTCAAACCCCTATGTTTTGGAAAAAAACACCCCAAAACCCACAACGCACGACGAAACCCAAACCCACAAAAACCCCCACACACAAACCCCCCCACACACCCCCAAAAACACAAAAGGGGGGGGGGGGGGGGGGGGAGGGGGGGGGGGGGGGGGGGGGGAAAAAAAAAAAAAATTTTTTGTGGACAAAAGGAAAACAAAGAATGTAAAACAATAGACAATTTGGGGAAAAAAATTTAAAAAGGGGAAATGAGGAAAAAAATAAACAATGTTATTTTCCCCAAAAAAAAAAAACAAAATTTTTTCATTTAAGAAACCCTTTAAATTAAAATCAACAAATAAAAGGAAAAAATTTGTGGGGGAAAAAATTTTTTTTTTGGGAAAAAAAACCCCCTTTTTTTTTTTCCCCGATTTTCATTTTTAATTTTTTTTTCGGGGTTTTTTTTTTTTTTTGTTTTTTTTGTTTTTTATCTTCCCCAAATTTTTTTAAAAAAAACTATCAAAAATGTCCCTATTTTTTTTCATTTCTTTTCTTTTGTTTTTAAATTCTTTCCCCCCCTTTGGGTTTCATTTACTTTTTCACTTGGGGTGCTTTTGAGGTTTTTTTTCCCCTTTGGGGGGAAACCCACCCTTATGGGAAAATGGGGGCTTAGGGGGCCGGAGGCAAACAAAAACCCGGTTCCCGGTGAAAATTGCAGGGCAAAAACCCCGGAGAAAATAAAATATATTCCTTAAAAATTCAAATTTCCTTTTCCCCCCTTTTTATTTCTTTAAAATATTTTTTAAAACCCCCCCCACCCCCCCCCCCCCCCCCCCCCCCCCCCCCCCCCCCCCCCCCCCCCCATAAATCCAAATTTTGCTACGAAGACGGTTGAGTTCTTGGCTGCGCTTGTTTTTTTCCTCCTACTATTAGATTGTTCGTCTTTGCATTTGTCTGACTTTATTCAGCTTTAAAAGGCTGTGCCAGTCTCGAATGAAAGTTACTCTGTGTTAGGTTTTCTTATGGGAGCAAAAGTTACCCCACTTGTTTATTATTTCAGAGGAGCTAAACTGTTTATACAGTCAAGTTGTGAAAGTGTCGGAGAATACTTCCTATTTCGAAAACCAAGCACAGCGAAAACCAAGCACAGCCAAGAATCCCAAGTAAAACTTTTCGTTTGTCTGTAAAGCAACAAAAAAAACAACAACAACAAAAAGTATTTTCGTCACCCCCATTTACATCTTAAGGCATTATATTGTTGTGTGTGTATAGTAGTGGTATTAGTACTTTAGTTTTCCGTCTGTTCACATCTGTGATATTAGATGAAGAGATAGAGAGAGAGAAATGTCTGACTATGCCAATGTATGCATAATCTGGTTATGTAAGTGCATATAAATGTCCCCTTTACATCCCTACAATATACCAGCAAATAATCTTACAGCAAATGCTTAACTGGACTACAAATGAAAGAAAAAACAGCATTGAAGGCGAACTTTAAATCTGAAAAGACATCACATAAAGACATGCCTGATAACGGTGGTAAATGCGCTTGAAGGGGTAAACAGTCAAACAACAGATGCTTGCTGGTTATCCACAAATACATTTTGCTTCGCTTATATATTTAGTTTTTATGGCATCAAGTTTTAATTTATAAAATATTGAAATGAAATTTCTGCATTGATACATAGTTTTCACTTGCAAATGAGGAATGCTGTTTACATGCTCATAATTAATTAAATGAGTATTTTAATCAGCCACACCAAGCAACGTATTTTTGTAGTGTTTTCTGAATCGGCACCAGACGGTTTGCTCTTATAATTGATTGACTTCAGATAAAGAAAAGGGTATATTCAATACTGTGGCGCACTTTTCATTTCTGGCTCCTCTCTTTGCGCATCTATCAGCGAGCTCATTACCCAAAATGCCACAATGCGATGGAATCCAACAGAAGGTGACATCAGTTCCTTTACATATCAAAACATGAATGAGATGATATATTTAATTTACAAGAAAGTTATTCGAAATGGTATTTGAAAATTTTATGGATTGTAGAACAGACATTGAATCCACACAAATAACTACTTTTGATATTGATTGTGGCAAGTCAATTAAATATGACAACGACATAATAATAGCTATCACTTCAGCGACAAATATTGATCTGCTTTTTCCTAAGGAATATATCTTTTCAACCTTTTGTGATGGTATAACAAAAGCAGAACCAGACTGATTATTAGACAACACTGACCCATCTGTGTAAACTTTAAGATGTTGAGGATATTTGTCGTGTATATGCATCTTTACAGAACGCGATAAAAATATTTGGTTGGTCAGTTTTGCTCACACCAGTGTGGTCAAGATCAAATGTGCCCTGTTTCTTTCCCAAACTGGAGGAGAAATCAAGGCCACCTTCGCTAATGTCTCAGAACTGACTGTTGACTCTTTCAAAATACTTTCTGTAAAAGAACCAATGGCAGAATAAGACAAAAGTAGTCTGAGCTCTTTTTGGATAATGAGATTCAGGTTTTATAGCAGTCTGTTTTCATTCACACTTATGAGCGTTGAACACTTCATTACATATTTGGCAAGTGTTAACTTCCTATGTTCGTGTAATGGTAAAAAATTAATTTTCTTATAAGTCGGCAAGTTGAAGCATGGAACGGAAGACCAAGGCCTAATTTATAGGCTTTACTATCTACGCTTTACAGCTTTTGTAACAGGTGCTTAGGGGCACGAAGAAAGCCTCTTGTGCATAGCATAACTTTGATTGGATCAGTGATGTGCTACATGTTTTAAAGTGTTTATATCCTGATACCAACTTGTTTACTGATAATTTTCAAAAAGTTTAGTGTTTTTCTAGCTTTGTTCAGAAGATACTGAATATGAAGTTCCACGTTAATTTAGATGTTAAATATACTCCAAAAAAAAATAACTAAAGTTTTGTAATCAAGTGTGACTGCATCCATTTTAAAAGAGGGCAAATCGCTTGTAACGGCGCCATTGTTAAATAACACCATTTTGTTTTCTCACAAGAAAACATTAGACCATTCTGAACATGTATCTACTAAGACTGTCTAATTCAGTTTGGTAAATTTTCTTGTAATAGTGAAGTGTTCTTTAGGAGTAATTTTCCTTATTGAAGCATTCATCCACATGCACAGATCGTCAGCATACTGCACAGTTGTGATATTTTCACTTACATGTTTAGGAAGATCGCAGAGTAAAATGTTAAACAACATTGGAGCTATCACAGAACCTTGTGGAATTCCCATTGTAATGATTTAAATTCAGAGTACACACACACACACACACACACACACACACAAAACACCCCAAACGCGCGACACCTACCTTTTTTTTAAACACACAACACAAAAGAACCTCACTAGTGTAGAATGATCAAGTCCAGGTCACCCCGTCATATCCACTGCATCTCATTCAGAACCTTCTCCTGGCATTCGACGATCACTGCGGTCCAGTTTTCACACCAACCAACGCTATCTTTCCTTATTCATCAGAAGACAATAAAGAGAAGAAACAAAAAAAAATCCTTTCAACACACACCCCAGAACGCATATCGCACACGCGACAAGCAATCCACGGCCCAGATAAAAATCATACGGCAACACCCCCCCCCCCCCCCCCACCCCCCCCCCCCCCCCCCCCCCCCCCCCCCCCCCCCCCCCCCCCCCCCCCCCCCCTCCCCCGCTTAAGTTAACAAATACCTGTCTGAAACTTTCACATCCGGTCGAAGCTACAAAACCCTTCTCACGCAGATATTTCGCAGAGTTTTGAGATCAACGTACTTTTCTCTCCAATGCACGTCTGCGGAATAAGAATATTATGGCTCACAGAAGAAGACGTGAACATGGGCCTGAAGAATGATGAGCAGTTGGACAACTTGTGCACATGACGGTTGACGGTTTTGTCCGCAGGGGATGAACGTTGCCTGATTTGCTCCTTTGCGGCTTGAGAAGGAGACCTACTATGTTGTGTCCTCAGTGCGAATGTATTCATGTATGGGCGTGTGTGTAGACCTGACGGAATCAATAGTAGCGGTGATCGAACAGCTGTTGCCTTGCGTACGCGTGCGCGCCGGCTCGCACGTGCTGATTTATTCATATGACCTTAAATGGAGGAGGAATGGCAAGGAGAGAGAGAGAGAGAGAGAGAGAGAGAGAGGGGGGGGGGGGGTAGGCTGCACAAGACTAATACAGTTTTGCTGTTGTTGTTGTTGTTTTAAAGGCTGATCCTTTTTAAAGCACGCGAGTAGGTCCCTAATACGTGCGGATGTCGAGTACATGAAGTGATGCACGCGCGCGCGCACGCACACGCTCACACACACACACACACACACCCTACCTCCTTGACCTTCCAGCGCTTAGACATCCCCCCCACTCCCTCCTCTCACCTCCTTCCCAAATCCCAGCTGTCGCAGGTGTTGGGACTTGCTGTGTTTCTGATGCAGGAAAAGAGCATGTTGTATCGGTCGACACTATACTGTATAATTGCACAGCGCTGTGCTGTATTGCATTGTGTTGTATTGCATTCACTGTATTATCATTATCATTATTATTGCTAATGTTATTTTTACTATTGTTATTTTATCTTTTTTCCCCAAGTAATGGTGAAGGATATGATGAAGAAGAAGAAGATGGTGATCACTATTTTGCTGTTTCTCTTTCCCTTTGAATGGTCCATATTACTCCCACATCACTCCATCTGGTTTCCTCATATACAGCCACATCACGGTTTTCTAATAATATACAGCCACATCACGGTTTTCTCATATGCAGCCATATCACGGTTTTCTCATAATATACAGCCACATAACGGTTTTCTCACATACAACCACATAACGGTTTTTACACATACAGCCACATACCGGTTCATTTACAGCCACATAACGGTTTTCTCATATACAGCTACGTAACGGTTTTTTTCATATACAGCCACATCACGGTTTTCTCATCTACAACCACATAACAGTTTTCTCATGTACAGCCACATAACGATTTTCTTATATACAGCCACATCACGGTTTTCTCATATACAACCACATAACAGTTTTCTCATGTACAGCCACATAACGATTTTCTTATATACAGCCATATACGGTTTGCCCTGTTGCAGCACCAGCTCCAGCATTTCACATCGAGCAACCAACATCAAGTCGCCATGAGCCAGCACGCCAGAGGAGACACTGCGCTACTCTCGAGTCACTTTTTACTAATTTCTTGAGACCGCGTGAAAAAAATTGCGCTCGTTTTTAGTGTCACGGTTTTAGGATACCGCAACAGCTCTTAATACCATTACCAATCATCCTTCTCCACAGAATGCAAAATGATTTCGGATAAACGGCCGCGTCTTTCTTTCATTTCTATCCCACCGTCGGGAAAGAAACTGTGATTATCCTTTAGTCTCGCTTGAATACCTGAATTCTGTCTGTTGGTGTTCCGCAGGGTTCAGTGCTTGCTCCCTCGTTGGTTTGCGCTTATGACCCTTCAGCTATTGTTCAACTAATCGAAAAACTTTCTGCTTCAACTGTGGTTTCACCGACGATGCTAAGCTGTGTGATACTGCAAAAGCTGAATTTCGGCTTCCTTTTCTGCTAGCCTAGAGAAAAATTACAGATGTGGAACTTGGACGATCATTAAAAAAAACATACGCCTGCTGTTAATTGATATGAAAATGATGCACTTTCCATGATGGAAAAAAAAAAAAGCGAGTTATTCTTTTTCCATTTGAGTTTTCCAAAACTCAAATTCTTTCTTTCTCACTATATCTTCGTAATTTCAGGTGCCATTTTTGACTTCAAACTTGCGCGAAGAAGAAATCTGTCTGCGTATGTATTTCGAATTTCGCAGATTTGTTCACTCATTTAGCGACAAAAGTCACTGGACTACCGGTCTCATTCTCTTTCTCTAGAACAGATGCATTTTTTTTTTTTTTTTTTTGCGGCTGGCCCCCTGTAATTCCACCCGAGAAAGTTCAGCCTGTGCAGCTAACGGGTATCTGGCGTCAAGGCACACACATCGGTTTCCATTCTGAATGAACTCCGCTGACCGCCAGTCTCCCTCAGATGTGCAATTAGCTTCCATCTGCAAACAGTACAGTCGGTTTCTGGTCCTCCTCACTATGTCCATGAGATAGTCTACATACGGTCTCGTTGCTTCTGCTCTTGAGCAGATTCTGGGAGCTACATTTGGGACAGACACATCAAGGCGCTATGGGGAGCCCATGCAGTGTAAACGAACGCTCTATGACCTCTCAGCAGGTACCCTTTTGGTATCCCTGTCCAAAGCGGAACGAAGCAAAACAAACGAAAAAAAATACGGAGGGGGGGGGGGGGGGGGGGGGGGGGGTATGTGTGCTGCAGCGAAACTTATCTTTCCTTGGATCCCACATTCTTCAGGCCGTTTGCATGCTCCAGTCTTCTTTCAGTTTTTAGATGAGAAAAACCCCTACACCCCCCCCCGCCCCCCACCCCCCCCCCCCCCCCCCCCCCCCCCCCCCCTCCCACTTACACTTAACACACAGCATATTCCGTTCGATGTCCGTATCAGATGTAGCTTGTATTCATGTGTCCGTCTTGTCTCGTGTGCGCGCGCGCGTTGTGTTGTGGGTGGGGAATAACTCTGGAGGAATCGGAAAGGATATGAAGAGGGCCTCTGTTTGGAGGCAGACATTTGGGAAAAACATGCTCCCCCCCCCCCCCCCCCCCCCCCCCCCCCCCCCCCCCCCCCCCCCCACCCCCCCCCCCCCCTTACACATCCACGCTCTCTTCAACCTCTCATAACTCTCCTTTTGAATTGTTCGTCCAGATTCACGACCTGCTGGTGTTGGTGGGTGAACAAGTGCTGATGGATCTCAGAACACAGGGGACAGTGTGTCAGAGAGGGGGGACATGTTTTCACAGGCAACATTACCTGATCCTTGGCATCGAGAAGAACCACTGGTTCAGATCAACTCGCGTCACGGTGGAGTAAAAGATGGTTTGTTTGTTTGTTGTTGTTGGTTTGTTTCTTGTTGTTTTTTTTTTTTGGGGGTGGAGGGGGGGGAGTCGGTCGGACTGGCGGGTGCATGGGTTGGTCCAAGTCACTGGGATTCTGGCATCATGATTTGCTTACTGCCTTCTCCTCCTGCTCCCTACCCACAGCAGTCACACAGAACAGCACTGCAGCAGGCAGGCAGCCCTTGGCAGGATCCCCGAGGGTTCGGCTTAGCTTCAGATCCGTGATATCAGCCGGAAAGGCCTTGTCCGGTTTGATTACACACACCCAAACACTGGATAGAGCGGACTCATATACATGTGATACCAGCCCCGAAAAGACTGATCTCTCATTAGATTTGCTGGGGTCTTGCCCCCCCCCCCCCCCCCCCCCCCCCCCCCCCCTTCATCCACCCACCTCATACGTCTGGGTAAACCAGGAACGGACAAATGTAAAAATTTGGAACGTCCATCCTGTGAGCTCCACGGTCGACAAACCACCCTGTATACAGGGACTCTCATTCTGTGACCGATTTCATCAGCAGGACGTATACAGGGCATTCATGGTGGCACCGAGTGTAGGCCGCGAATTGCCAGAGTCACGTGGCAAGCCTGGGCTCCTGGAAAAAAAACAACAGCAGAGAATATCCAGCTGTAGTAAGCTTTGCATCTCTGCCAACACACTACAGTGATGATCTACAAGCCGCTGCCCAGGGCTGCTGATGAGACAACGAACAGAAGCTGAAACGCAGGAGCCAGGTACAAACAAATTGGTCTTCCACAAGAGAGAAATTCTGTGCTTTCTGCAGGCTGACAGTGTGGAGCAGTTCATATGCGCCTTTTTTCCATTCCACTCTTATATTATATTTTAAAAAAGAAAAGAAAGATACAATTCTGTCCTATTCTTTGTAACAAACCTTGGGTGGTTCATTTGTGCATGTGTTATTCAATTCGGCAGAACAATTTCTCAGTCTGTTGGCAACACGTTTGTGCTTGATTTCTTGTGCACTTAGTTCCTACTCTTAACCCGTTGAAAGTAAAGATTATTGTTCAGCATTGCATGTTTGCGTCTCATTTCGTAATTCGCATAGTTTAGTTTGTCTCTTAACTTGTTTAAAGATTATTGTTCAGCAGTTTGTTATCAATTTCAGTATTTGGTGAACTCTTCTCTCACTTATTAAAGATTTACCTGTTTTGATTTTTCATTCACCTTTGTACTTCTGAATCTCCTCATTCTATTACATTTTACCGTTTCTAAAGGGGGAAACCAATACCAAAATGAGGTGACATTGTAAACAAACGAGTGTATGTAGGTGAAAAAAGAAAGTGAAAATGGAAAGGAGAGAAGAGAGACAGAAGAGAGGAAGAGAGAGAGAGAGAGAGACAGAGAGAGAGAGAGAGAGACAGAGAGAGAGAGAGTAGAAGAGAGAAAAGAAGGAGAAAGAGAGAGGGAGAGAGAGAGGCAGAAAAATTCTTACAGCCAATCAACAGAGACGACTGCCCACAAACATGTGAAGCTTTTTTTCTTTCTCTCCTTTGCAATATGTATTGACAATTCTCAGGACCTATCAGTTAAAGCAACACACGATTCAAGGACACCACAACAACAACCTGGTTGTCAACATTTAAAAAACAAAAACATTAAAGAAAGAAAACCTATAAAAAAAAAAAAAAAATCAACAAAAATGAACTGAGAAACAAGAAAACCCAAAGATCGAAGTTGCATGTGGAGCCCATTATCAAAACAAATGAGCTCATTCACATTGACTAAACATTAGTGTATATTTACACACCACCAACATGCATGTACAAACAGAAGCGTGTGCTGCATAATAACCATTCACACATGTACATTTGCTATTGCGTACACGAACACACACACATATGCTCACAGCCATTCAAATCTATACACATAGTACACATATGTACACCCCCCCCCCCCCAACCTTCCATCCCCACCCCACCACCCAAAAAAAGCTTAACAAAACAAAACAGAATCCAACAACATACATACACACACACACACATACAATGTTGAAATAATGTTGCAACTATAAAGATGATAATAGGTACACAAACTCACAAATAAACAAATGTACAAGTATGTGTCACTACTTACTATCTCTAATACACGCAAATGTATGCAAACGCAACTCAGACATGTTCCGTTTTTCCATTAGGTCAATGCTCAAGCCTGGATGATAAAATCAAAGAGACAAACAAAAAATCCCAATGTAAAAAAAAAAAAAAAAAAAAAAAAAAATCAACGAAACATAAGACATGGAACAAGTCTCCATTATACATGTTACGGTAAACAGGAAGTGATTAATGCAAACACTTTTTCTGTGGAAAATGTTCACACAAAACCCCCTTACATTTATAAGATAGCTGCAACACAATTATTCAACATTTATATGTATATATACAAATGAATGGAATGGACGGAATGCAAAAAAATTGCAACACGATGGAAAACTGGATAAACTTACACATTCATAGATGCCCACACCCACCACACCTCACCAGAAACACACACACACACACACACACACACACACACACACACACACACACACAACACACACACATTTGAAAGTAATGCTGAATTCATTTTTCCTGCTGTGCACATTCCTTTTTTTTTCCTTTTCTTTCTTTCTTTTCGTTTTTTTACAAATAACTAAAAAAAAAACATAACAACCCAGAAATACTCAAGATTACAAACATATTTATACATTTTTAAGATGTTAAGGTTTGAATTGGTTCTTTTTCCAAACAGCTTTACAAAAATTTCTAGTAGTCAATCAAAATCTGTATTAAAAAAAAAAAACAACCCATGGGTTTTGTTGCACAGTTGAGTATAAACTGTAAAAAGAAAGAAAGAAAAAAAAGAAAAAAAGGTTCGATTTGTCATGATTTGCTTTTTTTTTTTTTTTTTTTTTTTGGTCTTTTACTATTTTTCCCTCCTCAACATTTTCCCCCCCCCCCCCCCCCCCTTTCCTTTCTCTTCTCTCTCTTTCTTTTTAATCTGATCATTTAAGAAGCAGTGCAGAACTACCAAAGCATGTTGACATTTTAACCGTAGCATCCCATATTTAAGCTCAAACTTGCAAGCAATACCACAAGACTG
Organism: Conus ventricosus; assembly: GCA_018398815.1. NCBI lineage: Eukaryota > Metazoa > Mollusca > Gastropoda > Neogastropoda > Conidae > Conus > Conus ventricosus. The sequence goes on along the minus strand of CM031628.1, from coordinate 46,938,806 downwards.
TCTCGACAACATCCTACTCAACAGCACTTTCAGGCCCCTTCACTTTGCACATGACCTGCTGGCAGACTAAAGAAGATGGAGATCTCACTAGTTATCCCCTGGTTTTGAATTGAACCAAAAAAAAAAGAAAAGATCAAAACAGCCGACAACGTAACCAGCTGAGGAGGTGGCAGAGCCGCAATCGTCTCTGGCGCGCGTTTCCTCCTGCTCTTTCTTCCTCTCCTTTGTGAACTTTGACATTTTGACAAAGCATGCAGTCTGAAGATCTAGTTCTGTTTAAGCTGCCGGAAAAATCAGTGAAGCGTTTTGTTGTTGTTTTAGTTCATTTGTTTTTGTTTTGAGTGTAGAATCTTATCACAAAAGGCAGCAGCGCAGCATTGTTGAACCAAATCGTAGCATGCTTTGCCTTCAAAGTGTAGCTCTTGGCAACTCTTCAGTAGTCTGATTTTCAACTGGACGTCTTCCTTCACCTGAAAAATCCTGAGCACCATTCGCTGTGAACATTTAAAAAGATACTAATCACATTCGTTCAAAGTATGAACTCAAAATCTTTGGTCAAAATACCACACATTGACTCTTCTGTCTTGCCTCTGAAACTCTGAATGACATCAGATACTAAATCTTACAGCTTTTAAAAAAAAAAAAAAAAAAAAAAAAAAAAAAAAAAAAAAAAAAACCCCAGCCAAACACCTGAACAGACAAAACGAGAGAGTACGAAAACAATGCATAACAAAAGACTTCATCCATGTCAGTTTAATTTTGCGCTGAAATGACTTCATTTCATAATCTTTGTCCACATATTGAATACAAAAGAGTTACTCATTATATTTAAAAAAATATGTTTTTAGTTAACATTTTATGGAGGGAAGGGGCAGAGAAAAAAGGGGAACTAATGAGCAATGCTTTCACTGATTACAAAAACTGAAGTGCCACGTTGATTTGATAAATCTTCACTTTCAAGGCAAGCACACACACACAAAAGCCATACAAGTGCTGATAGCACATGAAAATTGTCTCTGCAAACACACACACACACACACACACACACACACACACACACACACACACACACACACACTAAAACCCTCAAAGTCCACACCAAAATAAGGGATCATCAGTCGACCTAAACAACTTAAAGTCAAGAAGCTTTATATCTTTTTTTGTTGTGCTTGCAGTGAATCCTTTTCAGAGGTCACACTGAACTGTTTAAATGATAGGGTGAAACAAAACAGATGTCACAAGTCACATACCACAAAAAAAACCCATGGATTTTATCTTGTCCACCAAAAGTCATCAGACACAAGATGACCACACAAAATTCATGACCTGCTCCTGTCCAACACCCTCAGATGCCAGCCATCCAAACACCACGAGACACGGTCATTGTGCAGCATCAAAAGAAAGTAAGGGGCGTCTTTGCCATGGCCACCATCACCATCCTGTCATTGCTCATGTCCAAATGCCCAGTCCATTCTGTAAGTACGTGTCACATGTTCTGCAGATTACATACAAAGGCTATGTGTACACTCCCTCCCCATGTGCATACAAAGATGCATCCTCAATGATACATGTCATTCTCTCACACACTTTCTTGTGTCAGTGATACACGTCACTCTCACACACTCTCATGTCGTGATACACATCACTCTCACACACTCTCATGTCAATGATACACATCACTCTCCACCTTTGTTAATGATACACATCACTCTCATGTCAATGATACACATCACTCTTATGTCAATGATACACATCACTCTCTTGTCAATGATACACATCACTCTCATGTCAATGATACACATCACTCTCACTCACTCTCTCTCTCTTTTCATTTCAACGGCATGGAATACGTACCATTCCAACACATTTAATTCTGTTCATTCTTTTTTTCCCCCCTCTCCCCTTTTATTCTGAGTATTTGCACTCCAGCAACACTGTCAACTACATGCCAACAGCACCAGGATTTTCCACCCTCCATTTCTCCCTTTTTTTGTGTGTGTGTGTGTGTGTGTGTGTGTGCGTGTGTGTGTGGTTTGCTGCCTCATAGTTTACTGCTCATTGCCAGATCTCTTAAACACCTCCACACCCTATCCCCTCGTATCACCTTCCTCCAGCCAGCAACTGTCAAAGACTTGTCAATATTGACATTCTTCACACCTGATGTACTTTGGCACATACCAATTCTCCCACCCCCCACCCGTTGCCTATACCGAGGGCGGGGGTGAAAAGTTTCCAGTCTACTGAATCTCAATCAATGGCCATCATCAGAATCATTCTACCTCATCGTTTTCCCCTTCTTACTACCTTCTCTACAGGTGACAAGCGTTATGTCCAAACATACACAAAGTGTAACCAAGAATACTCTCTGTCTACCCCACACACACATAATGCATGCATATTCGACTTGTTGTCCCCCCACATCTACATATTTTCTGACTGCCAGGTGTTTCTGTATTTCTAAACTTACAAACCCAACAGTAATGGATATATAAACTCTACAATAAAATCCACTCACATGATGCAGGTCGACAGACCACTTCATGTCATGTCAATGAAGCCAGTCAACAGAGATACATATCTAACACTGAATCACCCCCAGTTCATTGAACCGCTGTTACACAAATTACAGAGGAGTATAAAACTTACTGCTTTTCAACGTCCGAAAACAATGCTTTTATTGAGAAACAAGCTTGCGCAGTTCCGGTTTGAAAATTAGTCACCTCAAAATTCTGCTACACAACTAACAATAAGCATACCATTACTGAAGAAGAGAGACAGACAGAGACAGAGGGAGGAAGTGACAGGAGGGGGAGGGGGGGGGGGGGGGGGGGGGATACAGTGATGGGGCTTTTACTTCTACAATATTGGTGAAAAATGTAATTTTGGTTTAGTATTTCTTCTGTTCAGTTTTACTGTCAATTTGTTTTCCTGCTCGTGTGTTCGCCCCTCCTCTGCCCCCAAGCCTTCCCCCTCCCCCCCCCCCCCCCCCCCCCCCCCCCCCCCCCCCCCCCCCCCATCATCTTAAGACAGATTGAACCAACTGTCAACTGTCTGTCAGGCCAAGTTATAAAAACAACAAATGTCCTCTCTCTTGAGCCTGCTTGCTTGAAGCCGACCCACAAGAGCAAATGAGACAAGGACTAGCCAGGAACCACACAAAAACCACAGAACAAATCAACCAGGCCCACTCACTGCATCAGCATGTGTACCATTCTGGTACTGTCCGAAGCCTCAGTAGGAATCTCCTACGCAGCAAATTCACCCCACAATTGAACAACCTGATGGTGGGAACGTTCCTGCACACTTCAGCCAGCTAGCTGATCCATTGGTGTCAGATATGCGTGACCACCAGACCAATGCATAGTCAGGAGACCCACTGGCAGCACAGTCGCCCACCTCTTCCACAGGTCTATGGTCACATGACGGCTATCAGCCAGTGGCTTTCTGATCTCAGATCTCTTCAAGCCCTGCAGTTCTTTCCCTTGATTTTCAATCAGCGGCGATTGAAGATTTTTTTTTTTTTTGAGTGTGGAAAGTACCACATCTAAAACATTCATTTGTTTTTCATTAATGGAATAGTATAGTTTACTTGATCAAGGCTAAACAAGCATATTTACCAAGAAAAAAAAATTGAATTTTTTTTTTATATTGTTGCATAGTTGATTGCACCAAAAAAAAAAAAAAAAAAAAAAGGAAAAAAAAAAAAAAAAACTCAAAAACTGTTGAGAGTGAAGGCTGACACACGCAACGTGAGCGTTTCTAATGGTTTTCACTGTGCAGCAAAGTCTGTTGAATGTTAACAGGCATGATGTGTGGACAATTATCTTGAACTGGCGTGAGAGGGGAGGAGGGGTTGACAGACAGTCACTTCACATTCAGGGTGTGGTGCAAGCTTTTCGGTGGCCACACAGAAAAAAAAGAAAAAAAGTGGAAGGACATTTGTTTTTTGTCACATTTCTGTCTGCAAAACAAGTGGACTGGCTTGCGTTACACTGTTGATAAGTTGCTCTCACATCAAAGGGTTGAATCCAAATTCAGCTTTTGCTTTGCTATTTCAGAGTTCAAAAAGGGCAAGAACTCTCTGGCAGGCTAGGAGATAAAAACGCTTGAAAAAAAAAACACACCCAAAAACCCAAAGTTACATGACTGCCAAACAAACGGAATCAACAAATGACACTACAAGGTCTTCTACAGCCAGATATGCCAAAGCAACCAACAACGATAAAGATAGAAGACCTATGACCTAACAGGGCTTTGACCCTACAAATTTGCACAGTTGACACCCGGTACCCAGTCTATGATACTGCATGATACTGACAAGTTCCCCCCCCCCCCCGCCGACACCCCAAATCAAACTTACATACTATACAGGCAAAGAGCAGCATTAGAAATACCTCCTGTACAAAGTCTCACAACTCCACATACAGATGAAATCTTACCAATGGGATTTTCTTATTCTATTCATAAACACCACTTCGAGCCAATAACTTTCACAATCCCAATAAAAAAAGAAATAATGGGGAAAAAAAAAAAAAAAAAAAAAAAAAAAAAAAAAAAAAAAAAACCCAACCTCTTGCCGTTTTAAAATTCTTTGGCTAACACAAGCATGTTAACACAAAATTTTGCATATGAAGGATATAGTTTTTCTTCCAGAAACTGAGCCAAACAGTATTCTTTCAAAGGTCTCTTTAACATACATAAAAACACTCCAAGTCTTATTGCCATTCTGCATAAAACAACACCTTTCCAAAGAATTTTGACAATCACCTGCCATGACAGCAAATACTTTTCTTCCTTGTGGACCACCGCTTTCAAATTAGCTGGTCTTTGGCGTTCTGGAACTTTTTAATGGTTCTCAATTCCAGAACAGCAATCAACGCCATGCTACTTGATAAGGAAACATGAGGAGAAATGCTGATCTCACTAAAAAAAAACAAAAAAAGAAAGAAAAAACCCAACCTTTGTTGATCTGTGCGTTAGGAAGTGCTGATGTGATTCTCACCTAACAGTCACACAAGAGTACTCGCGCTAAACAGCCTGCCTACATTATTCTTACAAGCAAAACTGAAAGTTGAACTCTTCCAAGTGCAGTGCCTACAGTCATTCCGACAGTCGTATAAAATACTCACTCTACCAACTGACCTGCCAAACACCCAACCATATCATTCACTAATTGTCCTACGATATCTGCTATGAAAGTAAGGATGGATTCTGACTTGAATTTTATATGAAGTTAGTTTATTTGTTTGTTTGTTTTTGACCTGGCTTTGCATCACTACGAATTCTGCTGTTGGGGGAAAAAAATCAACACGAGGGTCAGGTGAGCGCATACTGTTGTTGCTTTTCCTCGACATCTTTCTTGCAATTAAGTGATTCTCCTACAAAAATTCTTCTGCCTTCATACACCTCCTTAAGACTTTGTCTGGTACAAATACTTGCTAGAATATAAGCACAGTTCCCTCATCCCTGGATATTCCTGCTAAGTGGACTCACTACTCCACAAGACTATGAACGGTATGATCCTTCTTCTTCTGTCCATAATGCCGCAGTCTGAGTCATATCCACCTTGTGCCTTCAGGATTTTGCCGTCATCAGTTACAACCAGATTTAAACACGACACCCAGGAGGTGGTTTCGCAGATGAGGCACGGGGGTGGGGGATCGATGATGGGGGGGGGGGGGGGGGGGGGGGGGGCGTACAGCTTTGCAGAGAAAAAGAAAAGGAACTGCAGGCAAACTAACACTATTCATTAACATTGGAACCTTCAAACACACACACACACACACATGCGTGCATGCCAAACAAACATTAGGTGTAACTGGTAACTGAACACATAATAAGACTGTGACACTGGTGCTCTACAGGTAAGCCAACAAAGACTCCACTGCATTTAGTTTTTTTCCTTTCTCATAATACTCTCAAGTTCTATGCAACATTTAGTAAAAAAAAAAAAAAAATTGAAGTTCTATGCAACATTTAGTTTTAAAAAATTCTTGTAATATACTCTCAAGTTCTATGCAACATTTAGTTTTAAAAAAATTCTCATAACGCTCTGCAACATTTAGTTTAAAAAAATTCTTATAATACTCTCAAGTTCTATACAACATTTAGTTAAATTTTTTTTTTTAATTTAAAAAAAGTTCTGTTCTTCATGTGCAGAATGTGTCATAGTACATACACCAATTCCTGACATAAAAAAAAAAACGGGGGGGGGGGGGGGGGGGGGGGGGGTAAAAAGGAAAATCACTCCCACACTACCCCAAGCTAAAGTAAAAGCCGGACATGAAATGGGGAACGACACTGAAAGCACCACTTCCGCGTAGGCAAACAAGAACATGAAGTGGACATCTGAACAAGCAGTTGGTGACTGGAACAGGGAAAGCACCCTTGCACTACCCAAGCTGAAGTGAAATCAGAACATAAAAGAGTGGAGAAATGGAAGGGAAAGCACTTTTTGAAGCCCTGCTCTCTAATTCAACACCAAACTGAAACCAGATAAAAACAGGCAGTGAAAAAGGCACTCCCATCCTTTAAAAAAACACACACACAAAAATGAGGACGCAAAAGGGAAATCACTCGATCCATTCTACAACTAATCTAAAGCAATACTAGAACATAAACAATTTCAGTGTTTTTTTTCTGCTACCAGTCAGTCTAGCTTTCACTGAAGGCACTTCATGGAGCCAGACCCCTGGCAGTCAATTCACTCCACTACCTGCTCATTTTCCTTGACCATCTTTCTGTACACAAACCCTTTCACCCTTTGCCCTGTACATTCCTCATTCCAGTGCATGATATTTATCATGTTTCTACTTCATATGAAACACTGTAGGTTGAAAGGTGCGCAGGCAGTGTGAGCAAGTAGTTCCCCCCCAAAAAATTCTAGTTTGAAACATTAACTTCTGTCACGGAAGTTGGTTATTACAACTGACATGACAGAAGAAAAGGCTGCTGTTTTCTGCTTTATAGCCAAAAAAGGGGGGAGGGGGGGGGGGGGGGGGGGAAGAAAAAAAAAAGACTCTCCCTTCAATATCCATACTTCTGTGACTCAGGAAAGATCAATCAATCACTCAGCTAATCAGCACCACCTCACAATGTCCTCATCACTGTGAAATGATGATATACGATTCTTTAGTATTACAGGCATCCCCTTGTCTATCTTTGTTGCTCAAATACAGATATAAAACAGCTTGCACACACACACACACACTAGTCAAACTTTTTCTTTTTTTTTTTTTTTTTGGTCTCACACCAATACATTTTGCTTTGCGTGTATCTTACCTTGTCATCTGTCATTAAGGTTGCAAAAGGACACACAAATACATTTTACTTTGCGTGTATCTTACCTTGTCATCTGTCATTAAGGTTGCTAAAGTACAAAAAATTCAGGGCAAAAAGGAAAAAAGCAACTGCCTATGCACATACCGTGAAAATAAAGGCGCAAAATAACTATAACCAAAATTAACAAATCTTCCTTCTTCAATTCAAAGGTCAAACATAATGAGTGATAAGGTTGTTGGCTGCACACATTCACTAGCATAATGGCCGCACACATTCACCAGCATAATGGCCCACACATTCACCAGCATAATGGCCGCACACATTCACTAGCATAATGGCGCACACATTCACTAGCATAATGGCTGCACACATTCACTAGCATAATGGCCGCACACATTCACTAGCATAATGGCTGCACACATTCACTAGCATAATGGCCGCACACATTCACTAGTATAATGGCCACACATTCACTAGCATAATGGCTCCACACATTCACTAGCATAATGGCCGCACATATTCACTAGCATAATGGCCCACACATTCATTAGCATAATGGCTGCACACATTCACTAGCATAATGGCCGCACACATTCACTAGCTAATGGCCACACATTCACTAGCATAATGGCGCACACATTCACTAGCACAATGGCAACAGGGTACACGCACAATGGCACAGGGCACACTAAACAATGTCCGATAACACAGTACGTTTCTCTCAGCTTACCTAGTCATCCGTAACTCTTGCTATCTGCCTTTCCACTAAACAGCAACACAAAGGTTCTGTGCAGGGGCTGTTTCTCTTCTAAACCTCAAGAACTCTTGTTTAGTGACTGCCAGTGCAAGTAACTATACTTACCATACACAGACTGAACATACAGTGACTGCCAGTGCAAGTAACTATACTTACCATACACAGACTGAACATACAGTGACTGCCAGTGCAAGTAACTATACTTCCCATACACAGACTGAACATACAGTGACTGCCAGTGCAAGTAACTATACTTACCATACACAGACTGAACATACAGTGACTGCCAGTGCAAGTAACTATACTTACCATACACAGACTGAACATACAGTGACTGCCAGTGCAAGTAACTATACTTACCATACACAGACTGAACATACAGTGACTGCCAGTGCAAGTAACTATACTACCATACACAGACTGAACATACAGTGACTGCTGGAGGGAGCTGACACCAGAGAACAAATGCTGGGAAAGGAGACCGCCAAATAAGACATGTACACAAAGCCACCCATTTTGACCCTGCAAGTCTTGTCTTCTGAATGCAAGACAAACTGAGGTGACACACCAGCCACCATGGTGCAGAGGTTAGCGCCGCTGACTTAGCAGGCGGCAAGGTCATAGGTTCGATTCCCATCGAAGGCATTTTCTTGTGGAATATTTTTTTTCTCATCCAGCCGGCTCCTACCCAGGGGTGATTGATTATCTTATGGACTCAAATAGGACAGGAACTGCACTGTTAAGTTTTATCCATTTGATGATGCATCTCAAGAGTCTTGCCCGAGTGTCTGACCAAAACTGCAGGAGTGTGTAAATTCCTGGGTCTGGGCAACGCTGGGATGTCAAGTTAAGGCAGGCAGCGTAGAATACAGCGTGCCATGCGTCTGACCAAAAAGGACTTCCGCAGCGTCATCTTCGTCCCCTCCTCCACTCTGATCGTCATGAAACAAACACATCTGAAATTCCGCCGACCTTAATACAGCCTGCTCTCCTGGTGGCCTCAATGTCGCTCTCCTCTCCCTACAATGTCTGTGGAGAATTTGCGGTTAAAGCTGTCGATATCTTCAACTGCCTCTGGAGAGCTGTCGAGCTGAATTGGTGGCAATCTCCCAAAGGGGAGACAATCGCACGGAGCTCCACTGAAGTGGGAGTGAGGCTGCCCATGTGGCGGGGGTAATCAAAAACGGTCACACACGTAGTGTTCTCATCCCCAGCTGATGCATTTGTACCATGGTGTTGAAGTACTTCGGCTGTTTGGATGATCCCTGGAGTCTTTCAGCCAGGGCACAACGACAACAACAGCAAGGGGCTTGGTATGTAACATCCTGAACATGTTGCATCAGAACAGGCTCACCACTGACCCGGCAGCGCTGCAGTATCTCATGTGATGAGTTGCCTCACAGGTGACTTAACACTGATCGCTCCCGGTGAATTGCTAGAGGAAGGGCTGTAACGGGTCTAAGTTGGGTATAGTCGTCTATGGGGAACGGGTCAAAGCTGGGTATAGTTGTCTTTGGGGAGCTGGTCAAAGTTGGGTATAGTCGTCTATGGGGAGTGGAATGAGCGGGTGGAGGTAATGCTACTAAGCACGATGAAATAAGGGGAAAAAATAAGCGGTCAACAAAAACAAAAGGAAAAAAAACAAAAAACGAGAACAGAGACATACCTGTTCTTTGGATAAAACCATTTTGCTGGTAACACACTCCTACTGACTTACAAAGCATACCATCTGAGCCCAACTGTATTTTTGTGTGTGTTTTTTTGTTGCTCATTCGGGTTTGTCTGGTCTGTAGAAGTCCTCAGGGAGGAAACACGTCACCAGACATGCCAACTTCCTGACACAAACGATGAAAAAATTATGACTGCGGAGGGGAGGAGAGGAAGGTGCCATGGAAGTGGGGGGGGGGGAGCAACAGGCAGGGCTCTAGAGCACCTATTTCTTATCACAATTCAACAGATTTGCTACCCTGAAATACATTGTCAGTATTTTTCCATGAAGATTTTGTATTATTGGTGTGCAAATATCAGGGTGTGGGGGTACAGCTCCTAGACTTCCAGCAGCAAAAGAGGAAATCAGCTAGAAGAAGAAAGGGATCATCTTGGGGGAAAAAAAAAGTAAATCAGCTGAACAAAAGAGGTAGTAATCAACGAGAAAAAGAGGAAAATTGCTGAAAAAGGAACAGTCGACATGCTCCGTTGCTTCCGTAGCGCCATGTGTTTGTTCTATTTGTTCAGTGTTTAACTAATCCAGCTTTTAGCCTCTTTCATTTTTCATGGCAACTGTAGTTGGTCTACCCCATTGGAGAGGTTGCACAGATTACCACATGTCAACAGACAGAAGAAAAGAAAAAGAAACCCAGGACAATGGCAGCATACAAAAAGGAAAAAAAACCTATGTACAATTTATTACATGTACATGTTGCAATTGCAACAACAGTTTGCCTGATTCTACACTTGAATTTAACCATGTACGCAGACAAACAACACGCACACACACACAGACAAATAAATACAAGAATGACATGAAGACTGCATGTATATTTCTTGCTTACATTTCAGACATACACACACTCGCACAGAGCTTAAAGGTGAAATAAAATATAACACTTCCTTGCCTGCACATACAATTATGCATACATGGACCACACACACACACACACACACACACACACACCGAAGTAGCAGACCCATGGTAAACATGTAATATACACTATACATAGCAAAGGTTTATTCCTTTTTGACGTACCATACCAATGCTACCAATACAATGTTTAAAAAAAAAAAATCAACAACAACGAAAACTCCACTCATATGATTGTTTCACTTTGTATAATGGAGATATGATGATAATGGCGTTTTAAACGAACAATAGAAACAAAAACAAAAAGACCCTGCTGTGTGCACTACTAGCTACATTGTACAATGTGTGATACCCACTGTAAAACGAGATTATCAATGAAACCATTAACACGTACGTCGATTCTTCTTCCCCTTCATTCATCGTTAGAGCTCCCAGATTCATGACAGCGTAGGTGGTTGAGATGTTGACTTACGATACCTGTTCAATCCCATCGCTTCATCAGCCACATTCTGCCTGTGAGCACAGGATGGGCTGTTTCTCCCTGTGAATTCTGAAGGGGGGATGGAATGCAACCACACTGACGGCGCTGGACACCAAGTTCCAGCTGACAACAGCACCCTGGGGGGTCTGCAGAGCATGGCAGACTTCCATCTGAAATGCTGGAGAGGACGTCCAGAGGACAGTGAACGAGGAAGGGCAGGAGGATTTTAAATGAAAGGTGCGCATGCATGTCCCGGGCTGGTTTCCTGCCTGGATTCATACCAGGGACCTTGGTTTGATGTTTCACCTAGAGTCTCGGGAAGGGGGTTTGTGGGGTCTGCATAGAAGTTGGTTCCAATGAGAAATGTGCCATCTGACAATCCCTCGTGGGAACTGAATAAAGAGAACAACGCTTTGACCTCCAGACCAGGCAGTCCCACCGTCTGCTGACCCACTGAGGCCATTATCACACCTTGCAGCCACACACATCTGACAAACACGGCACACTGTCTGCCCGACCTACTGAGGCCGTCTCCGCACCTTGCAGCCCTGTGTCTCTAACAAACACCGCACACTGCCCACCTACCGAGGTCATCATCGCACCTGGCCCCTACGCCTACCTGACAAACTCGACACCCCAGTTCTGGTAGTGGAGAAGAAGCAGGGGGTGGGAGGAGGGCACACTGGCCGGCTATGTTCATGTTAGAAACTGTTTTTCTTTTCCTTCATGTTACTGAAGTGAACAGACCCGTCTACCCACAGATTCGCTCACTGGAAAGTCCAGGCAGCAGTGATCTAGCTCACCAGGTTTAATATTTCGTACTCTCTCTCTTTTTATTTAGCCGCTGTTACTTTGTTCCTCCCCGGTCCCATCTATCTACTCCATGAGCTATGAACGAGTATCATCACCCTTTTTAAATCAAGCAAATCACTCCCCAGCGATCAGACCCTTTCCAGTCTGTGCCAAAAGGATGTGCAGTGGACTCTCCATTTGCAACTCCTATGTACGATGGCTCCCTCTTCAAAACGAAACGTATGCAACAGATCATTTCTCCTTATGGGATACTATTTTCAACCTCTATTGGACAATTCTTTCCTATTTTGGACAGTGGCTGACCAACTCAGAGTTGATTACCACCTTGTCCTTACTTTTTCAAAACTGAGTGACAATGTCAGTCTCTTGGCAAACCTATTCTTCACTTCACACACCGTTCTCCTCCCCCCTCCTAGGCTTCCTACTTATTCAGCCATTGTCTGTTTGCCTGCCGCATGCACCTCAACCTCACAGGACCAATGAGAAGTCTTCTTTTATCATTGCGACATGACATTTGACGCTTGAGAGGGATAGTCTGAATAGGAGTTTAATCACACAATTTCTGAGCATTTTAACATTTTGTGAAGAGAAAGTAAAATTAGTTCATGGTCATTATAGAACTTTGATGCTGCTCTCGAGTGTAAGATTTCGAACGGCAGACGATTGCAATCTTCACATGGCGCAGTCGTTACAGCTGCGGAGTCTCAGTGTCTCGAGGAAATCAATCTGGTCACTGGAACAGTTGAAAATTGGTGTGAAAGTTTTAACCGGAAATGAAATGGTGAAAACTGCGAAAGCCACTGCAGCAAGTTTAGGAGTGGGGAATAAGCAGGTACAGTGGGTTTAAATAAAGACAAAGAACAAATTTCACAAAGATGAAATATTAATGGTGAAAATGCCAAAAGCATGCGAGCAACCTCCCCCCCCCCCCCCCCCCCCCCCCCCCCCCCCCCCCCCCCCCCCCCCCCCCCCCCTCCACCCTCCCTCCTTCCTCTGAAAACGACAAGACCTAAATGACAGAATGCCCAAGTTGTTCTTTGCTGTATTTTATACTAGTCAGCCCACCTTCACAGCAAAGACCCCCGTTGCTGACAATGCTTAGATGATTCATCTTCACAGCTAGCCACTCAGACTGTTGGTCAGGCAACTTCCCTTGCACCGTCTTTGGATCCATGAGTACAGGCTGACAGATGTCCTCTTACATGGATTACTCTTTACTGCTTTTGGCTGTTGTTGTTACTGTGTATTTCTATACAGCATTTTCCTCCTGTTTCCCTATTCTGCCCTTTGCGAATGCCTTAAGGGCCCGTTGAACAGGGATTTTCTTGCGGTGGTGGCGAGAACACCACCAAGTTATCACAATGTCAGTGGAAAGTCTCCGTCAGACACGACAGATGGACCAGCGCTTTCAAGCCGGGCTACACCCATGAGTCTCGACAGGCAATGAAAGCCAAGTCCAGTCATCAACTATCACACTGAAGAGAGTGCCAGAGTGTTGCACTTTTTTGTTTGTTTGTTTGTTTGTTCCGTTTTTTTTCTCTTCTTTTTCTTTTTTTTTAGTTAAAAATTTGGTTGGTTACGAGAAGACAGTCAAAACTCAACGTACCTGATTGCGCGTCAAACAAGCATTGTTTTTTTTAAATTTTTTTACTCCGTTTCTTGCAGTAATTTGCATTTTGACTCCTCTTCATGAATGTCGCAGTCCGTTCCAGTCTTCCATGAAACAAAAGTTGACTGTTGCACAGCAGGTTCTGATGGTTCTCTCATGTTGTTAGTGAAGGGGCAAGACTTTAATGTTGACCCTTTCACATCCTCTCATTCATTCTTCCCCCCCCCCCTCCCCCCACATCTCCCTCCCTTGCTAATCCATGGGGAGAAGGAGGATGAGGAGGGTGGGAGAAGATGTATAAACATGACACGGAATAATCGATCCTGATAACTACAATTTTCACATAGCGTAGGTCTGTTCACTGATTTAATCATGCTAGTGTACTCAGAGACAGAGAGAGAGAGAGAACAGGCAAATGGGAGAGTGACTGACAGAGCAACGGTAAATTTGCGCACAAACTCTTCGTGTTCGGAGAGCTTCGCATTTCAAAAATTAAAAGTGATTTAAATTCCAACAACCGCTTTTTCTGCGTGGCTCAAGAGACTAAAACCTGGTGCTGGAGTTTCTCCACAACAAGCACCTCTGCTTCAGAGTCACAAGCCCTTCCCAGAGCAAGACAACAATTCTAGAACCACCCTTTCTCAACATAAGCCTTGCTTCATCACTGAGCTCCGAAGCACGCTTCTGAATGGTCCAAGATGGAGGCGAGTTAAGGAATAGATTTAGGAAGAAGTACAATAATTATCTGACGTAATTCAAGCAAACAGGTGCGAAGGTTAAAATGGAAAACTGCGGTTGAAAGACTTGCCAACTGTCACCTTCAAAGCCAGTGTGCAAGGGGAATAATTCAAATCATAAGTGCTAACTGATTTTGTTTCAGTTTGTATCTTTCTCAGCTGTTAATAATCAGCTTTTGTAGGTAAATCAAGTGTAAATTTAGACAGGCCTTTGGAGATCTCTGGAAGTCACCATCACTCTTGACGTTTCCTGTAAATGGTCTTCCCCACAAATGGATCATATGTCACTGTTAGCTCAATTCAGTCCCAGTCTTTCACGGCTGTGTGACTGAAGTAAAAGGATGTCTTCACCAGTGGCTTCTTTCACATCATGTACTTCCTCAGGATGTGTGTGTGCATGCATGCGTGCGTGTGCGGTGTGTGTATGTATCAGGGATGAGAACAGATTTTTAAAAAGCAGAGGAGATTTTTCTGTTGGGGGTCTGGGGGCAGAGCCCCCAGTGGGGTCAAGGGGCAACGCTCCTGCGGGGGTCAGGGGCAGCGCCCCCTGAAGCTGAAGCATTTTTTTAATATATAAAGAAAAATCCACATATAAAACCATCAAAATATGTTTCTAGCCTTCAATTCAAACCTCAAATTCTGAGGGTTTTTTTTTCTTTTCTTTTTTTTTGTTTTTGTTTTTTGTCAAACATGCAAATGGATTTAATACAGGGCTCTCTGCGTTTGTGGCTGGTCGATTTACGTAAGAAATGGGTTTTTCCGAAAATTACCTGCCCTTGGCCCTGGTTCTATTATTAGTAACTAGACGTCTAGGTTTTGTTTCACAACACAAAGTCAAATGACGAATGTTTCAGCTAACTGAGATAGTTTGACCATTGCAAATGAATGATAAAATATAACAAAGAAGAGAGCAAAATCACCAACAGCTTACTTTCCAAAGTTTAATTGTTCTTCAATGCAGCGACACGCTGCCTGTGAACCAGGCGTTTCATGTGGTCAGCAATCGTAATGAAGCCACGACTTCCGAAGCTGATTTTCTTGTTGCAAGCTAGACATAACGCCTGCTCGTCACTGCTTTTGCATATGCTATCTCTAACTCTACTCCCACACACACCTCTTCCTTGAGCCAGTTTTCTTTCCAACGGTTGGGATATTTTTTTTTTTTTTTTTTTTTTTTTTTTTGCGATTTCGTTCGACGCCATGAATCACAGATGACACTCGGTCGATCGGCGCTGTAAGCGGATGTGCAGTGGTTGGCCGAGTCAACCGAATAAAAACCAGCCCATTTGGGTATAAGCCTAGAGTAATCTCGCCGGAGGCGTCTCGCCGAGATTGGGAGCAAAGAAAATCGCGATAGCTTTTTTTTTTTTTTTTTCGGCGGAGATTTTTTCAAACGGCGGACATTTTTTTTAAAGACGGCGGAACGGCGGAGCTGTTCTCATCCTTGATGTATGCATGCGTACATGCGTGTGTCCTGCATATATTTTTAGATGTTGAATTGTTAGAACTTGTAAAGCACCCTGTAGCCTATGTTGTTAGGATGGGCGCTATAATAGAAACTGTGTCCTCATTATTATCATTATATTATCTTTTCATGTCACGTTTTCACTACTATCTCTGGACCTGAAGAAATCGATCCCTTTGGTTAGAAAGTGATGGTGAAAACATCCTCCACAATCTACAATCGATCGCTTTGGTTTTAAAGTGATGGTGAAAACATCCTCCACAATCTACAATTGATCCCTCTGGGTCTGACAGTGATGGGGAAAACATCCTCCACAATCTACAATCGATCCCTCTGGGTCTGACAGTGATGGGGAAAACATCCTCCACAATCTACAATCCATCCCTCTGGGTCTGACAGTGATGGTGAAAACATCCTCCACAATCTACAATCGATCCCTCTGGGTCTGACAGTGATGGGGAAAACATCCTCCACAATCTACAAGGTGACACGTCACATTAGCGCCAGCACTACAGCGCCATACCTTTCAGCGCCACCATTTCAGCGCGGCGTCTTTTCAGCACAGTACTTTTTAGCGCCGTACATTTCAGCACGGGGGGATGTCAGCGCCGTACACTTTAGCGCCGGGAGACTTCAGCGCCGTACATCTGAGCACCGGGGGGGGAAAAGGAGGGAATGTCGGGGAAGGGGGTAAAACTATTGGCGAGAGAGAGAGAGAGAGAGAGGTGTTGTGAGTGGTGTGATTGATATTCAGACGGAGTTGAGTTACAGATCAGGTCTGAATGAGTGGTTTGAGTTATATTCAGAGAGAGAGACAGAGAGAGAGAGAGAGGTGTTGTGAGTGGTGTGATTGATATTCAGACGGAGTCGAGTTGAAATCGGGTTATTTTTCTGTTCATTACTCCTGACGTTCTTTATCGTGGAAACATGGCAGAGATTGCAGAGTCCTACCTAAGCATACGGAGAAAAGAAAAGTTAGCTACAATGGCTACTCCTTCCGCTTTGATAAGAACAGTACAAAAGATCCAGAATTGTCTTTTTGGCGATGTGACAATGGTACATGTAAGGCCAGACTGCACCTGAGAGATGGGGCAGTGGTGCAGGAGGTGGGAGAGCACCTGTCCCACGCCCCAAACCAGCCCAAAATCGCGGCCGCAATTGCAGTTAGTCGCATGAAAGACCAGGCCCGCAATACAAGAGACAGTACGAGGCAAATACTGGCTGACATGCAGGAAGGCCTTTCAGAAACAACAATTGTGAGTCTCCCTTCCAAGACGTGTTTGGTTCGGACCATCCAGCGGCAGCGGCAGAAAGAACAACAGCACCCACGACTGCCAACCAACCTAGCAGACCTTGGCGACATCCCGCAAGATCTTAAGGTGAAACGTTGATGTGTGTGTCGGTCTGTCTGTCTGCCTGTCTGTCTGCCTATCTGTCTGTCTGTCTGCTGTCTGTCTGCCTGCCTACTGCTATCTGTCTGTCTGTCAGTCTGTCTGTCAACTTGTCTACAGAGAAAAATGGGTAAAGAATGCATAGGTTTTGGGGCAGTTGACACACATTCAATGAAGTTTTGGTTTTTTTAGTGGACAGATCCTGCCTGTCTGTCTCAGTGTTGTCTGTCAATCTGTCAGTCTGTCTGTCTGTCTGTCTGTTGTTGTTGTTGTTGTTGTTGTTGTTGTTGTTGTTGTTTTTTGCTGTGCTGCTGCTGCTGCTCTGATGATGATGACTGTCTGCGCACGCATGTACGCGTAAAAAGAGCAAGAAAGGCAGAGAAGGAAAACATGTTATTTGTGTGTCACAGGTTCTATCTGATAGAACGCCATTTTTGGCATACGACTCAGGCCCCGGGGCTGACAGGATCCTCATTTTTGCCACACCCGGTGGTCTGCAGCTGCTGTGTCAACAAGGAGACTGGTTTGCTGATGGCACCTTTAATACTGCCCCTGGATATTCAGCCAAATCTACACAATTCATGTTATTTACTTGGAACAGACAATTCCTGTAGCTTTTGCCCTGCTCCCAAGCAAGTCTCGTACCACGTACAACCGTCTTCTCCAAGGTTTGGAGACACTCCGACCAGGACTTGCACCCACAACATTGATGACAGATTTTGAAAGTGCTGCCATCTCGGCATTCAGGGAAGCTTATCAGGGTTTAGAAGTCACCGGCTGTCATTTTCATTTGGCTCAAAACGTGTGGCGCCACATCCAGGACAGTGGTCTCTCACTTGACTACATACACGACGAAAACTTCGCAAAACTGATGCGCATGCTGCCAGGCTTGGCATACCTTCCTCCCTTGCACGTGAACAGGCCTTCGAAACTGTGTTCGATCCTGCATCTCCGGTGTATGATGCACATGGGCAACCAATCTTCGACTACTTTGAGGACACGTATATTGGCAGACCTCGCCGTCGTGGTCCTCGTCATCCGCCGATGTTCTCCATTGACATGTGGAACGTGCATGACCGCGTCCTCACTGATGCTGCCAAGTCCAACAACAGCTGTGAAGGGTGGCATCACGCCTTTCAGAACGTGGTCGGGGCGTGCTACCACCCAATCTTTGGAGGCTGATAGAGGCCCTTAAGAAAGAACAGGCACTAGTCCAGGCGGACGTCACACGTCTACTGGGAGGCCAGGCTCCAGCGCCCAAAAGGCGCAAGTACAAAGACTTACAGAAACGGATAAAGACGATCGTTACACAATACAATGACGGACGTCGGGGGCTGCTTGAAACAATGGAAGGACTCGCCTTTGCTTTCATGTTCTAGTGTTGACGTCTTCAGAGACAAGCTATTCAGTTCCTTAACAACTGGACATTACGGGTTTTGTGGAAGAACGTGGGATGATGCATTCAGGTTTTAATTCATACAACGGATGTTATATGACATATCAATAAAAATCGAATTTTTAGAAAAATGAACTTAACTCTGTGGTGTGTGTGGTGTGTGTGTGTGTGTGTGTTCTGTGTGTTCGGTGTGTGTGGTGTGTGTGTGTTGTGTGTGTGTGTGTGTGTGTGTGTGTGTGTGTGTGTGTGTGTGTGTCTGATACGCTTTATGGAGAAAGAAAGGTAAAGAATAGATTTTTGTGGGATAAACTCAATCAAGCCTTTTAGTCACTCAGTTTTGCAGTTTCGCAGACACTTTTACACACACACACAAACACACACACACACAAACACTCTCTCTCTCCTCTCTCTCTCGCTCTCCTCTCCTCGCTCTCTCTCTCTCCCTCTGTCTTCCTCTAGCGCTATAATGTACGGCGCTACAATGTACGGTGCTAAAATTTCGCCACGCTGAAATGTACGGTGCTGAAAAGTCCCAGCGCTGAAGTGTACGGCGCTGAAGTATCCTCCGCGCAGAAGTGTATGGCGCTGAAGTTCTGGTGCTGAAGTGCTGGCGCTGAAGTGACTTTGGAGCCAATCTACAATCGATCCCTCTGGGTCTGACAGTGATGGTGAAAACATCCTCCACAATCTACAATCGATCCCTCTGGGTCTGACAGTGATGGGAAAACATCCTCCACAATCTACAATCCATCCCTCTGGGTCTGACAGTGATGGTGAAAACATCCTCCACAATCTACAATCGATCCCTCTGGGACTGACAGTGATGGGGAAAACATCCTCCACAATCTACAATCGATCCCTCTGGGTCTGACAGTGATGGGAAAACATCCTCCACAATCTACAATCCATCCCTCTGGGTCTGACAGTGATGGTGAAAACATCCTCCACAATCTACAATCGATCCCTCTGGGTCTGACAGTGATGGGGAAAACATCCTCCACAATCTACAATCCATCCCTCTGGGTCTGACAATGACACACATCCTCCACAATCTACAATCCACCCCTCTGGGTCTGACAGTGATGGGAAAACCTCCACAATCTACAATCCATCCCTCTGGGTCTGACAGTGATGGGGAAAACATCCTCCACAATCTACAATCCATCCCTCTGGGTCTGACAGTGATGGGGAAAACATCCTCCACAATCTACAATCGATCCCTCTGGGTCTGACAGTGATGGGGAAAACATCCTCCACAATCTAGAGCGATGCCCTCCTGCCGACCAGCGTGCCACAAGAAGCTTGGGTTGTCTCCCGTTTCTACGCCGTTCTACTACGACTGACGTAAAAATGCTTGCCTTTGTTGAGTGGGAGAGTGTGAGACGGACAGACTGGCAAATGTTTGTGAGGGTGAACATCAACTGTCACTCCTCTCTGCCCACCTTCATGGCAAGTCAGTGTGAAAGCGCCAGAGCTGCTTTAGACTAACACCTTCAACCAAATCTCGCAAAGAAAACCACACAACGTTAACTGTTGTTTAGAAAGAGCCAGGATGACAAGAGGACATAAGATGTACAGTAGTAAAAAGTAGAAAAAAACCAGGGAGACCACCGCATGGTCAAGATTATATAACCCCCCCCCCCCCCCCCACCCCACCCTTAACCAAACACAACAAAAATAAAAGCTCTCTTACGATCAACAATCTGTACCATATTGTCCAGCTTCCCCCCCCCCCTGCATTACTGTGGGCTGACCCAAACTAAGGGGCCAGGACTTGGCCTGTTCATTTGTCGGGGTTGATGGGATGGTAGAAGAAGGCTCCCCGACTCATCGACAGGGACATGGGCATGGCCAGCGAGGTCAGGTGGCCGCCCATCGCCTGGTTGTGCATCACGGGGCTCCCTCCGTGACTCCCAGCATGCAGCAGCACCGACGCAGCACTGCCCCCTTGATGCGAGGTTGGCGGGGTCGGAGTGGGGGTCGGGTGTGGGCGGCATTGGGCTGGCTGTGCTGTTGTTGCTGCTGTTGCGGTGGTTGTTGCTGTTGTGGTGGCTGCTGCTGCTGGTTCTGGGAGAGGGGCTGAGCGGGGGCGTTGGAGGAGGAGGAGTGGGGGCGGGGAGAGCGGTCCTTGCTGGCAGCGCGGATGATGGCCAAGTCTTCGTCGATGCCGCTGTGCTTGGCCTTGTGCTTGTTGAGGTGCGCACTCTGCCCAAACGTCTTACCACATATCCCGCACTCATAGGGCTTTTCTCCTGCAACACGCGTTCATCATCCCATGAAAAAATCTTCATACATAACAGCCACTCTCTCTCTCTCTCTCACCTATACACTGACATGTCCATTCATACAGTGACACATTGTAATAAATTATGTAATAAATTTAAAAAGAATAACGACAGCAACAACACACACACATGATAAACATTAGGAGTGCCACAACAGACACATGAACAATGATGGTGGTGTTCTCTTCTCCCTGTGTGCACATGAGACTGTAACAAACAGGCTTGGCAAATCAGTGTGCATGCTGCATGAATAAACAAAAGATTATGAAAGGAACAGCGTTTTCGTTTGAACGTTATGTTTAAGATGCATTGAAAATACAGCATGAATAATCTGATGTGATATTTAGCTATCATCAAGTGCATGTAAGTCGCCAAAATTACCACTTTTTGGCCTCGTCACACAACCAAAAACAGCCATCTTGCTCAGCTGCTGTGATCCACTATCCGTTTTGTGACAACGTGTTTGAACAAATACCAAAAAAAAATATGACTGATGAGAGGGATAATAAAAGAATGCTTTTATAACAAAAGGGGAAAAATGCCTTAGAAAAGATTGGTTTTGTCTTTTGAGGACTTATGGATGTTGATGAGGACTTACGGAGGATGATGAGGACTTACGGAGGATGATGAGGACTTATGATTTTCCCAACACCCCAACAATGCAGATCACAGTTCCGCACAGTCTGCAAATCTGCCAATCCGACGTTTATTCTGACTTGGTATTTGAATGTCATTCTTTCCTAAATTATCCTTGAAAGTCTCTAAAATGTTATTTTGAAGGATGAATGAAACTCAAAATTCAGGGCGATCATAAAAATTCATGTCCATTTGTCCCAATGATTTCATTGTTAAAAATTTCACAAGTGAAAATAGTCTAAAGTTCGCAATCGCGTGACAAACATCAATCTAAAATGAGGCTCAAAGATTGCTAGTCAGACCAGCATATTAGTTTCTGTTTCAAATCCCAGGCTTCATATGGTTTAAACAGGTCCCGATCGACACACACTTAATGCCATTTCACCTTTATCGATATATTTTGGCTATAATAAGGTTCATACAGATTTTAAACCCTTTCGCTGCTGTCATATTTTGCTCAGGCCCATGCTGGACGAAATAGAATGAGTGTAGAAACTAGAATCATGACAAACAGCATTCATCAACTAAGCATTGCAGATCTATGACGTTTCTATGACAAACGCCGGTCGTCAACAGCGCAGTAAAGAGGTTAAGTACCAACAAGCAGAAAGGATGCGGGCAGCACAAGTCTGCTCCATGTAAATGCGTGAAATCTTGAAACGGCACCTCACATTTCATTCTCATTTGCCAGGCTGTCATGCGCCTGTTGTAGCAATGCCAAGGTGGGAATCTGTTCGTGTTTGTCTCACTCAAACATGTGAACAGCAGCAGTCAACAAACTGTGCCACCAAAGTTCATTTTCACAGCTGTATGATCGGCTTTCGGCCAATTTTGACTCTTAAACAAAAGACAAGACTTGTCTCCGCATGACTCGAGGAAGAACAGAGTAATGTCCGTTTGCTTTATCACAAAACGGTCGAAAGAGCTTGAACAAGAAGTTCCTGGGGGCACATTCAAAAACCACCCTTCTTCAATACATGATGATAATCAACTCTTCATACATAACATCCATTCTTTCTCTCAATTATTCACTGACATGTCCACTCACACAGTGACACATTGTAATAAAAGAATAACAACAGCAGCAACACACACACACAATGGCAAACGCTAGTACAATCACTTTCTTTCTTTCTTTCTTTCTGCAGGCTGATACTCCTGCGGACACGGCTTGTATAGACAGGCAATGGAGTTTTGTGTGTATGACCGTTTTTCATCCCGCCATTAAGGCAGCCATACTCCATTTCTGGGGAAGGTGCATGCTATGTGTAACGTGTCATCCATACCAACGGCCAAACTGGCCTTCTCTTCCGAAAGTTGGTGATGGGATTTTACGTGTAAGCAAGATGTTATGCGAGCGTTCACACACAGAACCTCGGTTTATAGTCTCATTTGAAGGACTGTGTGGGAAATGGAGGCAGAACCAATGCTAACTCCGAGGAAAAATCCCCTGTACCGAAATTCGAACTTGCAACCCCAGGATCACGAGTCCGGCGCTCTACCAACTGAGCTATTCCGGCCCCCCAGTACAATCACTGATTCAGTGACACATTTTGATTTTTTAAAACCTCTCAGAATATGCAGACTAACACATATACATGTGTCAATATAACTCACACACTCACACATGTACACACACACACACTACAATGTCACAAAAGCATGCACACACACACACACACAAAACACATTCATTAAAATTTATCAGTCTATACACACCGAGTGCCCCTCAAGGTGATCAGTACAATCAATCCGAGCTAATTCATGGTGCTTGCTGTTAATGATAAGCTAACATTGTACATGATGTCCAAGGAACTGACTTCAGTTTGTCCCATGTTTTTGCTCTCTGTCCCCTCATGTTAAGCTGTTAGGGGAAAGTGTCCCATGGTATTAACTCATTCATCCCTACAACCCAGTTCTCCGGTTTGCAGAAATCGTACCTTTCCTTCCTGCAGCCCGGAAAATCAGTTCTCGCAGTAAGTGCTTTGAACTTCGAGCGAGTCCCATCATCGATACACGTCATGACCAGGTCCCTTGCGCGGCAGTGTTCATGAATAGAATGGATGCCAGACGGCCTCTACAGTGTGGGAAAGGGGTGGCCGCTCTATTCTGGCTGGTTTGCTACTGCATACACGGCAGCTCTCACTGTACACTTCTTTTTTTTCTTCTCTTAATCCAGGAATGAAGGGAATACTCATATTATAAGAATCTAGGAACAAGAGGAAGTAGTGGTTCATAGAAAAGCAGGAATGAAAGAGTTAAAAATAAAAAATCTTAAGCTTTGTTACAGTTATCCCATCTTCAGCAATATACCACCTGTTTTTGCAGGTCACTGTAGGCTACAGAAATCTGGTTTTGTCCAGCACTTCATCCTTTATTTACTTTCATGTTCCTGCATGGACTGTCTCTCTCTCTCTCTTCTGTCAGGATTGACAGGGAGTCTCTTTACCAACACGAGACTCCGTCACCTTCCCAGCTGAAGAACTCAGTAATCGCGAATCATATGGAGTTTACTACCCAAATTAACTTGATGACCATGAAACTTGTTAATGATGATCTTTTACATCAAAAGTGAAAAATATGTTTAAGAAGACTATCTTATTTCTTTTGAGAAATTACGGAGATCAGTGAGGATATGTATAATTTCCTCATCATCTCAACAGTGCTGAGGCATGTTTCAGTATACTCTAATATGCACATCTGCTGACTTACAGTGACACAAAATTTGGACATTATTCTTTGCTAGGTGAGGTTTGATAGTCGCTAAAATGTTTGTTTCAAATTTTTCATGCAACTGTTTTACTGCCAATAATTGAACAGAATGAAAAGTATCATCAGCGCTGTATTCATCAAGACTCTCATATGAAAATGAAAAGAAAGATACGTTTACAGAAAATGAGAAATTTTCATGTCCTCTTGAGCCAATGTTCCAACTGACACGTGCTCCTGAGCTGATGTCCCGATGGAGGTGATTTTTTAGTGTAATTCAGGGGTGCAAGCCTTCTGCGCTAAACTGGAAATCCGGGACCAAAAACTGTTGTAAGCTGTGTCTGTGGATCAGTGAGATTGTGTTTCTGCAGGCTCTGGCTCAGTGAGATTTTGTTGGACTTTCAGATGTGTACATATTTTGGCAAATTACATTTGATCATTGGTTCACCTTGAACCTGATTTATTCTGTGAACCCACATGTAGATCTATACACAGTAAATGTTTTTGAAAAAACGTTTTTCATCATACATCTCTTCAATCACAAATTGTACTGGACTGTGATGTTCTAACACATGTTGCCATAACATCAGATTGCATGTCACAGCAAGACAGCTAAGCTGGTTGCTTTGATGATGCAAAAATCATGAGGGTTTTGGAGACTTGTGGCGCAGTTGATGACAACAGCCCAAAATCATTCATGTAAAATTTTGATGTATCATTGCAAGAAAAACATGTTATTTAAAAAAAAACCCACATTTTCTTTCACAATCTTTGTTTTATTCATATAAGATATGCACTGTTGAGCCAAGCATTTTCTGTCCCAATATCACTTACAAATGTTGAAAAAAGAATAACCTACTAAATTTTCATTCCATCCCAAAGAAGCCGAGGAAATAATATCCTTTTTTTTTTTTTTTGTTCTGGCTAGATGCAGAAAAAGATATATCTCTCATGGAAAAAAAATGTTCAGGTTTTCTGAAAAAAATGTGGTGAAAATCCACTGAAAGGGGCTGAACTGGTATGCCTATGTGGTTTAAGACTTGGGAGAAAAACTTAAACAGTGTATATATTATCTACCTAATTCAGAGGTCATTTTCAGACTTTAGGGAAGGGGTGGGTGTAGGAGTGGGTGTTGGGATGGGTGTGTTGAGGGTGGGGGGTGGGGGGTGGGGTGATGGAATAAAAAAGAACAAACCTAAATCACTTTAAGTTATGAAATACCCAGCACAGTCCCGTCTAGGTTTGTGAAGCAAACAAGACCTGTTTGAAGACATTCACACTTCCTACTCACACAACACTCACACGCAGATGCTCCACTGTCGACTATACATCGTGTGACATGCTGCTAATGACATATTACATCTTCTTCGCACATCTACCCACACTCCAAATCTAGAAAAACACTGTCCATACCTCAGGAACATAAAACAGTGCAGGGCACGCAGACACACACACACACACACACACACACACCCACCAACGTCTCATACACACACAGCCTCACAGGGTCCACAAAAAGCACACACACACACACACCAAGACAACACACCAGGCCCACACACTCACCTGTGTGAGTCCGCATGTGCCTCTGCAGAGCGCTGAAGTAGCGGAACTCCTTATGGCAGATCTTGCACAGCTGCCCAGGGACGGCCGCTCCAGACCCCGAGGTGGAGATCTTCACCTTTAACGACGGCAGTGGTCCCGAGCCCCCGGCCTGCTTGTGGCCCTCCTCCTCGCTGTTGGACTCGCTGTTGTTACAGGAATTGCCCCCGCTGGACTTCTTCGCCTTCTTGCCCCGCTTGCTGCTGTCCTCTTGGTCGAAGGTGTGGTACTGGGGTAGTCCTGAGGATGACCCTGAGGGAGGCGGGGGCACCATCGTGGGCAACGTAGGGGGCACCCCTTGCAGGGCATTGTGGTGATGGAAGGGGCTCCCCGACAGCGCGATGGTCGACAAGGTCGACAACGGGGGCGAGAAGGTCATGGCGGAGACAGGGGGCGGGGACAGCGGGGTCAGGTTGTGGCCCCCCCGCTGCTGGCAGAGAAGGAGGTTGGGAGGGGCTCGTCAGGGAGTGGGGAGTGGTCTGGCAGGAGGATTCGGTAGTCTTGGTCCGCTTCTTCTTCTTGCCCATCTTGGTATGTAGGGCACGCCCTTGCAGCCTTTCTTCTGGTGAGACTGCATGTGGGTCAGCTGGGTGAAGCCTCGCATGCACCCTGGACACTCGTAGGCTTCTCTCCTGGAACACCCCGTGGCACACGCGATGTTGAGTTAATACAAAACACAAGGCAGCTGAATGATCCGTGCAGAATCTTAAAAGAAATGCTGCCTTAGTTTGCACCAACGCTATCAATGTTGGTGATGCTCATCAGTCCATGAAACATTATCATTATCATCGGCATTGGCTTTTCCATTTCATAAAAAAAAAAAAAAATCTTCAACCCGTGTAGGACAGCTGTCATTCTTGGCACTATATTACTAGTGCAGCGTGTAACGGGGAAAAAAGATAAAAACACCACAGAACAAAAACAACACAAGGATAACATTGTAAGTTCACGTTTGACATCAGTCCTGGTTACCATAGCAGTTACTGACATACTGCCAACCTTCTTGACTGAAAATTCTGGAATGTTGAAGGATGGGTGGGCAGAAGAAGGGGCCTTGAATTCCTGACTGAACACATTTTTTTCTCCCCTATTTTTTCAGCTGACGAATGTGGGGTTGACAAGAAAATTTCTGCATTTTCCACATCATACAATTGCTGGGAAAAAAAAGAAAAATCATCATTTGGTCTTTATTCCTGAATTTTTATTTACCCTAATAAAAGAAAAGAAAAAAAAAAAAAGACCTTCCAAACACACATTTTAAAGCAAAGTTTTCACATTCTGGATATCTATATGAATCATGGATATGGCGAATAATTTCTATAACACGGAAATTCAAGACCTATTCTGGAGAGTTTTCAGCTTTGTGGAGCTGGCTAAGCCCCAACTGCCACTGCTCAAATTAATAAAAACCCGAAACAAAGCACACATACACACGCACGCACGCACGCACACACACAGAGAAAAATGGAGAAAACTCTGCAAACAAGATACCACACAAGAAGCCTCAGCCAGGAAGGAATCCCAAACATGATGACGACATGAGGAAAACACAGCATTCAAAAGCGCTACTTCTTGCTGCAAATGGAAAGTACAGCATTCAGGACATGGAGCAGGCGGCGCTTTCTGCCAGGGCTGAGGCGGACATACCGGACAGACAGAATATCGATCAGATCTTACTTTGAGAATCTCATAAATCTCTGGAGGTAACACCACAATGCTTCGTTCATCAATAACGTTATCACTGTATCAATGCTGTTCATTATCCCATTCAGGTCAAAACAATTCCAATGTCCCCCCCCCCCCCCCCCCCCCATCACTAACTGCAATTGCATCTCATTGCAACTGCAATAAAACCCTACGCTCTTCTGATATCATTACTTTAGCTGCTCAGTAATATGCAGAGGCAGCCTTTAAACAGCTTGACAAGTCGCTCTGCAGACCACGCACTCATCCCCCCCCCCCCCCCCCCCCCCCCCAACTGTTCTCATTCAAAAACAACACTCATTCCCCCCCTCCCCCCCCTCCAACTGTTCTAATTCAAAAACAATCAAAACATCTCATAATAAATAAAGAGGAATGCTTATTCTTTAACAGTGTTTATTTTTCACATTTGCCGGTGTCTGAAGATATTGTAGGTGTTCATCCAAAAATATTAAAGACAGAACCTCAACCATCTCAGACATATTTGCTGTACATACTACACAGCTATAAACAGCACCATAGGAATGTTTGTTTCTTCAGCCAAGGAGAATGTTTCACCTCCCTATGTACTGCACACATAACAAAGCTATAAATAGCACCAAAAGAACATTTTGTTACTTCAGCTAAGGTAATTGTCTCACCGCCTTCCATTAGTTTGTCTGTACCGTCCTACATACTACACATGTAACACAACTATATATACCAACAAAAGAACATTTTTTACTTCAGCTGAGGAGACTGTTTCACCGCCCTCCATTAGTTTGTTTGTACCAGATAAGATAAGATAATGTTGTTTATAGCCCAGCCGACCGCAAAGGGCCACATCAGGGCTGTTGTTTGTTCCACCCTACATACTACACATGTAACACAGCTATAAATAGCACCAAAAGAACATTTGTTATTTCAGCTGAGGAGATTGTCTCAACCGCCCTCCATTAGTTTGTTTGTACCTCCCTACATACTGCACATGCAACACAGCTATAAATACCACCAAGAGAACATTTGTTACTTCAGCTATGGAGATCGTCTCACCGTCCTCCATTAACGTGTCTGTTATCTGTTTGTCAGCAAATCAAGACTCAAAAACCAACTGAACTAATTCCAAGGAAAGTTGGTGGAAAGCTGGATACTGGGCTCCATGGAAAAAACAACTGATGAAGCTTTGATGCAGATCGCGCTCAAGGGGGGGTCAAGAAATCCGCTCGGCAAGACTACTACTTATTTGCAGTGAACATGAACGCTGCGACGTTACCATTAAAGACCTGATAACTATCCAAGAAGTAATACATTTTCATGGAATCTTTCTAGAGACGGATACGTTCACATTTTGTTTTACCCACATTCCTAAAATTCAAAAATAAAAAGGATACTTGAAGTAGCTCTTCCAGTCTATAACCTATTTTTTACTCCCCCAGGCTGAATTACGATTTATTTTCATTCTTAACTAAGAAGTTTTTTTCTTGTTTTTGTAAAAAAGACCAAATATATAAAAGGCAAGCCTTCCTTTTTTCCCTGCTATACAAAAGCATGCACACACACAAAATCTTGTGGCTTTACATTTTGATGAGTACGGATCAAAGGGCGGATGCAGGGTCTGTTGTGGCAGAGGTCTACGTTCTCCTGAATGCTTGTCCAGGTTCAGTTTACATCAATATACTGCTAATCCATCAAAATTTACTTTTATTTTTTCACGTCTGCCACATTTTAAAACCGATTTCTGTTAGGGTTTTGGCTTAAAAACAACAACCCCAAAACAAACAAACATCTTCTTCTTCTTCTGCGTACGCAGGCTGATACTCCTGCGGACACTCCTTGTATAGACAGGCAAGGATGAATCCCATCTGCCCTACAAAGGGAGTGGAGTTTTGTGTGTATGAAGGTTTTTTTTTTATCCGCCATTAAGGCAGCCATACTCCATTTCGGGAAAAAAACAACAAACAAAAGCAAGCATATCCTGGTCTTTTGAAAACTTAATATTTGCTCTTTTCAATGATACACGACCGACCCTGTACAAAACTTGAGGACATGCCTGCCATGGCAAAGGGCTTATCTCCCTGCAGAAAATCACACCCCCATGCTTCCCCGCGTCCAGTAACATGAAAACCTCACAAACTTTCCCCATTTTGTTTAAAAAATAAACTCAGTGAGGCAGACGAAGCTAAAGTATAGCCGATTTCTTTTCAAACAAACACGATGCGATGAAATTGTTCACAAAATTTTTGTGAACTTTACTTTTCTGCAAAAACAAGCTTTTCTTTTAGTGTCACAAGAAATCTCTACAAATTATGAAAATGTTGAATACACTGGAAACACACACAAATCCCTAAACCATCATGGCATGGCACACCAAGGCTTGATAGTGCGCCAGAAACAACCTAAAAAATTGGAAATGAAATGAGGCAGGGAACAGTAAACAATAAACAGTAAACAAGTGGGGTAACGTTTGCTCCCAAAAGGAAACCTAACACAAAGTAACTTTTATTCAAGACTGGCACAGCCTTTTAAACTTGAATAAGGTCAGACAAATACATAGACGAACAATCTAATAGTGGGGGAAAAAAACAAGCGCAGGCCAACAACTCAACTGTCTTGATAGTAATGACTTGGCAAAGATTTGGACTTGAGGATGGGGGGGGAGTTCGAAGATGGAGAGAAACTGGGAACATGAAATTAAGAAAATATATAACCCAAAAGAATGTTCTCCCCTGTTGCTGATTCTGTGCATGTGGGGTTGGCTATCAGCTCAGTGGTGATTGTGTCATTTTTTTAAGTATCGCACCATCCCAGGAAAGAATTTGTCCCCCCCCCCCCCCCCCCTTCCCTCTCCTGACTTCCATCAACCCCCAACACAAACGGTCCATTCTGCAGTCAAGATGCAGCAGCAGTTTAGGCTTCCATGAGAAGGGTCCTTACAATGTGTGTTGTCTTTGTTCGACTGCTCTTGAACTGTTTGGTGATCTCCGAATCTGAGAACGCTTCTTTAAAAAGCTGGGATGCATGGTCGGCTGCGCTAAGAGCGATGTTGTGCTCGACGAAAAATCCGGCCACCAATGCTTCAGCCCGAATTACCCTTTTCCTAATTTCATCCTCTTTTGAGGTGTCTACAGTCTGAAAAAACTATGTAATGCTGGAAGAATTCGGCGCGTTTGAGGAATCGATGTGTTTGCGTGACTCAAGGTGACGCTTCACATCCACTATCCCGCGATTGGAAATTGTGAAGTCCGACTCGCAAGTGGAACACCGTGCACAATTTACACCTTTAGCCGAAGGTCGTATGCAGGGGAACTTTTCCGAGTATTCTTTTCGGAACTTCTGACCAAGTTTTTTCTTTTTTGCATCTTGTCCAAAACTTTCTACTCCACGTTTCGACATTTTCGTAGCTAAAACTTCAAAACAACGCCAACTTCGCTGAATGGTAAAGATGGTGAAACGAACTGCGCATAACCGGAAACGCTTCTTGAAGACCACTGGTTATACGCACGGCGCCGTGCCTGTCTGTACATAAGCCGATTTTTTCGTCCGTTTTTTTTGTTTTGTTTGTTTTTGGTTGAAAACTTTCAATGCGTAATGTTTTGGCTAAATGCGTAAGGGCGTAAGAATTATCACTTGGGCGTAATAAATTACGCGAAATGCGTAATGGTTGGCAGGTCTGGTCTCACCGCCCTCCATTAGTTTGTTTGTACCTCCCTACATACTGCACATGCAACACAGCTATAAATACCACCAAGAGAACATTTGTTACTTCAGCTATGGAGATCGTCTCACCGTCCTCCATTAACGTGTCTGTTATCTGTTTGTCAGCAAATCAAGAGTCAAAAACCAACTGAACTAATTCCAAGGAAAGTTGGTGGAAAGCTGGATACTGGGCTCCATGGAAAAAACAACTGATGAAGCTTTGATGCAGATCGCGCTCAAAGGGCGGGTCAAGAATCCGCTCGGCAAGACTACTACTTATTTTGCAGTGAACATGAACGCTGCGACGTTACCATTAAAGACCTGATAACTATCCAAGAAGTAATACATTTTCATGGAATCTTTCTAGAGACGGATACGTTCACATTTTGTTTTACCCACATCCTAATTCAAAAATAAAAAAGGATACTTGAAGTAGCTCTTCCAGTCTATAACCTATTATTACTCCCCAGGCTGAATTACGATTTATTTTCATTCTTAACTAAGAAGTTTTTTTCTTGTTTTTGTAAACAGACCAAATATATAAAAGGCAAGCCTTCCTTTTCTTCCCTGCTATACAAAAGCATGCACACACACAAAATCTTGTGGCTTTACATTTTGATGAGTACGGATCAAAGGGCGGATGCAGGGTCTGTTTGTGGCAGAGGTCTACGTTCTCCTGAATGCTTGTCCAGGTTCAGTTTTACATCAATATACTGCTAATCCATCAAAATTTACTTTTATTTTTTCACGTCTGCCACATTTTAAAACCGATTTCTGTTGAGGGTTTTGGCTTAAAAAACAACAACCCCAAAACAAACAAACATCTTCTTCTTCTTCTGCGTACGCAGGCTGATACTCCTGCGGACACTCCTTGTATAGACAGGCAAGGATGAATCCCATCTGCCCTACAAAGGGAGTGGAGTTTTGTGTGTATGAAGGTTTTTTTTTTTATCTCGCCATTAAGGCAGCCATACTCCATTTTCGGGGGAAAAAAACAAACAAACAAAAAGCAAGCATATCTGGTCTTTTTGAAAACTTACTATTTGCTCTTTTCAATGATACACGACCGGACCCTGTACAAAACTTGAGGACATGCCTGCCATGGCAAAGGCAAAAGGCTTATCTCCCACTGCAGGAAAATCCACACTCCCCATGCTTTCCCTCGCGTCCAGTAACATGACTCCAAATGCCCATCAGGTTCTAAAACTTCTGGGTGAATTATCCACTACATACTTTATTTCAATTTTTGTGACATAAAAAAAAAGTGATAAACTGGGTCAGAATGCACTCCATTCCAATCATGCGCATCCACCGGAACACACACTGACAGATGTTACAAAAGAAAAAAAGAAATAAAACACAAAAAAACGCACACAAGCAGAAAACAAAAACAGAAACAAAACCACCACCAAACCCAAAAGCAAAGAACACGTCCTCCCCCACCCCACCCCCTCAAAAAAAACAAAAAACAAAAATCAAACAAACAACACAACACACACACAAACCAACCAACCAACCAACAAAACCATAACAATGGAAACTTCAAAAGCATCAATAAATCATAGAAAATCTGGGTTGCTGTTCAAATAATTGGTGAGATTTCTCCGATTCTTGAGCACGGGAACTCAATCCAATGACTCATTTTTGAGGAAAGAAAGAAAGAAGAAAGAAAGAAAGAAAAAAAAAACCTTGAAGGTGCGGGTGGGACCCAGAGAAGTACTGTCCTCTAATGCCTGAACAAACCAGCTGGGGGCAATCCTGCACCACCCATGGAAGCCTGCGCCGTGTTCACATAGGGTGCAGGCACGCACAGGGCATTCCATCAAGATGTCAAGGGGCATAACTGCTCCCTGGCAGATGCCATTGTGTAATGGCCACTGGATGCGACACAACAGAACCTCCACGAGAGCTCTGAATTGGAGGTTTCCTCTTTCAAAGAAATATTACCTTTGTGAATGAATACAGGCAAGGGAAGCAACTCTACTTATCCTGTATACTTGCTTACACTTTACATCGATGGCTGAAGTTACATACAACATAAGAAGCACAAAAACCGCTACATTTTCCCAAAATTTCATTCATTTTAGTTGCCCTATAACTAAGAGGAAAAAAGGGGGGAAAATCTGCTATCCATGATAAACAGACATTAGTGTGTGTGTGTATGTGTGTGTGGTGGTGTACGTGCGTGCATGTGTGTGTGTGTGTACGTGTGTGAGAGTGTATCTGTGTGTGTGTGTATGTGTGTGTGTGCATGTGTGTGCGCGCGCGCGTCTGTCTATATCTACATGTGCATGAGTGTTGTGTATGAACTTGTTCCTGCTCAGCATCTAAATTATCAAATGACCTCTGGACCTGGTGTGGGGCTCCTGGAATCCTGAGTAAAAAAAAAAAAGAAACGAACTTGGGACCCCTAACAATTCTGACCCAACAGAAGCCAGCGTTCCCTTGTTGGCGCACTTCAACCGCAAGCACAGGACACCAGGTGAGAACGGTACGTACGGAAAACAAACCCAAGCGAGCAACATCCCTGGACAGTCATAGCACCAGGTTAACAGCCAGCGAAGTCCGTTTCGCAGCGAACTAGTTCATACTCCTTACAACCACCTCGGTAAACAGTGAGGCTGATTGCTGAGTTAAGCACTGAAATTTAAACCCACCCCCCCTTCACCCCCCACCCCAGCCTCTCCCCCCAAATTTCCTGAAAATGCTTTCGTAGAGGGCTGAGTTACCATTACCATCGATCCCCTCACCAGTGTGAGTGCGCTGGTGGCGCTTCAGCTCGCTCTCAAAGACAAACTCCTTGTGGCAGTAGGTGCACTCCAGGACGCGGCGACCCTTGGTGTGCAGCTTGGCGTGGGCCAGGAAGTTCTCATAGGAGGTGAAGGTCATGTTGCAGACAGAGCACTGCGGCAGGTGCTTGGGTGGTGTGTGCGCTTGTGGGCCGCCAGGTGGGTGGCCTGCGTGAAGCCCCGCCCACACTCGCCGCAGTTGTACGGCTTCTCCCCTGGAAGGAAGCAAGGAAGGAAGGGAAGAAGGAAAGAAGGTTTATTCAGTTTATGAAAGGTTTATTCAGTTTACCAAAGGTTTATTCAGTTTATCCAAGTTTTATTCAGTTTATCAAAGGTTTATTCAGTTTATCAAAGAAGGTTTATTCAGTTTATGAAAGGTTTATTCAGTTTATTAAAGAAGGTTTATTCAGTTTATGAAAGGTTTATTTAGTTTATTAAAGGTTTATTCAGTTTATTAAAGGTTTATTCAGTTTCTGAAAGGTTAATTCAGTTTATTAAAGAAGGTTTATTCAGTTTATTAAAGATGTTTTATTCAGTTTATTAAAAGAGGTTTATTCTGTTTATTCATTTATTATTACTCCCTTTTTCTTTCCAGATCAAAATTATTTTTAAGACTTGTTCGTTTGTTTCATTATTGGATTTTTTGTTGTTGTCTTTCAAATGATGTTTGCTGAGACTTCTTCTGTTTCTAGCTTTGCTTTATTTACTAACGCAGGGTTCGTGACCTCATTGTTTGAAACAGATCTCTAAAAACCCCCAGCTCCAATTTTAAACAGATGAAAAGTTTATGGGTTAAGCCCCCCAAACTGACCAACCTCCAGCTCCAACTTTAAAACGATAAAAAATTTTTTGGGGTGGCCCCACCCTAAAATCTGCCCGATGGGGGTGGGGTGGGAGTAGGCGAAAGGGAATGCAGGCGGGGCATACCGCTAGTGCATTGTGAATGGTTCCCGTATGATTTTTTTTTTTTAACGCCCTTATTTTTCTTTTTCCCCCTCGGAAAAGGGATGGGCAAAAGCACATCCCTCTCCAAGACCAGCAATGCCCCCCCTTTTGTTCACAGGAACTCATCCACGACTTCACCAATGTCATAAATGCGTCAAGGGAAAAAAGTCAGCACATCGGGAAACCTTGTCTTGGGTTTTTTCGCATTGGCGTCCCCCTTCCCCTAAAATTTCAGTGTTTTATTTGCCTCGGTTTTTTTTTGGCAGTTAAAAAATAAAAAGCCCAAAGTTGAAAATTGGGAAGCCAAATTTCTGCCCTTTTTTTAACTCTCCTGGGTAGAACTGCCCCAATCTCAGCTTATCCAGGACCCGTGGGCGGGGCACACCCGCTGAACCCCTGGGGTAACCCCCAGTGTCCCCCTTTCCCATCCGTTTTGGTCATAACATACACTTTACATTAATCTAATGTGGTTAGTCCCCTTTTTTAGTTTTACCTTTCCTGGTCGTTACATTCACAACTTTTCTTTACAAGTCAAGGTTTCTGATGAGGTCAGAACTTGGGGGGGGGGAGAAGGGACAGCAGGGGGGGAAATGGGGCAATGGGAAGAGGAAAACGCCCCTGTCATATAAAGATCCAGGCAGCCCATATTATACCTTTCCAAAAGGTCTTTTTTACTACTTTGATCTTTTTTTTTCCCCAGTAATATCTTCAAAAAACTAAAGTTTAAATACATACACACAACTGGGTGATTTTTTTTAGAGTAATATTTATCTAATAAAAGCATAATCACGCACGCGAAACCCACACACACACAAAAAAGTCGGGTGTTTCTTCCCCCTTTTTGGCAAGAAATTTAAAAAAATTTTTTTATTCCCAGATCAAAATTTGTAATTCCCCTGACTCAAAATTTTTACTAGCCAAGAAATACAAACTATATCTATTCATGACAGAAGAGTTCTTGACTTTTAACGGCACAGTGTATCATGGAAAAAGGACAAAACCAGATAAAAACAGACACCCCCCACCCCCCCCCACTGCCATCACTCAACATCAACAAACACAAAAAAGAAATGAAAAACATAAGACCACTGCCTTTTCTCTGGAAAAAAAAAAAAAAAAAAAAAAAAATCAGTATTTTTCATGGGGGCCAAAATTAAAGCAAACTGAAAAAAAATGTTAAAATTTTTTATCTAAAGCAACCACCCTTTAAAAACAAAAAAAACTGCAATTTTAAAAAATCCCCATGAACTAAAAGAAAAAAGTAGGCCTGCCGGCAGTATGTGCCACGATATTTTTTCTTCGGCAAAATAGTAAAGGGGTGCTTTTTTTTCTAGTCAATGCGCCGGGGCAACAAGCCTCATTTTCCCCCCAACAAAGAATTCACAAGAGATGGTGCACTCATCACCTTTCAATAAACGTATGTCGGCCCGAAACATTTTCACCCTTTTTGGGAAAAACTCACTGGCTTTTTTTGTATTTTCTTTCCCCTTTGGGTTGGAGTGCTGCCTAAAAAGTGTTTACCTTCAGGAGCTTCTGGTGGTACAAAATATCATACATTTTGAAAACCCGCGTGCGGAAACACAACTTACTCTTTAGAAAATACTGTACAAACGGATGGCCCGAGCAGAAATACTTCCGAGGTGAGCTGTTGCAATGAGGAGCTCTTCTGTGATCACCTTCGCACTCCCCCCAGGGAGTGAAAGTTCTATTTTCCCGCAAAGTCTTTTTTTTCTTTCCATGGAAACAAAATATCCACATTTTCAGGGCAGCGCACACAGCAGAAAACACATGCCCAAAAACGAGACTAGTTTTCCAAACTCTTTCTTTTTTTTTTTTCTCCAATTTGTGCAGAGATTTGTCCAGAAATAATTAAAGCTTCTTTTTTTTATTAAAGGCGAGAGTAAATGATGTCGTTTAAAAAACATCTGACAAATTTAAAACATTTTCCAACAATTTTAACACGAATTTTTGCAAGCACAAAACCCCCCCCGCTTCAGTTTTGAAATCCTGACATATTCTAGTTAAAAAAAGAAAGTCCTCTGCATTCCCCACCCGTCCATTTAACACAAAAAAAACATGGGGAAAATTCTTTTCAGCGAGGTCAGCACTTGCCCCCCCCCCTCCCCTCCCATCCCACCCCCCACACATCAACATCCCCGCCCCTCCGTCCTGACAGCCAAATGTCCTACTACTTTCACTATATGTAAAAATCAGACACACAAAGTCTTTCCCGGCAGGGCACGTATGTGAACAAGCTCACGTGTTGGGGGGCCAGCATGTAGGCTCATCATTCTTTGACATTCTGTTCCGACACCAAATGTTGTAGAAAAGACGCGTTTGTGAACCACTCACTTTTGTTGGGGGGGCCCCGCACTGTACATCATTCTTTTTCATTCTGTTCCCCACACCCCAAAAGTTTTAAAAAAGGCCAAAACTGACAAAACCTTTCTTTCCAAACATTTTTCCCCTCGATTTGGAACCGACAATTTTTATATTTCTGCTACAAAAAAAGGTTGCTTTTTAATGAATAAAAAAAGCAGAACTAACAAACATCACTTCGTTAAAACAAACGTGCCCAAGAAACAAAATGCTTTCCCCTGAAAATTACTCAAATTCAATGATGTTAATAATATGTTAAAATGTGCAAATTCACTGAATTCTTTTAACACAAAACGTTGTTGAGATTTTTTAAACTGTGAACTTTTGGCCCCCAAAAAAAAAGGGCAAAAAACCCCAACAAACACACACACAGACACAAAACCTAGAAAATCCATTATTCATCAGATGCATACAAGCCAAGCTGTGGAATGACTTTTTTTTTTGTGTACACTAAGTCCATTCGCTGTCGACATGACCCGTCACATGTTATAACGCGCCTGGAAAGAAAATGGTTAGGAAAACAAAACAAAAGAGCAGAACAGATTCTTTGCAACTTTTTCGAGTTATTCCACCCATTTCTTCATACTGGATTTCAAACAAACGCATGTAACACAGATCACTGATGGAAAAAAAAAACCAAAACAAAACAACACCAGAAGAAAGGCAACAGTGAAGCATCCTCACGACAGAAAACACCGTTTTTATCTTGTTGTTTTCTTCTTTATTTCAACTTCTGTCCAGGGTTCACAGCCCTTTCAAACTGCTCTCCCCAATGAAACTTGTTATTTTCATTCTCTGGCAGAGATTCTGGCCCTGCTCCGTGAAGGTGTCTGCACCTGCAGTCAGTGCCACAACATTGTCGGGAAATGCTGAGACAAACATGACAAGGTGTATGTACATATGTGCCTGGTGTACAAGCGACAGCCCTCATGTTCATCTATCCCGAGTGACCATATGTGAGTTCGCAACACCGTCTTCATATGCATGTGTGTGAGCACAGGTCCATATTCGCTAGACAATATGAGGTGTGTGTACATAAGAATTTATGTCTGTTAACATTTACAGTATGTCTGTGCCAGAAATGCTCAAATAGAAACAGATGCATGAAAATGATACATGGCTCCGTAAAATAAATTACATAAAATAATAAGATGTAAGAATTTGTTTTACAAACTGAACACACACTGACATTGGGGAACGATAAGACAGTTTACATACACACCACAAAAAACAAAAAAATTGAATACACAATCCTCCTCCTCATCTCTCTCTCTCACACACACACACACACACACACACACACACATAAAATTGTGTACCTTCCACATACTGCTTAGCACCTGCTTCCATGTAATCATTTCCAATTCATTCCACGTTCTAAGAACTCCATTCAATCAGTAAGCAGAGTTTATTCACTTAAAAATGTCCAAATTAAGATACATTTCTTGTGTCGCTTCTTCTTGATAATTCCATGATTTAAAAATTCAATTGCTGAGTAAGCAGACTTTATTCTCATAAAAAACGTCAAAATTAAGGTACATTTCTTAACTCCCTCTTAATAAAATGCACTGCAAAACATCTAAAATGAAAAAAATTTTCGTTGCATATTGAATGTGACTGAATTAAAAATTCTGTTAAAAATCTACAACGCCAGTAAAGGACAGACCAAAAATCTGGTCACATGACCATACAGTTTTACGTTTTAAAGATTTCTATTCAACTTATAACTCAACATTTTTTGCTACATATTTTGATGCATCTCCTAAAACAAAATTCTCCTGTGAACAGTTCCACTTGTCATAGTATGAATAATGTGGCTTTCGTTTCAACCTCAGTAAATTTCCCCGGTCTGGCACCCAGTCGGCATGTGACACATGCTCCTATACCACACGACTGCTTGCTATTTTCATCATAGTTGATTCAACATCCTACAAATGAAATCATGTACAGAAAAAAACGTCAATACTTACGGAGCCTAATATCCAGTCCAAGACAAAGGTTGGTTGGTACAAGTCCAATTTCATCCAAGTTGGCCACATGGGCGCGGTCACTGTCAGTTATTACCAGATGCTCATCAGAAGAAACATGTTTTACGACGTTGGTTGGTTGATACAGTGTGTTACAAACATGGCTCAATATACCTGCCCGTCCGATTGTCCGGGATGTCTTAACCTTCTGGCGCACAAATGGAAATGTTCTTTTCACTTGTCCGCAGGGCGACCAGTTTCTGACGGCGTCGGTGAAAAGCAAGACTTAACAAGTCAACTGTAGCGCAGACCGATTGCAATTCCTCAGCTTTTCACTTCCACAGCAACAGATTTTTGACGTATTTAATTCAACTGAGCAAATGCAACGTTGCATTGAACATTCAACTTTCTCTAAAGACTAGCATAAGGCACATGTATATTAAGGAAGCGTTCTCTGAATTCCACGTTCAACACAGTGACATAGCTATTTTACATGTTCAAGATTTTTGTAATATGCCGTCCAATCTAAGCTGAAAAGATCTTCTTACCGATATTTGGTGGGTGTTTTTTTTTTTTTTTAATTCACAGAATACCATACATAACAACCAATGCCTTTTCAGTGTTGAAAAGCGATCCATCCCAGTTTTCTCTGCATTATGTCTCCAAGAAAATTTTATCATTTAGAATGCCTATCATAATCATGATCTGCGTGATTTCTAGTTCAAGTCTATCAAATGTGCCATGAGATTGTAATAAACAGTACTCATTTCTGCAGTGTAGATTTTCACATATGAATTATTGTGAAGATAACATGCATGTGTGCGTGCATGCCTGGTTGTGTGTGTGTGTGTGTGTGTGTGTGTGTGTGTGTGTGTGTGTGTGTGTGTGTGTGTGTGTGCGCGTGTGTGTGTGTGCATGTGTGTGTGCGCGTGTGCACACGTGCATGCGTGCATGCATGCGTGTGTGTATGCACACACATGCAGGTGTGTGAGAACACACATGTGTGTGAGGGTTTGAGTGTATATGTTATAATTGTATTCTGGATACATTAAAGAAGATAAAATTAATCATCATGAATGACTTGGTGATGAGTGTGAGCTTCCAAAGTAAGAAATTGGTAAATGATACTGATCTGTGTCCAACTGTTTGTCACTGAATGGCGGTCTTGTAATAAACACACAGCAATGTGAGAATATGGGCCTGAACAATAACTTGGGGTAAAGAAATGGCTCACGAAAGGAAAGAGCTATATCTAGCTCTCTGCAATGTTCATACATCACTCACAACAGCAACCATTCTCCGATTTCTGGCAAATGACTTGAATTCAATGCCTTGACTAGTGAGTGAAAAATGGGACAGTTATTCACCATCACCAAAATAAAACAAAAAACATATGACATGGACAATGTCAGTTGCTATTGTTTTTTAACAACACCAACTTTTCTACTTGGTTTACACACACTTCCCTCCGGGGGTTGTGACCTTGCCGTGGTCGGAGGGCTTGCGCGGTCCAGTGATCCCTTAGGCTTTGCTGGCGGGGCATCAATACTTGGAGATAGGCTGGTTTTTTCAAACTGCTTCTAGGCCTGAAGGTGAAGATGCTGTCTGGCCTAAAGCGTAACGGGTAAGGAGTTGAGCCCCTGGTAGGGCTTTTCCCATGTCAGATAGGCTACGGGTGAGGATCCTGACTAAGAGTAACCCGCCTTTCTCCTTTTTTCTTTTTTCCCTGCCTTTCTTATTTGGTCCTTTTCTATCTCGTCTCCCCTTCAAGTCTTCTTTTCCCACACTCTTTTTCTCTCTGGGTCTCCTTAAGATCCGCCGCGTTTGCCGTGAGGTGCGACCATGTCGGAGGGGGATGAGATCCTGGTGATTGAGGGGGCCCAGTGCTTGAGGAGGCCAGTGCCCCTCAACACATCACTTGGCTCGGACCTCTCCTAACAGGGAGTAAACTTTGGCCCGGGTGTACAATCGGCTCCCCTTCTTGGGGCTGGGTCAAGACAGGCAGTTCCCCTGCTGGCCAAGTGAACCCCTGCAGTGCTCGACTCTCTGTTCCCGGGGGTTGAGCATGATCAGGGGGATAGGGGTAGTAGCGTTCTTTTGTCGTATGTCTCTCCTGAAGCCTGGAAGGGGTGAAGACAGTGATTCTGGCCCTGGCCCCTTAGTTGGACTCCAAGGTGGGTGGGTAAGGGAGAGATGAAATACAATAAAATACATCATGGCTTTTTCAAAAAATATCCCCTCCAAAAAGAAGAGGAAGGCAGCATCCCCTATTTCAGGGGATTTCAAACAGACAGTGACTCGGATATCGAGGTTAGACAGAGGACAGGATTCTGGGCTTCCTGGCTCGTGATGGAAGGGACGGAGCAGGGAAAACCCATTTCAGCTCTGAGTCCTTTTGCTATCCAGAAGGGCTTCCAAGGTTTAGCAGGTGACCCTCAGTCCATCAAAAGATTGCGGAATGGCTCATTCTGATTCAATGCAGATCCAAAAAACAATCCGAACAGCTGCTGAGGGCAACAAAGCTCGTGGACAGGGAGATCAGGGTGACTCCCCATAAACAACTGAACTCGTCCAAAGGGGTGATTCGATGCCGAGATTTGACAGGAGTTTCAGAGGCGGAAATCAAGACGGAACTGGCGTCCCAGGGTGTGACGGAGGTGCATAGGGTGTCAGTAAAAGAAAGGTGCGGAAAGAGTGGCCACCAACACCCTCTTTCTGACATTCTGCAACCCTGTGCTGCCTCTGGTCATCAAAGTTGGTTACTTGAACGTCCGGGTTCAGTTATATGTTCCGTCCCCATTGAGGTGCTTCAGATGCCAGAGGTTTGGCCATGTCAGAGACCGCTGTTCTGGGCAGGAGGTGTGCGGTGTTTGCTGCAAGGCAACCCATGATGGGCCGTGTAAAGACCCGGCACACTGTCCTAACTGCGGTGGCGACCATCCCTCCTCTTCAAGAAACTGTCCTCTTTGGATTCAGGAATCCACTATACAACGCATCAAAACAGAAAAGAAGATCTCGTTTTTTTGAAGCCCGGAAACAGGTTGTTGGCAAGCCCGGAAACAGGTTGCTGGCAGTCAGACGCCAACAGCTTCTTCATATGCTTCGGCCGTAAAGACAGTTCCCACAGTTCCCACTCGGTCAGTCTGCTGCCAGATGATGAATTCATGTTTTCTAAGACATTGCAAGGACGAATTGTAACTCTGGTGGAAGCAGGTCCACCACCTCCCAACCCAAAGTGAATGCCCCTGGTGGAGGCAAAAAATCCGCCACCCCTCAGAACTGCCCAGCAGTCTACAACATCTGCTGCTGGGCAGATTAAAAAACCAGCACTCCCACCTCGAACTCCTCTCAGTCTGTCCAGTGCCCGTGCGGGCAAGGGAGTTCAATCCAGTGTGGAGATGGTGGAGATGAGGAAGAAACCTCCACCGTCTCCCAAATCCAGACCTTCTTCACCTGTTGCAAGTCTGCCAGCAGGTCTGAAGATGCAAACAGTCCGGTACAACTCTCAAATAAATTTACACCTTTAGAAGCAGACGTTGAGGAGGAGATGACCTGATCTCTCTCCTTTTCGCCCTCTGCACCATGGATAGTACAGTATTCCATCAGACCTGCCTACCTCATGTTATGCTCATCAGTAATAACCACAGAGATTTTCAGTAATTTTGCATTTTCCTTCAGTAATTCCACGGACGCGTAATACACGGCGTTTTTGAACAAATAATGTGTACAAAACTCCAACTACA
This sequence comes from Conus ventricosus, assembly GCA_018398815.1. Taxonomy (NCBI): domain Eukaryota; kingdom Metazoa; phylum Mollusca; class Gastropoda; order Neogastropoda; family Conidae; genus Conus; species Conus ventricosus. The sequence goes on along the minus strand of CM031628.1, from coordinate 46,895,864 downwards.
TTTTTAACATTTTAGCAAAAAATATAAACAGTAAAAAAGGAACAAAAAACAACAAAGCAGAATTAAAATACCTTGGGATGATGGCTGATGACAGACTCAGGACAGGAGTTTCAGGTCAATTCAAAGGTGATATACTTGACAGTTTGTAACTTACACAGCAGTCACCACAGATGACACCACTGATGAAGAACCTAATGTACAACCCCCCCCCCCTCCCCCCCCCAAAAAAAAACTACAAAAATGTGTGTGTGTGTGTATGTGTGTGTGTGTGTGTGTGTGTTGCACTAAGCCTTGTATTGTGCCTGAGAGATTGCTGAGTCTGGAAACATCCTTTTCATTTTCGCCACTATCTTGTCAGCACAGCTCAGGGACAAGTTGTTTCCGCAGATCAGCTCACACAACAGTCTTTCTGCGTTGGTGATCTTCCGTGTGTGGGTCTGACGGCTGCTCTCGCTGGATTTCGTAAACAACGATGTGATCTTCTGACTGGAGGCACTGGCAGCTGTCTCTTTGTGCATTTTCCCCGAGATATGGCGCTTGCAGTCATTTGCTCCCCCATGTCCGATGGAGAAGTCTGAATTGCACACCGAGCAGTATACAAATCCAGTCCATGTTTTTTGGATTGCAAAAGACAAGGCCAAGTCCGCGTGTATTTACTTCGGAACACTTGCTTCTTCGCCTTCTTCCGTTGTGGCACAGTGGTTTTCGAACCCTCGTCGTCGGTTTCATGCAAACGTTTAGAAGATTTCTCCGCCATTTTCACAATCGCCGGCAAAAAAATCGTTGAAACTTTGTCTTACAATGGCTGAACAAAAGGCTTCGAATGGCGCGCACAGAATGTGATGGCGCGTCGTGTTGGCCCACAGCACCACATTGACCAATCGCAAGTTCCGAACCATCTGTGGTTTCGGCTTGAGTCAAGGGAAGTTACTCTGTGGTCTCGGAAAGGTCTAGCAGTCGACAATTTTTCGAGTCTGGAATTTGCGTAGTTTTTCAATTTTCTTTTCCGTAATTTCGCACGGAAAATCGTACCTCCGTAATGGGGGGTTAATTTCCGTAAGATTACGGACGATTACGGAAGGGTAGCAGGTCTGTTCCATTGGAATATCCGTGGACTAAATTCCAACTTCGAGGAGCTGCAGCTTCTGTGTCAATCTATAAAACCTTCCGTCGTGGTTCTTCAGGAAACTCAAATTCAAAGCCAGAAGACCTTCACTCTTTCTGGCTTTAATATTCTTTCAAAACCTGCACAACCATCCACGTTGGGACTGTCGGGCGGTGTTGCCCTTCTCATACACAAAACTCTGCTGTATAGTCCTGTCGCTCTGTCTACCCCCTTCAGGCTGTGGCTGCGAGATTCACTCTCCACAAGACTGTGACAATCTGTTCTCTTTATCTACTCCTCTTCTGTCCCGGTTTGTCGTCAGGACCTTGTCAGTCTGATAGAACTTCCTCGACCTTTTTTGCTGTTGGGTGACTTTAATGGTCACAATCCTCTTTGGGGTAGTGTCAGTTTGTCATCCAGAGGTCTGCTAATTGAGGATGTCCTTTCGGATTGGATTTGTGTTTGTCTGAACGACGGATCGGCAACTTACCTCCACTCTTCCACAGGTTCACTTTCGTGTTTAGATTTGTCGATTTGTGACCCCTCGCTGGTCCTGGACTATGAGTGGTCTGTCCATGACGATCTGCACGGAAGTGACCATTTCCCTGTCCTTCTACAACCCGTAATAACTGAACACGTCTCTGTCTCTCAACATCTAAATTATAAGAAAGCAAACTGGGATCTATTTGCAGCCACTATTTCTAAAGAATTCCAGGACACTGATTTTCTTCAGAGTCCGGACCCAGCTGAATCTCTGACTAACACTGTGATCAAATGTGCTACAGCCTGTATTCCCCGTGTCTTCCGATAAACTTCAAATGCCAAAAACACCCTGGTTCGATTCAGACTGCCAACAAATTTCCAAAGTTCGAAAACGGGCTCAGCGTCGGGTATACCAACGACCTTCGGGTCCCAACACTCGAGCCCATCAGAAACTCCGTGCTAAATCGAGACACACTTTTAAAATCAGTAAACGTCGGTCCTGGAGAAGCTTCTGCTCCAGGCTGACATCGAAAACTTCCAAGAAAAAAGTGTGGAACATCATTAAGAAAATCAAAGGGAATAACACCTGTCCCACTGTGAACCATCTCAAGTTTTCGGACTCTTTAATAACGGAGAAAAAAAGCAGTGCTAATCTGCTTGCTTCAACCATTGAAAAGAATTCCTCCTCTTCTAACAAATCAGCCACTTTTGTCAAAAACAAAGCCCTAAAAGAAAAATCACCCTGCAACTTTTCGTCCGACAACATGGAAGACTACAATCTTCCTTTCACGTTAAACAAACTGAAATCTGCCTTACTTTCTTGCAGCGATTCCTCTCCAGGTATAGATGAAATCCATTATCAACTGTTGAAACATCTTCCGCAAATAGGTCTGAACATCCTGCAAACAGGTATACAACCATGTGTGGACTACTGGTTTCTTTCCACCTTCTTGGCGAAAAGCCCTCATTATTCCAATTCCCAAACCTGGAAAAGATCTTTCTAACCCATCAAACTACCGTCCCATAGCTTTGACCAGCTGTGTCTGTAAATTGATGGAGAAAATGGTCAATGCTAGACTCATGTGGAAACTCGAAACCGATGGCCTTTTGGCGAAAGAACAGTGTGGTTTCCGCAAACATCGGACTACCGTTGACCATTTGATTCGTCTGAATCTACACTTCGGAACGCCTTTTTGAACAGACAGCATGCAGTGGCAATTTTCTTTGACTTGGAGAAGGCCTAACGATACCACCTGGAAGTCGGGGATACTTCATGATCCCCATGATCTGGGTTTTCGAGGTCATTTTCCGCTTTCATTCAAAATTTTTTGGCAGAACGACAGTTTTCAGGTCCGGGTTGGCACCACTCTCTCTGATGTTCACGAGCAGGAGTTGGGTGTTCCACAGGGAGCATACTGTCTCCTGCCCTCTTTAGCATCAAGATCAACAAACATTGTTCAATCAGTTCAGCAGGGTTCAGACTGCTCATTGTATGTGGATGATTTGCTGTCTACGCAACTGGAAGCCTGTACCCGAGCGTCCAGCGCAGGCTCCAGCTTTGCGTGGATAAAATCCATCAGTGGGCGGATGAAAACGGTTTCACCTTTTCTGCTACAAAGACACAGTGTATCACTTCCATAATTTCCGTCAGTTTTTTTCCAGATCCTGACTTCAAGTAGGGAAATCTCCCATTCCACTGTCAAAGAGGCCAAATTTCTAGGAGTGATTTTTGACCAGAAACTGAACTTTCTCAGCCATATTAAAAACCTCAAAACTGCTTGCCAGAAAGCACTGAATATTCTGCGGGTCGTAGCGCACACTGACTGGGGCGCTGATAAAAAAACTTTGCTGCACCTCTACAGAGCCCTGGTCCGTTCCAAACTGGACTACGGTTGTGCTGTGTACGGCTCTGCAAGATCGTCTTACCTCAAACTCTTGGACCCTATCCACCATCAAGGGCTTCGTCTCTGTCTTGGAGCGTTCCGCACCACCCCTGTGTACAGCCTGTACGCAGAGGCGGGTGAACCTTCACTGTCCAACCGCAGGTTGAAATTGTCTTTGAATTATTATAATCAGACTGTTCTCAGAACCGCAGAATCCTGCCTATGACTGTGTCTTTGACCCTCCCGTTCCAAAGTAAGTTCGAAAACAACCCGAAATGTATTCCGCCGTTTGGTCTTCGTATGCAGCCTCACGTGCGGAATGCAGGTCTAGACCTGGGAGTAGTGTCCGATTTTTCCAAGTTTCCGGATCAGCCTCCGTGGACCTTTTCACACCAGAGATTCGTTTTGATCTTGCAGTTTTTCGCAAAGAGTCTACCAGCTCTCTGGCATACAAGGCAATGTATGCTGACCTCTGTTCCAAATTTCCCATCCTATCAAAAAGTTTTCACTGACGGTTCCAAGTCTGAAGATGGAGTGGCCTGTGCAGCCTATTGCCCTGCGGCTCCTTCTCAGATACTGTTGGAACATATTCATTCAGATGCTTCTGTCTATTCTGCTGAACTTACTGCTCTGGTTTTGGCTTTGAAGATAATCTCATATTCTTTGAAGAGGGATTTTCTGGTTCTGTCGATTCGCTGTCAGCTTTGGAGGCCATAGCTGGCCACAACCTTCAGCATCCCAGAACTTTTACATTTCTTTGAACTTTTTAGCAAGTTGAAAGCGGACGGGTTTCAACATTACTCTTGGTTGGGTTCCTGGTCATGTTGGCATTGGTGGAACGAAATGGTTGATTGTTTTAGCCAAGAACGCCACAAGAAGAAACTGTCCAACATTTATATCCCCTGCTCAGATGTGAAACCCAAAATTTAAAGATTATGTGAGAGACCTTTTGGCAGGAGGATTGGAACACACAGACGAATAACAAACTCTTTCAGATCCGTCCAAACCTTAAGGAGTTCCTCCCATCTACGTCAGGTGTCGTAAAGAGGAAACGATTCTGTGCCGGCTGCACACCGCCATTCGTATTTTAACCCATTCCTAACCTTTTAAAGAGTGAAGAAGCTCCGTGGTGCATTCCATGTCATGCGCCACTCACAAAGAAAATGTTTTTTTAGAGTGTTGGGACTTGCACGATGTGAGACACAAACATTTTACTGCGGAGTCCATGAAGATCCTGTTCAGGGATGTCCCGCCAGAAAAGTGATCCTTGAGTTTTTGAGAGAGATTAACATTTTTCATCTGATTTAAGTTTTTACGGAAGAAAGATTTTTGACGAAGTTTCTGGTACGTTTCTAGACGATGTCATTTAAAGAGATGTGTGAAAAGGTTTTTTTTTGTTTTTTTTTAAATGACTGGTGAGTTGATTGTAACATGGTGACAGCCCTGATGTGGCCCTTTGCGGTCGGCTGGGCTATAAGCAACATTATCTTATCTTATCTTACACACACTTGTGTTCAAATGAACCGTAACAGTGGGCCACGACTCACCACAATCCTCTTCAGGGCTTTGGGATTGAGCATGAAAAGGTTTTTCTTTCGTTGAACCCTGAAACATGGTGACCTGAAAGCCAACTATGGAATTGGCCACTGAGCATGAAAAACTTTTTCCTTTGTGAATCCTGAAATACGGTGAGCTGAAAACCAACTATGAAATTGGCCACTGTGTAAAGAAAAAGTTTTTCCTTCATGTGCTGAAAGCCAACTATAGGATTGGCCACAGAGCATGAAAAAGTTTTTCCTTTGTGAATCCTGAAACGTGGTGAGCTGAAAGCTAAAGTAAAGGGGTCAACAAGTTATCCCCCTTTTTTCCCTCACACATGCACCCCCCTCCCACCCCCTCCCTCCCATGTCAACTGGCATCTCAGACCTGAAAACAAAAGAACTGGAAAAGCGCAGTGTGCAGCAGATACCTTGTCCACCGTGTGTCCACATGCAGGTCAAACACAGCAGACAGAGACGTCACACCACTCTTCTCAATGACAGTTTTGACAAGAAGACCCTGTTTCTACATTCAAGTGGTGTCCCCCAAACACCCCCCCCCCCCCCCCATCCCCACCTCCTTGCCCTCCCCTTCCCCTGCAGTTTTCATTCCATGTCCACCTCCTCTTCCATAGCCCCCCCCCCCCCACCTCCCCTCCCCCCCCCCCCCCCCCTCCCCCCCCCCCCCCCCCCCCCCCTGTCTTCTCTCCTGGCTCACCTGTATGAGTGCGCTGGTGCGCTTGAGGTCGAAGGGTAGCTGAAGTCCTTGCCACACTCCTGGCACTCCAGCTTCTTCAGCTTGGGCCGCAGGCCTCTTGACTGGCGGGGCTGCTTGGGGGTCTTCACCTTGGTCCCGCGGGCGGCGTACTTGGAGAACCACTTGCGCATGGAGGACAGGCTCTCCGCCTTGGCCGCACTGCCGGAGCTTCCCTCCCCGGAGTTGGTGTAGCTGGTGAACCACTTCTTCTTCAGGCTGGGCTGGGAGCCTGACGTGCCATTGTCTCCGCTGAGGCAAAGGGAGAGGAAAGACAGTTTGTGTCACTGGAATGGATTACAGAGAAGTTTACCTGATCTATGAGGGGGGAAAAAAAGGTAGTTGCTTCACTCAATTAATTGCAGAAAAGTTACCTGATCTATGAGGGAAAAAAGGTTATTGTTTCACTCAGTTATTACAGAAAAGTTACCTGATCTATGAGGGGAAAAAAGGTAGTTGTTTCACTCAATTAATTACAGAGAAGTTACCTGATCTTTAAGAAGAAAGTTAGTCATTTTACTCAATTAATTACAGAGGAGTACCTGATCTATGAGGAAAAAAAGGTAGTTGTTTCACTCAATTACAGAAAAGTACCTGATTTATGACACAAATTCTGAAGTAAATGTCTTGGATGATTTTGGAGAGGCACAGACTTCTAATGTCCCCCCCCCCCCCCCCCCCCCACCCCTCCCCAAAAAAAAAAGAAAAACAACTGTTTTTCCCTCCAAATAGTTTAAACTCCCAGGTTCATATGTTTCATTATAAAACAAAATGCTACTGAAAACTGTTACACTTTCAGAGAATCGGGTATTTGTAACGTTCAAAATGCTGAATCTTCTGTTAAAAATAATTTCAGAGAAGCATACAATTTATCAATTATGACAAAAATACATCATTTTCTCTGGTGGATGTACTTTCAAAACATGCCTGGAAAAAAAAAACAAAAAAAAAAAAACAACTTTCTACCTAAGAAGATATTTTTAAATCACTGAATTCAATCCAAAAGAAGGGAGGGCTTACGGGGATCAGAAACATGTCTAATTTAACAACCATGACTGAAACTAGCGAGCGTTACCGAGTGACAGCTGTGCCACACATTATAATCTTAATCTAAGCGCCATTCCGCACTGAAACGACGATTGTCATGAATACAATCGACACAGGTGGTGAAGTGGTTAATCACTTGTGGGGATTTCCGGGACGGAGGGTCATACTCATAGGCTGTGCTCCCATTAGAGGCCTGAATTGGGATTTTTGGCCCCAGCAGTCAACTTGCCAGGTCGAGGGTGCTACGAGATCAAACAGGGAGACTGGAACCACGCCATCAAGTACCATCCACTTCATGCACCCGTCTCTGACAGGTGTTTGCTTTAATTTCCTGGCCAACAATGCAGACGTGTGAATCAATGAGGCCCCGGGATGACGCCATCGACAGCTGACACCAGCATACATCATGAAAAGACAGGGACACACGGCAGTTCTGACTGCTGCATTAAGTCGCTTGAGTCAAATTCTTCAAAATCGTGAGACGGAAAACAGAAGTAACAAATTGTTCGCGCGCAGCCAACCAGCCGGGTCTGTTACTGTTAGGCCTAGCGGTCTGGTATCTGAAACCCTAGAGTGTCTGGAGATAAGGGCCCAAGCGCTTGTACTGAAAGCGTGGAGAATAGCGAACTAACACACATGCTTTGTGTCTGTATCGCGCCAAAAGCTGACCAATGTTTACACAACGGCTGCACACAGGGAGGCGAGTGTACAACCGAGAACAGCGGGATTGTCTTTGTCCACAACACACTGTGAGCGCTTTCTGCGAAGGTTTTCTTACACATACACGAATTCTTACAACATCACGACCGGGACGCACATCGCCA
>CM031628.1:46885783-46887230 GCA_018398815.1 Conus ventricosus | reverse complement strand
TTGTGCCTTCGTGCTTGCTGTCATGGTGACCTCAGTTTCATTTCCCCTCCACATCTATGCCTGGGTGAGGTTCTCTTGGGGGTAATCTGTATCACTGGACTGTCAGTGGACAGACATGGTGGTGTTCTCAGAGGGAGAGAACTTTCACTCAAGCTGACTCCACGACTGAATCAATCACTGTCATCACCAGGAGTTCTTGTAAGTGGTGTCTGCTTGCACTGGATCGAACCAAACACCTGAACACCTCCACAGTGACTCAGCAGCAGTGCAAAGGTCTCCTCTAGTGGATTGTGTCTTGATGGCTTCACACTGACTGCTCCCTGTACACTGCCTATGCCTGGGCTGTGGATGGGAAGCTGGAAGGAGTGGCATGGGTGCAGTGCTACTGACATGGCACAGAAAAGGAGACGTCAAAAAGCAAGCAAGCAACCACCAAATCATTCTAGCTGGCTCCTTGACATGTGTGATCAAGACAGAAAAGGAGATGACAACTGAATATGATACGGAACGCTCTTTAGCAGTGATGTAGTGCACCCTCTGACCCACTTCTAAAGCAATGAATATAGTTCCTTCTGGTCATTAGAGAACTTTACAACACACAACCCTGCCAATAGAAAAATATATCAGTGATTGTTTAGTACCCTTTTTCTTCAGAATGTAATTTTGTATTGTTTCTTTCTACAGCAATGTTTCTTTCCGTGGAAATCCTGGTTTGTTGGCCCCCCCCTTATTTAAAACCTATCGTACTAGACTAAATCATGGTTTCTTTTATTGAATATCTGGCTACGTCAGCTGGACTAAAGGTCTGCACGCGAGTGAGTCTCAAAAGTATGAGGTGGCCCCAAAACTCCGCCTCTGCCCTTTTCCCCGTTTCCTTAAAATATTGATTTTTTTTTTTTAATTTATAATAGATAGAACTGTTGTTCACGGGAGTAGCGAGGGAACGGGATCAGGAATGAAATCAGGGGGGGTCAGGATGATGTGCCGTGAGGATTAAAGTGTTGGGCGGAAATTTCCAGTGTCAAATCCTCATTTGGCAACATATATGCATATATGCACTCTGCCTACCGAACTCGAAGAATCGGCGGACTCGCACAAGACATGAATTCCACGCTGAAGATCACTATGCACGCACTGACATTTTAACCTATAGGATCTGTAGGGGGGCTATTCGAGCACTTTCATTTACAATTTCTGAAACTTTATAACGAGAGCAAGCAAACAGCGATAAACAAAATCAACCCGCTTTTGCCTGAAAGTCTCAAAATGTGAATAACTTGACAGTCAAATGCTATTCGCACGTTCAAACCGGTGATCTCCCTTACGTACCCCTCGGTGACACATTTTATCCAAATTAATATGCACAGCTTGCGACTTACAAGTAACTACTACGGTAAAGCAAAAGCAAACATACCTTACCTCTGTATACGATGTGCGTGTGCTCTTG
>CM031628.1:46870783-46880783 GCA_018398815.1 Conus ventricosus | reverse complement strand
TTTGTTCAATGTCCGCAACGTACTGCTAGGTATTTTAAATTCTAAAGTTATTACACCTTACAGGCCGCTTAATGTAATCTCATGGTTCTTCTGGCCCCCGCGACATTTTAGTACAACTTATATTTTATTTTCCATAACAATGTGCAGGTTATCACATTTCCGACTTTTCCTGTTTTCCAATGTTCCGGTGATTTTTATATTATAATTGATCCGACCCTCCCACAAACTAATCTTTTAAACTGTAATTAGGGAATTGTATAATTTTCATAATCGCATATGCAGCTTTTCTCCTCTGTTGAAGAGCTCTAAAACTGTTGTGGGCCTTCATCATATAAGTTTTCATCAGCTGCTCAGCTCGTCCAAATGACATAATGTAATGACCCCAAGTAATGCAAGATTGAGCGGATTTTTCCCCTCAAAGTAGTTTTGTTTGTGTATCAATTAATTCTTGGAGCGTCCTGACTGTCAGTTGCATAAGCCTAACATTTTAGCTAGGACTCGTTATCAAAATAGTATCCTTGACTTCTTCTGGTTAGCGAATGTCTATTTTTGTTTTTTGATTTGCATTGTTAAGTTTGAGAGTAATGTCAAAGTACTCATTGCTTCTTTTAGTGAGCAAAATCCCGTTACCATTACCATCTGGTATGGTTAACTGGCTAACTTTTTTTCCTGCATTATTATAATTTTTCATTTCTTATTATTCTTCTTGATTCTACTTATATTAATCCATACGACTTTGTTAAATATTCCATGGAGTGCGACCATTTTTGGTCCGCAAATCGTTATCAATAGCCATGTTATAAAGACGAAGGGACCTGTCTTGAGTTGTTATTGTTACATACATTTTTTTAACGAAATAAAATGAGCGCGTTCAAATATAAATTCTAATGCAATCTCATTCTGTTGGGCCGCATACAATCTTAAAAAATATTAACAACCGATACTATGACTTTCTGTGACTCAGTCTGATGCCTTTCAAGTTAAAGGTGAGTACTCCATTAAGCCAAGAAGATAAGTCTTAACCCTCCTATTACAATGACTTACATCGCGATAGTGTGCGTTCAGTCATATACGATGCAGTTTTATCTGAAACCAGTTAATCTTTGATGTGTGTTGTGCATCAACTGGGTGTGGAGTGTCGTATGACGGACATTATATCTCTGTTCCCTTGGTGAGGTCAGTGTACAGATTTCATTTTTATTACACCTTCAGACGTATTTTTGACTGAACTGCGAGCGCCATTACCAAATGACATAACCGTTTAAATCCATTCAGCAACCAAATAGACATGAAGGCTTTTGAAGGATTTGTAACGAATCAATCATTATATGTTAAGACGACTTTAGACAAAGTGGATCTTAATCATGGTTAGGCACCCCTTATTTGTGGGGCGGGCCACAGAACGATTAAACTATGACTGGGGAATCCTCCTACAAATCTTTCTCTTCTCGAGCACAGGCGTTCACTCGGGGTCCATAGTGCCAAGAGCATAAAACAGCATGGACATACATTTTATTTTAGACACATCGGGGGCCTAACTCATGCGGGAATTGTTCGTTAAATTAAAAAACGTAACTCCAATACCCCCCCAACCGGTATCATCTTTATTTCGTACTTACGTTTGGATGTATGCTAGGGTCGCAAGCACAGACAAGGTCGAGCATAAACTATTCTTCTTTACGGGCTTCTGATGCACCAAAAAAAATACTTAGCAAATTTGAGGACGCATTAATTCTACAGTTGGATTTGAGTCTCAAGTTTAATAAGGTACCAAAATGTTTTACAATACGCAAGGATCGAAAGTGACTTTGATGTTGGCACTGGTTTTATAATGTCCCTTCTGACCTTAGGACTCCAGGTAGGAAAATTAATCAACTACAACAATGAAATCTTAGTGGCGGCAATGTACAGATGGTGGGAAAAACGACATAAATTCTGGGCCTGATTATAGTACAAAACAATAAAAAAAACACCCCAAGATTAAGTCATCCTCTCCCTGAGGTCCAAAGCCCACAAAGGACTGTTGAAGACGGGGAATTTGTTCGCGATGACCTTGAATTTGAAAAGACAGGCTAGTTGTTGGATTAACTGTTCCTAGGATTACTTGGTCTTTTTCTACTATATATTAACCCAACTATTAAGAGAACTAATGCCCATAAGTGCTCGGCCATAAGCCAACTACTTTGCTTGCTGTAGACATAAGCCTGGCTCAGCTAACGATAATCCCTAATATACCAGCGTTAAAGAGTATATAGCTTTACCAGCTAATTTTTTTAAGAGACTCGCAACGTTGATCAAGCTTGTGATTTTTTTTTTACCCATGTCGATTTATCAGGCGGCAGGCGATGGCGGTGGACGGCATGAACTGTGCCCATCAACACCGCCCGTATAGCCATCACCAGTTTACTTATTGCAAATACTAAGGCCGTGTAACGCTTTTGCTAATGTGACTCCCTGATCTCTAACAGTGTTCGCTATTCGTTCTGCTAGCGTCTCGTGTCTTCATATAACTTCTTTGGGATAGTTTTCTCTTTTCTGTTCACTTGTAGTTTGTAATGCTTTTCGGTTATTAGACAACGCTTCTCGTCATGGCGATCTTTGTTGTCAAAATCTTTTGTTTAGTTTTTTCTGGGTTATCTTTCTTTAAACACCTCGCCCCTAACGTTGGCGTCATCTAGCCTCAACACGGTTTTTACTTTTTCTCTTTTTATATCCTCTTTCTTGCTTTAACCCTGTTTGGCTATATTGTTTTATAATTCACTCTAACGGTTCTTAAAGTACGGATCAAGGGCTAATAAAGTCTCTCTCAGGTAGGCCGTGCGTTCGGTCGTATAGTTTTTATGCGTTGCTTCTTCTTCAGTGAGTTCTGCTCCTACTGTATTTATTACTTGGACTGCTGTTTGATTTATATCTTCAATTTCATGGTTTGCATTGGGTTATCATGTCGGGAGTTCTTTGTAGTGTGTTTTGAAGTTTTGTAGCAAACTGCCCTCCCTACTCTAATTGGTTTCGTAAGGCCAAGGCGGATTTCCGTAACTTCCACCGGAAGGTGGTTCTTTGATTGTACCAGCCTTTCAATCTTTTGATGAGTCCTCAGTTTATGTGTAAGCTGAAAAGGTTGTCCTTGCTGTTTTTTTACATACAAATGGTCATCTTATACTTCTAAAATCATCAGGGTATATAGCTTTCGGGAGGTTCTTGGCTTCCTAAAACTTTGGTATAACTGATTGACCTTACTTTATGTTAATTCACGCCCTTTGCCGCCCCTTAATTCTCCCGCATTGAGAACGTTCAGAGGATGCTTGTGTCAAAGGGAGTCACTTTCATCCATGTCGGGTCGTCTCTAAGATTCACTATATATTAATATTCTTCTTCACCTCAATTCCCGCCTGTGTTTAATAATTAACCTTTTTATTTTGTTTATAAAATAAATGGCACTGGTATACTGGCCCTCGATTCTTGCGCCCGAATAGAAGTCTGAAAAACCCCATGGCGTTGAAGGGAAATTAAACGGAATATTACTGTTACCAAATAACCCTTCTACTATTGATGCAGCTCAAACTATATTCTTACGGTATTATTTCCTGAATAGGAGAGGATGATTTGATTGTACAAGCTCTGCACGGTTACTTTTAAAATAGAACTCGCTTCAAAACAGTACCAAAGAGATCAGTCTCAGAATTTGGGGCGGCAATCGTTGTTTAAGAAAATTTCTGTAAATCTTGAGGGGAAGAAGTATTTTTTCTTTAAACTATGCAGACATATGTTTAACCTATTCTGATCTATGGCTAACGCGAATGAAAAGGGAAGATCTTGCGTTTCTAGGAAATCGGCAATGAAGAAGCACTAAATCTTAGTTTAGACGCCGAACTCGCCCAGATGCTAAAAGCAGCAAAAAGGCTTTAGCTGTAATTTTGCTTATGGAAATCGCTTTTCTATTCCCTTAGATTTTGTGTGTTTAAATGCGCATGCCCATACCTTCAAGGGGCATTAATAAAGACAATTGACATTCGAACGAACTTTTTATGATCTACTCAAACGTGTCATCAGTTCTATAAAGATCACCGAAGAAAAGTACAGCATTTCTGACATCTGCGTTAGAGTTTGATGTTGTTAGCAAGATAATTTAGCAAGGCTGATTGAGCAACAATATGAGTCACAATGAGTAACTTATTACGAAAACGGGCGTCATCATTCAACTACCCTAAAAGCAGGGCCGACGCTATTGGAATTTTTATCGTAGTGTCGCAAGTTAAAATCGCTTTAAAGGTATTTTATTGTGTGTGAAGATGAAGAACCAGTCGCCAAGAGCAAGTGAAAAGTTTTTTATATCCAAAATAACGAAAGTACAATGTACAATGATGGTAGTCCTAACCAAATCTAGCTAGAGGACTTAGACCTTATCATCTTTTTGACGAAATAAGAAATTGTATGGGGTGGGAGGGGCAGAAAGGCCATCAGCTCCGACCTTGCGTCTTAAAGGTTCTACACATTCACAGTGTTAGGCTTGATGATTATTTAACATCAATATACGGTTTATGGATTGACCTTAGGTCAAACAGAGGATATTGAGTTGCATGGAAGTGGGAGATCGGGTTTTAAGACGTAAACATTTCAAATTGAGAATGAAAAAGAAGCCGATAACGCTTAATGTACATGTGTTTTTTAGTAAGTGTGAACAGCTGCATTATTGAAAGAAAAAGTATTAGGCCATAGAGAATACTAAATTTATTTTTATTTTAAAGAAAGCATGTATGTTCAAGTTTATCCAAATGTGCTAACAGCACCGGAGTCGCCAAGAGAAAGAGTTTGTAGAACCCACCGGCATTAAAACTTTAGATTAACCAACCATTAACACAAATGCTACAAAAACTAGAGCAGGAACATTTCAAATTACAGCTAAACCAAACGAAGGTATTATGCTGCTTTAATGCTGTTACCTATGTTAATACTGGTGCATCAACTATAAGTGCTCTTTCGCCAGGGTCAAGTGTTGGTTTCTTAGCAAACAGCGGGTTGGTGCAACCCGCCAGCCCTTTACCTTAGCGGTTTGTTTTAGCTCTCGCCGTGTGTTCATTAGCCGTTAGGTGACCTGCTATGCAAAAATAATTAACTAATTCCAAAAGCACACAGCTATAGTTCAACTAATAAAGCTAAACTTAGTTCCTTTAAGCTGATTATAAACTAAAGACTAGCTGACTCTACATCCAACGGCATATTGAAGATTTAAGCGTTTTTGATGACTACAAAAGATCAAAAGTTGGATCTTCAAAGAAAGGCGAGGACAAAGATTTTCTCAACTAGCCAGACCCCGAGCCAAGATAAAAAAGGAATGCTTAAAAATAGTAAACAAATCATTAAACTCTGTTTCTTAAAAGCTCGCTTAACAACGCCAAAGGCGTTTATACTTTAGTTTATGAGTCCAAGCGCAAAAAGATATCGATATTGATTAATTATTTTTTTTTTTGATTTAAATAAATATTTTGAGTTAGAAAAAGGACTCAGCATGGATAAGATTATGAGGTCCACGACGAATTGTTTGATAGCAAGGCAGAAGATTTATCAAGAGCATGAATGATTTTGATTTAGATGTTATTGATCGCAAGCGTAGGGCAAGTGACCGTACTTGCTCATGCTATTTCTTCAAGTTCCGGGTAAACTACCGCAATAGGACAGCCTGTTTAAGTATTGTTAGACTGTTTTAATCGACTATGTAAAATAAATGAAGAAAATCTGAAGTCTGGGTATCGGACTTAACAGCAGACTTTTCTTTATCTTAATGACTTAACACCGGTTGGGCAGACGTATGCTTTTTCACAGTTTGATGTGCCGAGGAAGAAGCAAAATGGAGCTCTGGGTTGGTCAGAGGGGCGAAGTCCTAGAGATCAGATTAAAACTGTCTAAGTATGCCGCGATTGTGGCAGGGTCTTACTTTCCAATACTCACCAGCTTTAGTATGCAATAAAAAGCAGTTCTAAAACTTAAAGAATACAGACAACAAATGGTTTAAGTGCGTGCGTTCTCGCAAGGCGGCATTATATTTCGCAAAAAAAAAACGCAGAGAGCAGCTGCTCTAACTATAAGTCTTACATCAATGATCTTAACTTTAGCGGAATTTCCTTTCCTGTTAGTGTAGATCAAATTGATCAGTTTGAAGAACAAAACTAACCAATAACTGTTATGTCTATCTCATGGGGATGAAGAGCCCCCGAGAAACAAATCTACAACCGATTTAACGTGTCTAAGAACAGTCCTCCAACAATAGGCGAGCAGAACAAAAAATCGTTGTTGACTTTATCCTTCTGATCTTTCACCAGCGGGGGATACCGCATCATCACATTGTTACGAAAAAATGTGTAAAACTAATGCTGCATTACTTCTTATAAGATGGGCACAAACAGAATTCTGAGAAAATTGTTTAATAAGAATTACATCTGTTCAAGCGGAAGCGAACATATAGAAACATTTGTTTTGGCCCAGTTGACTGTAATAAGACTACTAATTACGCCCCCTGAAGGCAGTAAGTTTGTTTTAAGAAACTGGAAAGGCCTGCAAAATTCTCCTTACGTAGTTTACGCAGACTTTGAATCACTCATTGTTCCTATATGAAGGGGCCAGCCCCACAATAACTTACGAAAACAGTCTTAATGAGTTAATCATCAGAATTTGTTCATTTGCCTTCATTATTGTCAGGTCGGTTGGCGCTCATTCAAACGCAAGAATTTTACAGAGGACAGATGCGGCTAGAAGATTTTTACTGCGCATGCAGCAAGGTGCGTAATGATTGTTTAATAATCTGAATTTTATCTGAAATCTGATGACGCCTCGAAGGACCAACAACAGGATGACTCAGCCACTCACTGTTGGATTTTGTTGGTTTTGGCTCTCTCAGGATGCGGCGAATCAACAGTGATAGAGACCCATTAGTCGACATTAGTGGAAAAGTTCAAGAGGAGCAGCGCACAGTAAATGCAATCATTCAACTAAAATAAAAAAAGTTTGAACCAAAGACATGGAGTGCCTAGATTCTTTCACAACTTGCGAGGGTTACGACGCCCACCTTATAATGAAAAGCAGTGGGCCATGCTTCAGGGTAAACATGGCATTGCACGTCATAAGATAAGTTACTTGTGTTGCACTTTAAATTAAACATGTCTTTTTTTGACTCTACGCAACACATGATGGGATCCATTAGAGTCACTGGCTATTGTCCTTAAAAGTCCTGCCCAATAACGGAAAGAATATTTTGACCAACTCTTGTTAGAAAGGGACGTTTACCCTTATGAATACATGAACAGTTGGAAAGTTTGATGAAGACACACTTCCTCCTAAGGGCGCGTTCTTTTCTAGTCTTAGGAGGAAAGGACATCAGTGATTCCGATTACCAGCATGCTCAAGATGGCGGTGGCAGAAGTAGAGGGTCTAAAACGTGGGAGGCACTTCATGAATCCTACTTGATGGCTGTTGTATGTTTGTTGGCGGAGTCTTTGAAAATTACAGAAAGCCTGCATATAAACATTGACAGTTTGGATCCTGCGCATATATATTTCTGCGCCCGGGGATGAGTTGGGAGCTTTCTTACAGTTTACTGGAGTACCAGTTGATTTATTGGCTGACCTGTAATGAGTCAGTTGATTGATAACGGATTGCGTGGAGGAATTAGTAGGCGTCGCCCCCATCATTTTTTTTTGTTAGTTTTTTTAAATGTAAAGCAAAACAAAACAAGTACTAATGATTATGATCACAGTAAAAGGTCTAACTATCTCATGTATTTTGGATGCTAAAACAATCTGTATGGATGGGCTATGGCCGCAACACTTCCAGTATACGCAACTTTAAAATGACACAGGGCGGCAGACAAATATATTCAAAAAAAGCATTTAAGTGGGTGGCAGTTTGACGCAGTGGGTCATACAGCGTGGTTACATTCTAGAAGTTGATTAGAATATCCTCATGAACCTCACCATGACCTGCATAAGACTATCCAATTAGCAGCAGAAAGTCTAAAGAATGGCAAAATACAGATCCGCCTAAACTTGTGACTTATCTTCGGGGCAAAAATATTTTGTATGCCATTACAGACTTCTGCCAATTTTATTTAAGACATGGTGTGAAGTTGACGGGCTGTGCATCGTATAATTGCTTTCTGATCAAGAACAGTTCATGAAACCATACATCATGAAGGAACACTTGATCTTAGAATAAATACCGCAGATGCTTCAGAGAAGGACTTTTTCAAGCTGATGAACAACGCTGTTTTGGATAGACTATGGAGAATCCACACAAGGCGCAAAGATGTCAGATTAGTCACCAAAGAGAACGAAGCAGTTAAGCTGACTTCAAAACCTAATTATCAGGACATTCAGAAGATTTCATGATTCACCTTTTTTGGCATAATGATGAAAAAAAAAAAGAAAGTCAAAATTGGACAAACCCTGTTTTATTGGGGTTTATGTTTAGAATTATCAAAGCTTTTAATGTTAGAATTTTCTTTATGACTACTGTAAGCCCCTATATCCTGAAGTCCAGGTGTTTTACACAGATAAGAGTAGTTTTGTTATAGGATATTCCTACTGAAGAATCTATAAAGACATGGAAATAGAGTTAAGCTAAAGGAGCAAGTGGTTGGTACGACACATCCGATTACCCTAAAGATTGCTTTGGCTATTCAATTATAATAAGGAAGGTTTTTATGGAAAGATGAAGGATGAATTATCTGGAAAGGTGATCAAGGAGTATGTGGGGTTAAGGTAAAAAATGTACAGTATTTCGAGCAGGTGAAAACTATTAAGAAAGCAAAAGGAATATCTCGCAGTGTTGTGCAGTCGAGCATATCACATGACAACTACAAAGTGGCATTGTTTGACAATAAGACTTTTCATCATGACAACGTAAAACTGCGATCTAATCTACATGAGATCAACACAACGGTTGTAACAAGAAGTCATTAGATAGAACAAACACAAAACGTGTGTTTGTTAATCCAGAGTTTTCATATGCATATGGACATTGGAGAACGTCAATTAATTAAGCGGAACTGTGTCTGGCGGGATTATCTGCAGTTCTTCTTTCACAAAGATTCTTTGAGGAGCTGGTTGTTTGTTGTGTCAGTTTCTCGTAAATAATACAGGGCGGGATTCATTTTTACAATTCTTTTTATTTCATACGGATCAACACTCCAAACTGGATCGGTTGCCTGATGCGAGTGTCCCCTTCTGCTTCCCCGGTAATAAGGTACCTTACTTTTAAACCAAACGGCAATAGTTTGCTGATGAACTGGAGTCTTCAGCAATTTATTGTTTTTCTTTTGATTGCTTGGACTGGTTTTAGCCCTTTAAATTCTTCATTATTCATTGCGCGCAAAATGAGGGCAGTCTTTAACCCATTCTGTGTTGCGAGAATTGTCATAAGCTCTCTGTGATATGGTAAGAAAAAGTCTTTCGGCTAACTGTTTGTTAAAGTTTCGACTAAAGCCTGTGATCTGTGAACTCTGGAAGCCTCTTTTAATGGTAACTCTATGTTTTACAATAATTGATTCACTTGGCCTTTAAATTCTTTTCCATCATCAACCTTGAATCATGCGAGGTAAGTTAGGGGCCTCGTTGGTATATCAGTTGTATGGCAACAGCAACAGCAGAAGCACTCTTTTGTGTTAATGGTTCCGCATCTTTGTATCTTGAAGCTATGTCAATGACTGTAAGTGCGTACTTAAATCTTTTTCGTCTAATCGTATCAGAGGGTAAATATAGAAGGTCCATTTGATGGGTGTCGTTTGGAGTTGTATTTCACAAAGTGTGGTCTCTGTATTCGTCTAGGTGCAGGTAAATAAATTTGCCAGATCGCTTGTTTAGATAACCATTCTTTGCTGTTTGTTCACTAACCCCGCTGCTTGGCTTAGCTTTTTAATTGCCGTGATTCCCTTCCAATATCCTTTGGGCGAATAATAGATTTTGTTCATTTTTTATTCAGCCAATATTATGCGCAACAAAATACACGACAT
>CM031628.1:46860654-46870683 GCA_018398815.1 Conus ventricosus | reverse complement strand
TATTTTTTGCTATGGACCTATGGAATGAATGAATTTATCCAGTGGAACTCTCTTTTCTTCTCTCTCTCTCTTTCTCTCTCTCTCTCTCTCTCTCTCTCTCTCTCTCTCTCTCTCTCTCTCTCTCTCTCTCTCTCTCTCTCCCTCCCTCTCCGCCTCTCCCCCCCCTCCAGACCCCAACCAGCGAACCCACAGACCCTGAGGAGCCCCCAGTGGGAGGGTACCTCGTGCGCCTGCAGTCCGCCGCCTTACAGACCCCGCTGACGGAGAGGGGTCAGCGGCAGAGCAGAGCACACGCACGTGCTGGCGGGCCTTCAGGAACGCACGCGCTACCGCTGCTCAGTGGCCGCCTTCAACGAGGGAGGCTCCGGCCAGTTCCGGCTCCCGTGGACGCCGTCACCTTCTACTGTGAGTTGGGTCTTTGGGGTGGTTAAGTAGACGTCCTGAAATTATCGGACATCAAGCATGTGCGTACACGCGCGCACGCACACGCACACGCGCGCGCACACACACACACACACACACACACACACACACACACACACACACACACACACACACACACACACACACACATGTACACGCGCGCGCGTGTGCGTACATGGGTAAATTGACAATGTAGAATAGACAGATGGGGTCCGTATAGACAGTGGGAAGGCAACAGTCCTACTACCATGGGTAAATAGACACTGAAGAATAGACAGATGGGGTCCGTATAGACAGTTTAGGGAAGGCTACAGTGCTACTACCATGGGTAAATAGACACTGAAGAATAGACAGATGGGGTCCGTATAGACAGACAGGGAAGGCTACAGTGCTACTACCATGGGTGAATAGACACTGAAGAATAGACAGATGGGGTCCGTATAGACAGACAGGGAAGGCTACAGTGCTACTATCATGGGTGAATAGACACTGAAGAATATACAGATGGGGTCCGTATAGACAGTGGGAAAGCTACAGTCCTACTACCATGGGTAAATAGACACTGAAGAATAGACAGATGGGGTCCGTATAGACAGACAGGGAAGGCTACAGTTCTACTACCATGGTGTAAATAGACACTCAAGAATAGATAGATAGGGTCCATGTGGACATGGATAAATAGACACAGCAGAACAGACAAATGGTGCCAGTGTGGGTAGTGGGAATGCTACAGTCGTTCTATCGAGTCACCAGATTGAGAAAGAAAAAACATGCTGGCGTGCTATAATTGCTTGACATAGAGGAAAGGCGTACAGAGTTTGCAGAACAAAGACTGCTGAACGAAGGCTGCTGAAATGATCATCAAGGCAGAAAAGGAGTGGACGACCTTGAACACACACGCACGCACGCACGCACGCACGCACGCACCACCACACACACACACACACACACACACACACACACACACACACGAGATATATTGTCCCCTTTTAAAGGCTAAAGTCAAATATGAAATCTTTTCTGATTATGTATGCCCCCCCCCCCCCCCCCCCCCCCCCCCCCCCCCCCCCCCCTTAATGTACATAATTGAAAGTAGTCGAAACATGTAATTTGGAGAAGAAAAAAAGTAAACTCTAGGTAGCTTTCTGCATGTAATATACCAACACAGATGTTCAGCCAATATAATTCCATGCCATGTACTATTATGCTCACAGTGAAGCTTATTCTTTTAGAGTGTTGGGACGTGCATGATGTGAGACAACCATTTTCAGCAGACTCCATGAAAACCTTGTTTAGAGATGTCCCACCTGATGTGAGCTTTGAATTTCTGAAAAAGATCAACATTTTTTTAAAAATCTGATCTCAAACGTTTACGGAAGAAAGATCTTTAACACAAATTCCCGGTGTGTGTTTTTATAAGGTGTATTTTAAAGGGTTGTGTGAATGAGTTTATTTCTTTTTATATACTTGCGAGTTGACCACAACGCGGTGACAGTCCTGTTATGGCCCTTTATGGCCCTTTGCGGTCGGCTGGGCTATAAGCAACGTTACCTTACCTATCCAATATCCCCTTCTGATCGCTGCGTTTCGTTCTGTCTGAAACAGCATTGTTCAGCAGCCTCGCCACTAAAGACGCAGCGACGGAGCTGGCGTTGTCTGGCCTGTGGATTGCCGTTCTTGGTGGCTGCCTAGGGGGCGCTGTGCTGGTCGTCATTGTCGTCTGCCTGGCGCGCAGGTGGCGAACGTTGCGGCAGGGGAGTCGACTTGACCTCATGCAGACCTCGCATGGCCTTGACCCCTTTTATCTGGAAAATCCCAAGTAAGTGTGATGCTGTGGCGGGCGGTGCGTGCGTGCGTGGTGCGTGTGTGTGTGTGTGTGGTGTGTGTGTGTGTGTGTGTGTGTGTGTGTGTGTGTGTGTGTGTGTGTGTGTGGTGGTGCGTGCTGCGTGCGTGCGTGTGTGTGTGTAAGTGTGGGTGTGCGCGTATGCATGTGCATGTGTATAGTGCGTTGTGTGTACTTTTTACATTACATGTTAGTCATGTTGTGGTTTGTGGTGTATGTGTGTGTGTGATGGGGAGAGAAAGAGAGAGAGAGACCGTATGTGCGTGCACGCGCGCACTTTCATGCATGTGTGTGTGTGTAACTGAATGACATTACTGATTGATTTAATTGCTTTTGTTTTGTTTAGTTCAGTTTTTTCGTTGTATGATATCAGTCAAAAATGGGGAGTTTGTATTATACTCCCTGTTTGGCTAGTATACTTACCATGTCAGACCATAGCATTCCACGGCAGTTAGTTAGCTCTGCAGGCCGAGATTTTTTTGTGGCTAATGCAGTAATAAGACCATCACGTGACGTCCACACTACTTCCGCCAGGGAAGAAACCGGTGTAAACTTCCTGTTCCTCATTCAACGAGGCTATGCGCAAGGTAAACCCCGAGAACCATAGCACTAGCGGGGAAGGTAAGGGTGGGCATTAGAGTCTGACATGGTAAGTATACTAGCCAAACAGGGAGTATAATACAAACTCCCCATTTTGGCGTCATATACTTACCATGTCAGACCATAGCAGAATTCAAAGGAATCGGAGGAGGGCTGAGTGCCCTAATGGTTCTTGGGGTTAGCAGAGGAATAGATATGGCTGCGTTAGCCGCAAAAGAAGTCCCTAGAACCATCAGCCTGGTCATGCAGACATCCCTAAAATAAAGGCTTATGAAGGGATTTTCCGGATGCCAGTAGGCTGCCTCGAGGATGTGGTGCAAGAGGACAGAGCGCTGAATCGCTGTGGAAGTGGCCAGCGCCCTGCCCTAATGGGCCCGGGGAGATAAGACGGGGAGATCCTTATACGCCTGGGCGTAGGCCGATCTGCCCATCTTGGAAGCATCTAGAGAGGGCTGGGAGGAGCCCTGGGGCGCGGGTTCCCAGTAGCCCCGAATGGGGCCAGCTGAGAGCCTAACGAAGAAGATAGGAGAGATAGGAACTACCTATCTGAAAATTGGAAGGCCAGATGGAGGAAAAGAGATGAGCCCAGAAGGCCATCTCTCCCCTTGGAAAAGGGCTCACCCTGTGGGGGATTGGGAATGGAGGGAAGGCGTATGTTATGAGGCCAGACCAGGGAGGGTGAGCGACTCTGGGCCTGAACACTGTTCTCCACTGGGCTGAGGGTTAGCCTGCTGAGGGTCCATTCACTCAGTGAGGAGGAGGACCCCGCTATGTGTGTCCGCAGAGGGTGAATCCCCGCACGGCAACAGTGGAGAGGGGCCTCTATTCGGGGGGAGAGGCTGAGGGAGCGAGCGTGGGGTGTGTGTGTGTGTGTGTGTTTTAAGTGTGGGTGTGGGGGGCGCGTATGCATGTGCATGTGTATACTGCGTTTTGTGTACTTTTTCATACATGTATCATGTGTGTATGTGAGTGTATGTGTGTGTGTGTGTGTGTGTGTGTGTGTGTGTGTGTGTGTGTGTGTGTGATAAGAGGAGAGAGAGAGAGAGGGAGACAGTATGTGCGTGCACGTGCGCACTTCATGCATGTGTGTGTGTAACTGAATGACTTGCTGATTGATTTAATTGCTTTTGTTTTGTTTAGTTCAGTTTTTTTCGTTGTATGAATATCAGTCAAAATAAATTCCAAAGGTTTTCCTATCTCATTTCAATACAACCAGAAGTGGTACACAATACATTTAATAGTTTTAATCTTTGATCAATAATCATCAATCCAGAGAAAGAATGGGCAAAAATTGACACCAGGTTAAAGTTCAATTTTTCGTCACCAGCAGGACAAAGTTTCATAGCTATAGATCTGCGTTTTTTACGACTTATTACATCACAAAACAACGCGTCCGTGCACTTTGGACTGAAATGATGGAGCCCCAAAACACAGTGTCTTAGGATGAACATTCTTTCATGCAGCTTGGAGATACACCCTTATTTTTTTGTCTCCAAGGATCTGCATAGTGTGTTCGGGTGGGGTTTCTGTATGTCAATACAGTTTGTAGATGGGGACGTCAGTGTCCAGGAGGCCGACAAGACCTTTGTGATGATCCATGTTCTTGGGGCTTCGAAATTCGCTGTGAACGAGAACATTGTTGATCTGGTTAAGCGAGCAATGAACGTCCACATGATGACCCCACACATTACAAGATTCATCCGACGTGTATGGCGTTTCAGTTGGTTTCAGTTCACAGACTCAATCACTATGAACTTTTTTTTTCTACAGGAAAGAGAGGGTGAGATGTTCATCCCGGATGTTAGAAATGTTTGAAAACCGCTTTGGACCTAAGCTGACGCATCGCTGGTGTGATTTCTGGAGATGAATCTCGTAAAATCGTCTCTGTTAGCCAGCCGTCCAAAACCTGCCAGCATGGTTTGGATTGATGAACGTAGGGACGGGCCGTTTGTTCTTAGGCCTGGAAGTTCAAGCCAGAAGCGGCTACCACGATCTTCTTCCACGACACTGGGCCGTTGCTGGTGAATGTTTGCCGGAGAAGGAAACGGTGACCAGCCAGCGCTGTACGTAAGCAGCTGTGTCCGAAGGTCTCCAGGCTGTCCAGGAGCAACGACGACCAAACGTCGTGGCTACACGCTGGTTTTGTTGTTGTTTTTTTTTGGTGCCACCCCAGTGGCACTACCCCCATGCCGCTCATCCGGCCTCCATCCACAGTCACACCCTGACTTATCCTGACGCAGCCCTGGCACCGGTAAACCACAGGGAGACTCCGTATCAAGTCGTCAAGAGGCAACCCACCAGAGGGACACTGCACCGCAGCCAAGTCACTTTTGATGGTGTTCAGTGGTGCCCAAGGACATAGATGTGGAGAGGTTACCAAACTGAGATCGCTATGACAGCAGGCGTAAGGGCAACAGAATTTGACATTTTCTATGCTGATCGATGAGGACAAGGATGATGGGATGATGCTATAGAGGACATAGATGTGGACAAGAATTGTCAAAACTGATATCGCTATGGCAGCAGGATGAGGATGATGCTATAGAGGACATAGATGTGGAAGAGTTGTCAAAACTGATATCGCTATGGCAGCAGGATGAGGATGATGCCTGGAGGTCCATTCCGGTCTGAGACTGCATGGCAGGGATGTACCGTACGCGTACTTTATGACATGTCCCGGTATCAACAGGCCCGAGAGATACAGACACCGCAGTGTTAATCAAACCTTTCAGCAACACTTTCACAGGTGCATCTATTGAGTGGATGAAAACTTGACTGTGTGATTCAAGTCTTCCAAACTGAGCCCATAGTAAACTCGTTTTGGATAGGAGCCAGTCCCACAAATGCACATAGCTCTCGTGGGAAATCGAACCTACGACCTCCCTCCCGGGAACCCTCACTGGCTACAAGCTCACTGTTCCCAACATGGTAATGCAGCCTCATAAATCAAGGGGACACAACTCGGTTTCTGGATGCAGAACATCTCCCAGTGTTGGCCCCCCCCCCGGCCCCCTCCCCACCTTACTCCTTCCCCATGGGGCTGTTCCCACAGTGACGTCAGTGCTTGTGGAGGGACGCAAGACCTCACAAGAGCAGTGACCTTGCGGGGTCTGTTGTATTGGACTCTCACAAACCTGAGGAGCTGGCTGAGAAATTTGGGAAACGTCGTGTGCGCAGTCGGGGAGAGTACTTTGAAGACTGTGGAAAGATCATCGCTGTGGTTGGAGTGACGTGAACCGACAGTAAGAATCCCATGAATGACGCAAATACATACGCAAAATACTTTACTTTTCCCCGCAATTGATTTTATTCGTAATGCTGTGTGAAATACGGAGTTTTACAACACAGTACACGTGTCAGTCTCTTGAAAAGAACAAGATAAATTTCTCTTAATTGCTGAGAGATTGATGAAGTATTGAACAAAGTATACGTCACGATTTTTGTTTTAAAAAAATTTTACAGTCCCAGTTTGTATCTTTGGGAAATACCGTTGTGGATCTGTTTTTCTTCTGTTGGGCAGCCAGTGGACACGTAGTTCCCGCCAGTGATAGAACTAAAGCTGACGGGCGTAAGTGGCCAGTGTTGGGCACCTTTTTCTGTTAGATGCTTTGATAAAGGTGGCATGATGGCCCGCAAGGGTGTACATGAATGGCGGTGCAAGTGCTTTGACTAGCAACACTGGGAGTTTTTCTCTTTATAGGCAGCGGTTTCAGTCTGACGTGATGCTTCTTTTATTTTTTTCTTCTTTTTCTTTCTTTCTTTCTTTCTTTTTTTTTTTAATTTTGTTTTATTTTGAATTGGTTTAGCAGTTACTTGGTAAGTTGCTTAGTGTGAAAGCCCGCGGGTTGGGTGGTAGTCGGATGGATAGTTTAATGAGTTAGGGACTTGCTTGGTTGATTACTAACGCGCCTCGACGAACAAAATATCCATGAAAAAAAAAATGCCCTTCAAGTATCAGTCGATCCTTTGAAACTCGAAGAAAAAAACTTAAGTATGATTGTCAACCCTTTGCAATTCTGCTGTACACTTTGTTAATGAGTTAGGACTTGGTTGGCCCTTTACTGAGCGCCACTGACTTTCATGATACCTTTCAAAGCATTTCTTCAGACATCAGTCGATTTGTTCAAACTTAAAATTCTGATGTTTACGTAACCACAGCGAAACAAAGATCGCGGCACGAGCTAGTAAACCCCGTGAGGGCTTTCGCAGTCAGTGTAAATCGAAAGAAATCCTGTGCTTATTTCTTGACTAAGGGTATTCACTGACAGCTGTATACAGTGCCTTGCACAAAGGTTTGGAAGGAGATGCACGAGTCAAACCCTGCGCCAGACTTTCATAGGCAAAGGGGTACATGGCTGAGAGATCTTGGAGCATCCTATGTGGGCTTTGTCAGTGAAGTTAATTCTCGCTGTGGTTTTCAGAGCTACGTCATTGAAGCTTTTTTCACGATGTGGGTCGAGCTTGTCATTGAAGCATATTCACGATGTGGTGTCAGAAACTAAAGTCTTTGAGCTTATTCACGATGTGTGTGCCAGAGTACGTCCTTGGGGCTTATTCACGGTGCGGTGCTCGAGCTACGTCATTGAAGCTTATTCACGATGTGGTGCTCGAACGAGTCATTGAAGCTATTAGATGTGGTGTTTAGAACGACGTCATTGAAGCTTATTCACGATGTGGTGCTCAGAACGACGTCATTGAAGCTTATTCACGATGTGGTGCTCAGAGCTACGTCATTGAAACTATTCACGATGTGGTGCTCAGAGCTACGTCATTGAAGTTTATTCACGATGTGGTGTCAGAGCTACGTCAGTGACTTCTTCATTGAAGGTGAACAGACCGAGCCATGCCAATTCATCCTGAGAGCAGGGTCTTGTTCAACTGGGATTGCTGTTTTCGGCACGTGCTGATGTTAATGTCAGGCTGGTGGGAAATCATTGGTGGTCGTAGTTTCCCGAAGTAATCACTCTGTGAAAGTGATCCTAAAGTGGTGGTAGATTTTCTTCTTTGTCCTTTTAGCAAGATGTGTTAGGATATGTTGTGGGAACCGTGTGTTTAAAGCTGGTGTGTGTTGAAGTGTTGGGGATTCAATGTGAATGTGAACTTGACTGTAGAGAACCACCTGGACAAGATAGCCAAAAAGATTCTTTGTTTAACCCCCTGTATAAATGGACATCGTCGGAGAGTGGAAGTAGGGGGCCGAATAGTCAGTGAGAGGCCGGAATCGTAAACTTTGGGGATCCCGGGGTTTGCGGGTCGAATCTCTGCCGGGTCGTTTCGTACGGGGGATTTCCCCTCAGAGTTAACATTTGGTTTCGACCCATTTCCATACAGTCTTCGAATGAGACTATAAACGAGGTTCCCTGTGGAACGCAACGGCATAACATCTTGAAAACACGTAAAATTATCATCCCAACTTTTGAAGAAAAGGGGCCAGTTGCGTTGGTATGGGGACATGTCACACAAAGCATGCACCCTGCGTGAGAAATGGAAAGAATGAAGATAGTAAGGAAATTGAGTGAACGATATTGACTGGATGTACACGGGGAAACTACTGAACGAAGCGCCAGTTGGTAGCTCTTCAGTCGGCACTACCCAGGTAGGCAGCCCGTTGTGCAAACGAGTGTGGATTGTAAAGTGCTTGGAGCTTGGTCTCTAAATGAGGATAGGCGCTATATAAAGCATTCACGATGGTTCAGATGCTCAAATGACGACCGATATGGAAGTCTGTTCTGAGGAATCAGGTGTCTGCGTTCAAACCACAGCCGGCGAGAGACCTGAATTAGTTAACGTTCGGTCTGTCAGAAAAACTGCTCAGTTGGTTGCTCTATTCATGCATGACTATTTGAGTCGATCGACGATTTTTGTTGTACTCCCAGTTCTTATAGAACAGGGAGTACTTTACAATGGGAACGAAGAAATGCTGTCTGTGTGTCTGTCCGTGGTCAAAATATGTTCCACTCGCTCCAGACAAAACTTCTGGGTCGATCTTAAAATTAGTAGGTATGTTCATTATGGTCACGGATGATGCCCGATGTTTTATTTTACCAGAATAGCCGTTACTAACGGCTATAACGGCCCAAAATGTGTTTGGTTTTTTCGTTATGGAATATCTCAGTCAGTGACGAAATACATTATGACGCATGTTTGATTGTGACGTTTTTCAGACCCCCCCCCCCCCCCCCCCCCCGATATTTAAATAAACTGTATAGTAGTAGTATAGTAGTAGGGACTGACTTTCAGTAGCCTAGGCCTTGCGACCTATTGACGTCCCCTCTTTGAAAAAATTTCATCAAAGTATAGGTGTTTTTTGCGCATTCATTACACTTACAGAGAGCCTAATCAGGCATTCAATCATCGAAGTCAATAAAAAGTTCTTTGAATTTTAGAATTTCATCCAGAAAATTCTTGAATTTGTTAATATCTTGTGCAAACTTCACGTTAGTAGGGAGTTTATTCCACAAAGGGGCTACTCGGCGCGAAAAGGACAATTTTCTTTTTGTTAGAACGACAGTGCTGTATGAATATCTTTCCTTCCGTCGGGGAGTACGTTTATGCGCTTGCATCTTTTTTCCCTTGGCTGCGAGGGACCGTTGTTGAAAAAAACTGTTAAAGTCTGTATTGGTTTTGTGTCATTAGGATCAGTTGACTTGTGTCTCTCAATCTCATTGTCTTTTCACCATCCTGCTCCCCTCCCTCTTCTCACTCTCTCTCTCTCTCTCTCTCTCTCTCTCTCTTCCTCCTCTCTCTCTCTCTCTCTCTCTCTCTCTCTCCTCTCTCTCCTCTGTCTCTCTTCTGTTTCCTTCTCTCTCTGTCTTTGTCTGTCTGTATCTCTCTCGCTCTGTCTCTCTCTCTTTCTCTCTCTCTCACTCTCTCTCCCCTCCCTCCCTCTTCTCTCCCCCCCCTCTCACTCTCTCCTCTCTCTCTCTCTCTCTCTCTCTCACTCTCTCTCTCTCTCATCTATCAAATAACACAGTACAGTTTTAAATGATTCATGATTGACGATGACCTTTCCGAACAAGCGTGGGTATGTATTCGAAGAG
The DNA here is from genome assembly GCA_018398815.1 of Conus ventricosus. Taxonomy (NCBI): domain Eukaryota; kingdom Metazoa; phylum Mollusca; class Gastropoda; order Neogastropoda; family Conidae; genus Conus; species Conus ventricosus. Next base: position 46,860,777 of record CM031628.1, on the reverse strand, counting down.
CGGAGAGGTCGCCTACAATGGAAATTAAGACTGGCAGCAACGGTAATCAAAACGTTATTGACCCCAGCTAGAGCTAGATGACATGAATTATATCCTGGGCTGAGAAATTGTGTCTGTAATATA
>CM031628.1:46853154-46855654 GCA_018398815.1 Conus ventricosus | reverse complement strand
CGCGGACACTGAAAGACGCGGCACATCTTGTCGACGGCCAGCTGGCGGTCCAGGAGGCTTCAACAAAGAGAAGTCCGTGACGTTCACAGACGGTGTGACAGGAAGTCACACTCCCAAACGCTTGAAGATGGACCGTTGTAGGGTTTACAGCGACAAACACGCTTCAAGGAGGACCAGCGGTGAGGAAGGCGCATCTCATTACGGTAAGAACACCTCTGTTGACCCCCAAGATAGAAGCTCAGCCAGGAGGGGTTGTCATGATGATGGATCGTGCACGACCGGGAGACGTGGCGGTGACAGACAACCCCACCCTCAGAAGGGAGGAGGCGGTGACAGACAACCCCACCCTCAGAAGGGAGGAGGCGGTGACAGACAACCCCACCCTCAGAAGGGAGGAGGCGGTGACAGACAATCCCACCCTCAGAAGGGAGGAGGCGGTGACAGACAACCCCACCCTCAGAAGGGAGGAGGCGGTGAAGGCCAGGGGGCGACCCACGAGGTCAATACTGCCCCCACATCATCTCTTCGCCCTGCTGCGCACCCACTCACGTTACCCACCGAAGACGACAGTCCCCACGCCCGTGACAGTCCTGTGTATGCGACACTCGGTGACTGTGACGTTGGCTCAGAAGCGTCCATTGACGATGGAAATCCTCCGCAGGGTGGAGATGGTGTTCTGCACTGGCTTGACAGCGACCTGCAGGTGGGTGACCGCCAGGAAATGTTCTGTCATCACGCGCCTCTGGTTTACCAGGCAAGGGAAACGCGTGGTACCGGAGTAGTGACATTGAGTGATGGTGAGACGATAATGCATGTTCCTCAGGACCAGAAAAAGGATTCAGACGACAGCTGCGAAGGAGCAAGTTCTCTCCAAGACCAGATGTTCCAGAATAACTGTACGGATGACGTGAATGCCTTTCTTGCGCGTGAGAACTTGCATCACCACACAGCTGACACACACACTGAACACCATCAGAACGCAGATGATGGGGAAAGGAGCTCCACTGGTGACAGGTCAACTACCGTGACGGACGGTGAGTCCGTCTACCATATTCTTCACCGGCTGGATCAGGATCTGGAAGAGCACATGGTGACGGAGACCCTGGAATCCAGCGTGGACGTGATCAGCCTGTCTGCTTCCTCTGTTGAGGAGCCTAGCGGCGGCCTCTATACTGATCTCGATCAACCCTTTGATCGTTCCGCTCACGTTCAGATTTTTAACTCAAATGAACCATCTGTTGATACCAATTTTGAACGTCTAAATCCAGAGGTCAGTCCGTTTCAGCTTGTGTCTCAAAAAAAGGATTCATCCGCTGATGCATCTAGAGACACTTATCAACCATCATTGGACACATCTCCACAAGGTGGAAAAGATGTTCCGAAGGTATCTGAAAGTATTTTTACAAAAAGTAAACGATCGTCGTCAGCGTCGAGAAAAGCGAGTGTGGATGTCCAACGACCAAGCATGGTTCTCTCAAACCCAGCAGCGGATCCGGAGCGGCCTGCAAACAGAACAGATCCAGATGAAGACTTTTCAGTATTTTCCAGGAGTGACGATGGTAACGTATCATCCCCGGCTCAGTGCGGGTTCAACTCGGAGTTACATAGTTACGAGGTGAACCCTCTTCGATCTTCCACGACGGACACCACAGAACCCATCAACTTGTATGCGGAAGGTTCTGCGAGAAAAGGCCTGAACTCTGACCTTGCCGTTCAACCTCGTCCGTATTCTCCTCCAGCTCGTCGTCGTCGCCCGCTCGGTCACTCCACGCACAGCAGGGGAAATTCTGTGGGGAGAGGAGCCTCCACTCAGTATCTTTTTACCGTGGACCCGGAGGACGAGAAGGTGGTCAGAGAGCTGGTGGACACCTTGGACTCCCTGGGACGACCCGGGAATGCCGTGGTGATGGCTTCCCGACCCAAGTTTTATTCCGTTCAGAGAAGAAAGCCTCCCGGCCGCCAACGCAGCGAGACTTCTCCCACCGTCTTCACCATGCAGAGGAGCCAGCCAGCAACCCCGCGGATGAAAAGCGGCGGCAGCCTCAACGGCTCGATCAGGTCACGCGCCGCAGCCCCGATCAGTCCCTCGCAGAGACGGTTCAGCGTGGACATGGCCCTACCCACCGGCTTGACCAAAGTGGCCTGGCCCGGAAACCGCGGCAAACACGTGACCGCGGCGAGTAGCGCCAACGGGCGCGCGTCACCGTGGTCACGAGCGATTCCCTCTTCCGCTGCCAGAAGCGGAACATGGAGAAAGAAGTCCGAGAGCTCCGGAAGCGCCCTGAGGAACCGTCACCGGGACTCGCGCCAGGGGAAACAGTCGTGGTGGGAGTCGCTCTTCCAACGCCAGGACGGTAACCCCACTCACGAGTCCCCAGGCGTGGTGGCTTCCGGGGTGAGCTGGAGGGACAGCGAGAGTGCTGCGAGCCATGGCAGAGCGCGTGGGGTGGCTTCAGACAGCGCTGTGGCTGCTACACCGTTGGAAGCGCGGTCTGCCGCT
>CM031628.1:46843154-46848154 GCA_018398815.1 Conus ventricosus | reverse complement strand
TGCTGCCCAGATCAGACCAAGTGAGCATCGTGAGACTGAGGACAGGGCACTCCAGACTCGAACATCACATGTTCACACAATTCCACATTGGCGAGTCTTGAGGGTGCCCATGCGGTACAGCCCCAGTGACTGTGGAGCACTTCCTGCAGGACTGTCCCACACATGAGAAGCTGAGGGCAGAGACCTGGCCTGCCATCACACCGATGAAGGAAAAGCTTTATGGATCACTGCAGGGCCTCCGCCGTACTACAGCACCCTTCGTCAGTGCCTCTGGGGTTCCTGTCTGAGTGAACGAAGAAGAAGAAGACTTTGTCCACTCTCGTTTCCTATCCCCCTCCCCTTCAGGCGTCCAGCCCTACCCTTCATCCCTCCCAATCTGTCCTCCTCTTTCCCTACCCCCATCTCCTCATCCTCCCCTTCCCCTGCCCTCCTTCCCCCCCCCCCCCCCCCCCCGTCTTTTCCCCTCCTCTACTCCCCATCCTGTTGGTCTTGAGATCAGTTTCTCTCCCCAAAGTCAGAGAAGTTGACCAACAGTAAGGTCAGTGTTTTTCATGTACACGAATGCCAACGAGATAGACTTGTTTGAGCTTGCATGCTTCGAATTCCCACACGGCTTAGTTTCGCCTTACAGTCGTCTTACAATGCCGTTTCTTTAATGAAAACTGATACCCTCTTGACCTGCCCAGTGTATTAGCGAGTCACCTGGCCAGATTTGGAGAGGTTTTCGTTCAAATTGTCGGAGTTGTGTCTTGAGCAAGAGCGACAGACAGACAAACAGACGCACACACATGCACAGAACTTGCTTTATACATCAGACAACTTATCTGTTGACGCCCTTTCTGCATCACAACAGTAATCCATGCAGAGGGCGGCAGCTGACCCGCACCGCTTGTCATCCTCATTGAAAAAAGACAGGAGTCAGTCCTACTGCGCAACGCTTACAGCACAACGCACACGCGAGCGCGCACGCGCGCGTGCACACACACACACACACACACGCGCACGCACGCACGCATGCACACACACATACACACACACACACACAAACATGCACGCGCGTGTGTGCATGCACGCACGCACACACACACATACACACTACACCACACACACACACACACACACACACACACACACACACACACACACACACACACAACGGCGGATGGCATCGTACTCGGTCACCGATGTCCCCTCCCCCTCCCCTCTCTCTTTCTCCATCCACACCCCTGTCCTTTTCTGGGAGCTGTTGCAGTTTTAAGCAGAGGAGTCTGTTGGGGTTTCATTTAGTCAGGCAATGATTGCGCATACGTCAGCGCGTGCGCTTGCGTGCGTGCGCGCGTGCGCGCGCGCGCGCGGGCGTGTGTGTGCGGGTGGGCGTGTGTATGTGTGTGTGTGTGTGTGTGTGTGTGTGTGTGTGTGTGTGTGTGTGCATCAACATAAACAAGTTGTGCTTGCGTGTATGTGTGTGTGTGTGCGCGCGCGCGGGGGGGTCTGTGTGTCTGTGTCTGTGCATTAACATAAACAGGTTAAAACCTGGTAAAACCTGTGCAGCGTTTGGATAAGCCTCCTGCACCCCCCCCCCCCCCCCCTCCGCTCCCCTCTTTCCTTCCCCCACCTCTTCCTGTTCCAAGCCAGACAAATTAATTTGACCATGAAAGACTCTGCCCTAACGCTTGAAGCATATGCACAGACGCGTGTCTGCATAATGGTTGACACAAACTGCAGCGCTGATGTCAGTCATCCAGAATTAATGCCCCTCACCAGCTGTCACAAGTACCCTGCCCGTTGGAACAAGGCAAGCATACGTGCTTGTGGCCACACTCCACGGTTAGGATTTTCCGCTGAATCGCCATATAATCCATGTAAGCGTTTTTAAGGTCTGCCATCAGTTTGAGCCAGTGTTTAGTGCTAAACTGATAATGAATTAAAAGAACAACTCCCCCACCAATCGTTTTCCTTGTTCGTGGGGATTTCTATCGATGACATCACATCCATCATTCAAATAATTACATGACCATCCCCTCAGTTGACGTCACATATCGGGCCTTTGCAATCACCCGTGACCCTGTCTTTGAGCCAGGTGGTAGCCCCCCAAATAGTCCCATACATGATCCTGGGGTTGCAGGTTCGAATTTCGGTACAGGTGGATTTTTCCCTCGGAGTAAACATTGGTTCTGACTCCATTCCCCACACAGTCCTTCGCATGAGACTATAAACCGAGTTTCCGTGTGTGAACGCACACACAACATCTTGCACACAAGTAAAATCCCATCACCAACTTTCGGAAGAAAAGGCCAGTTTGGCCGATGGTATGAATGACACGTTACACATAGCGTGCACCTTCCCCGAGGATGGAGTATGGCTGCCTTAATGGCGGGATTAAAACGGTCATACACACAAAACTCCACTGCCTGTCTATACAGGCAGTGTCCGCAGGAGTATTATACCCTGCGTACACAGAAAGAGAAAGGAAAGAAAGTCCCATACCTTTCATTTTAATCTGTGGGCTTGGAGCCACCGGGATTGCACCTTGATGGCCAAATGAAAAAAAAGAAAAAGCAAAAAAACAAACAAACAAACTACAAAAAACAAAAACAAAACAAAAAACGGAGGAGAATCAACTTTCAGACACAACAACCATTCTCAAAACAAATTCATTGCGCTAGTCTATAAATACTTGACTTGACTTGACTTGATCCCTTAGACGTCGGTCCGTGGGGGCACCTCTGAAGCAGTGACAACCATCCTTCTCCATTCCTCTCTGTTCTCTGCCCTCCGCAATGTATTTCTCAGCCGCAGGCCCGTCCACTCCGTGATGTTATCCTCCCATCTTTTCCTTTGTCGACCTCTTCGCCTTTGTCCTGGTACTGTGCCCTGCATGATTGTCTTGGCGAGGCCTGTTGATCGTGTGATGTGTCCGTACCATTTCAGTTTGCGTCTTTTTACTGAGGTTAGGAGATCGACATATGGACCAATTTCATTCTCGATGCGCTTTTTAACTTCCACATTGCTGATGTGATCTCTGTATGAGATGCCAAGGAGTCGTCTGAAGCACCTCATTTCCATTGTTTGGATCTTTTTCTCAAGGTCTGATTTCAGCGTCCATGACTCACAAGCATATAAGAATATCGCCATGACTAAGGATCGCATCAGTCTAATCTTTGAGCTGATGGAGATGTTTTTGTTTCTCCAATGAAAGCAGGAAAATCGCCCGGTGTTGACAACATACCGGCAGAATTGATCAAGGCAGGAGGAGATCCAATGGTGGACATGTTACTTGCAATATGCAACAGAATCTGGGAAACCGGGGAATGGCCCACTCCCTGGACGCAGTCACTTATCATCATGCTACCAAAGAAAGGCAACCTACAGCAATGCCAAAATTATCGCACGATTAGCCTCATCAGCCACCCAAGCAAAGTTATGCTGAAAGTAATCCTGAATAGACTGAACCCACAAGCAGAAAAGATCATCGCTGAAGAACAGCGGGGTTCAGGCCAGGACGAAGTACTATAGAGCAGATATTCAATCTAAGAATACTGTGTGAGAAGTACAACCAACACCAACAACGTCTGTACCACGTATTCATAGACTTCAAGAAGGCCTTCGACCGAGTGTGGCACGAAGCATTATGGGCAACAATGAAACTCTTCAACATCAATGCCAACCTCATCAGAATTATTGAAAGCCTCTACAATAAAGCCACCAGTGCCGTTTTCTTCGGTAACAACATAGGCGAGTGGTTCCGAACTACCGTTGGAGTGCGACAGGGCTGTCTACTCTCCCCCACACTTTTCAATGTCTTCCTTGAGAGAATTATGACCGATGCGCTAGAAGACCATGAAGGAACTGTAAACCATGAAGGAACTGTAAATATTGGAGGGAGAACCATCACCAACCTCCGTTTTGCCGACGACATAGATGGACTAGCTGGAAACGAACAAGAGCTAGTGCACCTGATCAACAGACTCAACAACACCTCTGCTGATTATGGCATGGAAATAAGTGCGGAAAAGACAAAGGTCATGACTAACAACCCAATCGGCTTTACCCAAGACATAACCATCAACAGCAAAAAGCTTGAGCCAGTCAACACATTTAAGTACTTGGGGGCAACAATCTCAGACGAAGGATCAAGACCTGAAATCATCTCAAGAGTCGCTCAGACCACAGCCACGCTATCTATAAATACTCGACTTCTTAATAAGCAAGACCTTGGAGAATCAAGCTTTGGCGTGCAGCCTGTAGTCAACCGTGACTGTCGGAAAATGGCCTGCCCCTTGTCGATCGGCTTTTGGTTTTACTCGTCACACGTGAACTGATAGATGTCTTCTGCTCCAACGAAAGAAGATGTGGAAGGCTGCGTTGAGATCTGCGACTGTGGGATCCACGAAATTGTTTACTGATCTGGTGTTCTCATTCTTTTGCTTTCTTTTCCACCTTAATTGCAGTTCTGCTGAGTGGGGGAGGGGTGTGTGCTTGGAGGAGGGGGGGGGGGGGGGGTATGTATGTGTGGAGGGGGAAGGAGTATGTGTGTGCGTGCGCGCGCGCGTGTGTGTGTGTATGTTGTGTGTAGTGTGTATGTATGTGTGTTGTGTACGTGTGTGTGTGTGTGTGTGTGTGTGTGAGAGGAGAGAGAGAGAGAGAGAGAGAGAGTGTGTGTGTGTGTGTGTGTGTGTGTGTGTGTGTGCGCGCGCTTGTGTATAGTGTGTGTGTATGTGTGTGTCCGTGTCAGTGTGTGTGGCTTGGGCATCGTCTTTCAAATCTGAGGTCTACAAAACGAATATTCGTCGAACGTTCACCTACCTGTTTGGAAGTGTACATTAAATACTGCTTGCTTTGGTATGTGTGTTTATTCATTCTTTCCACTCGTTTTAACCGTCACCTCAACTGATAACCACATCCAACCAAAAGATTTGGGGATGCTGGCACGTAGACGACTAAAAAACAACAACAAATACACAGGAGATAAGTAAACTAGGGAGGAAAGGGAAAGGGAG
>CM031628.1:46815654-46840654 GCA_018398815.1 Conus ventricosus | reverse complement strand
CTGGCTTTTGGTTTATTTGTTTGTTTGTTTTATTTGCTTTTCGTCGGATCACATCATCACGTGATGCGCAGCGTGCATTTCACGCACGTAACAGAACCTCCGGCAACAGTGACGCTGAAGCTGGCAAAAATAAACGAAGGTGGACATCTGTCAGGGAGCTAATCTGTGTTCTATCGCGCGATTAGCGAGAGTGACCTTTCCGTGTTCATGGGACAGGTCTCGCTGGTGGGCACGCCTAAAGCAATTTTGCCGCATCAGCCCGCTTGACGGTTGAACGACAGAGAAAAGGTCAAAACATGGGTGTCAAACGGTGCATGTATCAATGCAGACAGTCGATATTCTGATCTTTATCCGGGCGTGCGTTTCAAGTCCAATATTGAACTTTCTGGATCTGTGTCCTTGTTCCATGAACTGGGAAAAGATAACTGCAATTTGCAGTAGACAGACGACCGTTCTCTCCCCTCCCTCTCCCCCCCCCCCCCCCTTTTTTTTTCTTCTTCATGGAGCTGGCCTGTTCTGGACAAAGATGCAAAGATCCACTTTTACAGGTCAACAGCAATATACCTAGAATTATAAAAAGCAAAAATAAACAAAAAAAGAAGAAAGAAAAAAGAAGAACACACACACACACACACACACACACACACACACACACACACACCACACACACACACACACACACCATACGTACACAATGTGTCATCTTAAAATTCCAAATTTCATGTCACATGTTCCAGCTAATGAATAAATCAATAAAACAATCAGGGAATCTCCAAGACAACGTGTCAGGATGCTAACGAAAGAAAAAAATCTTGCCACATGAGCAGTTTCGTTTGGGAAGAAAAAAAAGGATTAAAATCAATCATCACGCTTTTAAAAGAAAATCGAAGTAATAGGAAAAAATGAAAATCACGTCGAGAGCAGGGTTTAAAGGACAAAATGAAAGGTGTTTAGGACAACAACAACAACAACAAAGAGTTTCATTTTGTCACTACTCTGACAGTCACTTCCCAAAACAAAGCAACACACAGTGGATTAATGTTGGGACAACCATACAGAACAGCAGCAAATCAGAACATATTTTTGAAGTGGTTTGCTTGTAAACTTTGAGATTTGAGTATTTGAAAAACTTAACGTTACAGGCTTAATCAGTTTACATGGGCTGGACTTGACACACTTGTTGCTGCTCGGCATTGCTGGTGACCGTTCTCTTTGTCCTTGGTGTGTGACCTAGACAGGAGTCCGTGTGTACAGGACGTCCATCGGCTCTGGGAGTCAAAAAGGAATCATACACGGCTCCAACAACGTTAGTTGTTGTTGCTGTTGTTGTTTTTATTTGTGTGTGTGTAAGTGTGTGTGTGTGTGGTGTGTGTGTGTGTGTGTGTGTGTGTGTGGTGTGTGTGTGTGTGTGTGTTGTGTGTTTCTTTTTTTTTTCCTTTGGCGGTATAATTTGGAACAGACCGTCAGAGTTAGTTCCCTTAAACCGGAAGAAGACGCTTTCACAGTGCTGCGGTATGTACAGTGAGTGAGAGATAAACTGCATATATTGCTAAGGTGAGATGACTTCATCGGTGGAAGTCCCCATACGCAGCCTGATAATGAACAATGACTGCGGTGTCTGATACGCCAAAATAATATTAATAATAACAATAATGATAACAATAATGATGATGATAATAAAAACAATAAAACAACAACAACAATACTACTGCTAACTACTACTAACAATAATAATAATGATAATAATAATAACAATAATAATAATAATAGATGATGATGATAATGATAATGGTAAATAAAATAGAAAACAAAAAAAAGGAGAAAGCCAAAAAAGAAAACAATCGTAAGGACGAGAGGCTTGATTTTGAGTGAAAAGTCAGTCTTTTCCAAAAACAACAGATCCAGCTTCCAAAGTCTCCCCCACCCACCTCCCCAAATTCCAAGATAAATCTCTGCATTCATATTCTTTGCCCCTGCTGCTTCCGGTGGCCACTGAAATGCTATGGATTTTTGTTGCTGTTGTTGTTGTTGCAGTGGAGACGGTGGCATCCGCAGTAACAAATGAGTTTATTCCTTTGTACGCTTGCGTTCTGGAAGCTTGTTTGCATGAACATACACGTGTTGCAGTGTGTTGTGTATGCTCAAATGTGAAAGAAAACCGTGATACAAATACACATTTATACATATACTGGGACCTGATATGTGAATATAATCATTTGATCCATGGCTTCGAATAAAGATCTTGACGCATTTTCCCAGCAAGTTTCATCGAATTTTTTTACATATATATATTCTCTCCCCCCTCTCTCTCTCTCTCTTCTTTTTCTTCTGCTGCGCGTGCTTGTGTCGGTGTGTACGTGCGTGCGTGCGGCCATGTGTGCAGCGAACGCAACAGTGCTGTACGACTGTGTGCGTAGGAGTATGTGAGTGCGTGCGTGCGTGCGTGTGTGTGTGTGTGCGCGTGCGTGCGCGTGTGCAGCTGTGTGCATGTGAGTGTGTGCTCCTTTATGTGTGTGCATGTGCATGCGTGTGTCGGTGTGTACGTGCGTGCGTGCAGCCATGCGTGCGGCGAACGCACGTGCGCTGTGTGCGAGTGTGTGTGTGTGTGTGTGTGTGTGTGTGTGTGTGTGTGTGTGTGTGTGAGAGTGTGTGCGTGCGTGAGTGTGTATATGTGTGTGTTTGTGTGTGTATGTGTGTGTTTGTATGTGTGTGTGTGTGTGTGTGCATACGTGCGTGCGTGTGTGTGTGTGTGTGTATGAGTATGTGTATGTGTAATGTCTGTGTGTTTGTGAGTGTGTGACTGTATCATGGACAAAGCGGCATTCCAGGAACCAGAAGCCTGGAATCCACACGCAAAATTTTTTTTTTTTTTTAAATGTCATAACACAGCAGTCACTGCCATGCAGTACCACATTCTCCATCCCCCGTTCTCTGCCTTCTCCCCAAACCTCTCATCCTCCTCCTCCTCCTCCTCCTCCAGCCCCCCGCCCTCTTCTTTCTCCTTTTCGTCTCTGTCCTCGTCCTCCTCCTCCTTTTCCCTCTCCTCCTTTTCCTCCTCCTCCTCCTTTCCCTCGTCCTCTTCCCCCACCCCACCCCCAACCTCCCCACCCACCCACCCCCAGCCTCCCCACCCACCCACCCCCAACCTCCCCACCCCACCCCTCTTCCCCTTCCGTCCTCAGAGTCCCCTGGACTCCATCTGCGACCACACCTGCATCATCTCGTGCAGACACGAGCCGGGCACTTGCTCGGGCGCCAGCCCCACCACGATGTACTTCCGGGTCAGGTGCGCCGTCATGATGGTGGTGGCGAGGACCCCAGGACGGTGGACGAGGTGCCGTTGCAGTGGAAGCACCGGAAGTTCTCGCCGAAGACGGAGAAGCGCCACATCCCGCTCGTGGGCGCCGAGTTCAGCACGCGCAGCAAGTTGTGACCGTCGTCGGGCGGCACGTGGAAGTCGGAAGTGACGTGGACGGCGTTGCCCTGGTGATCCAAGATGGCGGCCTGCTTGACCTTGAGACGTCGGGTGACGGCGTGGAGGAGGTGGCCCAGGTCCAGCTGATCGGGCTGGGTCATGATGACACTGCCCTGCTCCATCTTCTTCTCTGGGGGGTCTGTTTTTTTAAAATATGAAAACGAATACAAGTTATTCATCACCATTTTCTCCGAAGATGGAGTATGGCTGCCTTAACGGCGGGATTAAAAAAACGGTCATACACACAAAACTCCCACCCCCACCCCCCTTTACGACTACCGGATTTAAACAGGTCACTCAGCTAGGAATAGCACTCACTTGGAGCTTTCGACAGACCTCCGTCTGTCTTCTTCAGCAGTGGTGTGGCTACTGGGTGAATTGGCGTTCAGTGCACACGACCACGGGTCGAACCCTGGTCATGTGACTGAACAATGAGGGTGTTGTACACCGATAGCAAGGTGTGTCTGCCCCGGTCCCGGTTGAGTGTACAACACCCTCATTGTTCAGTCACATGACCAGGTTCGACCCGTGGTCGTGAGCACTGAACGCCAGTTCACCCAGTAGCCACACCACTGCTGAAGAAGACAGACTGAGGTCTGTCGAAAGCTCCAAGCACGTGCTATTCCTAGCTGAGTGACCTGTTTAAATCCGGAAGTCGTTACGTCCACCCCTCAGCAGTTAAAAACTTCCACAACGTCCACCCCCTTTGTTGGGTAGATGGGATTAATACTTGCCTGTCCATATAGGAAGTGTCCGCGGAGTATCAGCCTGCGTACGCAGAAGAAGAAGAATCACCATCATCATTACGATCGTCATCTTTTGTCGTCGTCGTCGTCATCGTTACCATTATCGTCATCATCATCGTAATCATCATCATCATCATCATCACATCATCATCATCATTTTTTCTTGTTGTTTTGTTGCTTCTTCGAGCTCTTGTAAAGTAGGGTTCCGCAGTCGGGTCTAAGCTATGATTAGTGTGAAGTATTCTTTCAGCTGTTTGGATGGCAGCCACTAGACGACCAGTCCAATACACTTCAGTAGCAGCACGCGTTCTCTGTCTGTCTGTCTGTCTGTCTCTCTCTCTCTCTCTCCCTCTCTCTCTTCCCCCCCCCCCCCCCCCCCCCGCTTTCTCTCTCTCTCCCTTTCTCTTTCTTTCTCTCTCCCACCCTCTCTCTCTTCTTTCTGCTTTCTCTCTCTCTCTCTCTCTCTCTCTCTCTCTCTCTCTCGCTATGTCGCTTTTGTAAATATTGCCTGCAGTGCAATGCCTTGTACTGTGCTATGTATGTCACCTAGCAACCATGCTTTATGTACATGAATGATGCTATGCTGAGGCTATCCTCTTTTCTGTTTAGCTAGTCAGTTAGTTAGTCAGTTAGTTAGTTTTGTTGGTTTTAGTTAATTAGATCGTTAGTTACTTGGTTATTTAGTGTGTTTGTGAGTCAGTTAGTGAGTGAGTGAGTCAGTCAGTCATTCAGTTAGTTTTGGCTTGTTTTATACCTAACGTTTGGTTGCTGTTGTTGTTGTTGTTTGCTGTTTTGTTGATCTGTCTCAGTAAAACCACAATAGAAGCAAACGATTGTATTTAAAACAAAACAAAACAAAAAGGTGATCTGCTTCGGCTTCGCGCATGGTCCGTTTTCCGATGTAAAAAAACAACAACAACAACAAAAACAAACTAAAACAAAAACTGAGAGGTCGAAACGCGTCGTGTTTGGACTTGTAATATTTGTCTGTCCCTTTTGCCCAATGGAATAATAAAAATGATAGTAATAATAATGATGATAATAACAATGATAATAACAACGATAATAATAATAACGATGATGATGATGACAATAATAATAATAATAAATAATAATAATAATAATAATAATAACAATAACGTTGATGATGACAAATAATAAATAATAATAATAATAATAATAATAATAATAATAAATAATAGTACTCTTATTATTTATAATATTTTTCTCTCATCAAAATACGTTTCAATTTCCGCCTGCCATCAATCCCTTCACTTTGAGCACTAAAGCTGACGATGTTCATAATCACACGAAGCATTGACACCGTTGCTGCCGTGGACGCTGGTGGTTGTGCTGCCCGTGGTGGCGACAGGCGGTGTTGCAGCTGCTGCGCTGCTGCTGTGCTGTTGCTGTCAGCAGCATTGAGCTCTTATTGATGCACTGAGTGATAGCGATGTCACGAGATGAGGATGACAGTTACTTCCCTTTCCGTCCAGGCCCGTTATGAAACGCTGTTAACATCATGTCCGGCAAAGGCTGCCATATCTTACCATCTTGCCGCTGGCTGTTGAAACTCGTTCTTTCTGTCTGTCTGTCTGACTGTCTTCTCTGTCTCACTCACTCTTTTTCTCTCTTTCTGTTTTTCTCTCTCACCCTCTCTCTCTCTTTCCTTTCATTCTCCCCCCCTCTCCCCCCCCCCCCCTGCTCTCTCTCTGTCTGTGCTTCTTTCTCTCTTTCTTTCTCTTTCTCTCTCTCTCACGCTTTCTCTCTCTCTCTTCGTTCACTCTCCCGCCCCCCTCTCTCTCAGTCTGTCTTTCTCTTTCTCTCTCTCCCCCCCCTCCCTTCTTCCTCTCTCTCTCTCTCTCCTCTCTCTCTCTCTCTCTCTCTCTCTCTCTCTCTCTCTCTCTCCCGGACATATGGAAAGAACAGGCTCTGCCTAAAATCTCAATCCTTGAGCGAACAAAGTTTCTGAGGCGAGTCTCTCTCTCTCTCTGCTCTTCTCTCTCTCTCTCTCTCTCTCCTCTCTCTCTCTCTCTCTCTGCTGTGTGCATGTGTGCAAGCTAACGTCCCTGTGTGTGTATAAGAGGGAAGGCGAGAGGGGCAGGTAGAAAGATGTGCTGAGGGAGGGGAAAGCCCATACATGCACGGGATTGGGAGATCTGTGAGCACGCATGGATAAGTATGAAAAAAGATTTTTTTAAGCGTTTAAAGCAGAGTAGCACTGGCCGTGGTATGGTAACGGAAACATTTGTGATTAACTTAAAAGGAAAGAGGGAAAGAGGGGACGATGGGTTGTGTTGTGACCACGTCACGTGGGATTCTGGGCACTGTCACGGGGGTGTGTGGTAGTTCGGCACTGTCACTGTGGGTTGTGTGGGCCACTGCACTGTGGGGTTTGGCCACTGACTCACTTGTTGTGCCACTCGTCACTGTGGGTTGTTGGGCCCTGTCAATGGGTATTCGGCCACTGTCACTGTGGGTTGTTATGTGGTAGTTTTGGCCACTGTCACGTGGGTTGTTTGTGGCAAATTACGAGTGGTTGTTGGGCCATGTCACTTGGTAGTCTGGCCAACTGATTGTGGGTTTTTGCCATGACAAACTTGGTGTCAAGGGGCACCGGAGTATTCAATGCTACTTTCCGCGGACAACACCGCGCGCGCACACGCAGTCTACGCATACACAACATGTCGCGCGCGCATGGGCGCACGCACGCACGCTTGCACACTCACGCACACACACACACACACACACACACACCACACACCTGGAGAGAGAGAGAGAGAGAGAGAGAGAGAGAGAGAGAGAGAGAGAGACAGACAGACAGACAGACAGACAGACAGACAAAGACAGAAACAATGACAACGGCAATGGTTTAATTCACGTTTAGGCCATGAGAGACACAGAGAGGCAGAGACAGAGGCAGACAGACTGACAACGGAGACAGACAAGACTGAGAGAGAGAGAGAGAGAGAGAGAGAGAGAGAGAGAGAGAGAGAGAGAGAGAGAGAGAGAAGACAGACAGACAGACAGACAGAGAGGACAGAGAGAGAGAGAGAGCGAGAGACAGACAGACAGACAGACACAGAGACAGACAGACAACAGAAAGACAGAGAGAGACAGAGACAGTGAGAGACAGAAGAGAGAAAGTCTCAACATTTTAACCGACACAACAGCCGAAAAGATCGCGACTATACCGCATGACCTAGTCACCACATGACGCATACACGGCACACGGGACAAGGGAAATAATCACAGCACAAGGGAAATAATCGCAGGACAAGGGGAAATAATCACAGACCGGTCAAGTCGGGCTGTTCATTTGCTATGGTTTGATGTGTCTGTTGAAAAAACAAAGCAACAAAACAAAACAAAACAAAGCATGTTGGATGAGTGTGATGTTGTTGATGATTAAGCCGTTGAGTTAATGATAGCCCTCCCTAACGGTGTTCGCCGTTTGTTTGTTCGTTTTTTTGTTCTCGGTCAAGTGACGTGTTGCGTCGTTTTCTGTGCTCTGTGGAAAATGTCATGGTAATATTTCAATATGGATGTATGTGTACATGTGTGTTATGTATGTATGTATGCGTGTATGTATGTGTGTATGCATGTAAGTATGTATGCACCTCTGTCTGTCTGTCTGTCTGTCTCTCTCTCTCTCTCTCTCTCTCTCTCTCACACACACACACACACACACACACACACACACACGTATAGACAGACACAAATAGAGAGAGAGAGAGAGAGAGAGAGAGAGAGAGAGAGAGAGAGAAGAGAGAGAGAGAGAGAGAGAGAGAAGAGAGAGAAATTCCAAAATGGGAGAGTAAATAAAAATGATGACAACGATGATGATAAAGACGATGCTGCTGCTGCTGCTGCGCTGCTGCTGCTGCTGCTGATGATGATAATGACAAAACGACGACGACGATGATGATGATGATGATGAAAGTTCATACAAGAACGTTCCGAACTTCTCAGAGTTTGATCGCAACGAGCACGTCACCATCATATTCTTGAAGACGTCACGACAGTCACAGACCGACCGCAACAATGCCTATCACTGACGCCCGCTGGTCCGAGGGTCCATGACTCGACAGCTTTTTTTTTCCTTTTTAAACTAAATATCTGAAATAAGTGAGAAAAGATCTGAAGAAAAACAAAGGTAAATATTTGCATAATTTCACACACACACACACACACACACACACACAACACACACACACACACACACACACACACACCTCTCTCTCTCTCTCTCTCTCTCTCTCTCTCTCCATATATATAATATTATAAATATATAATATATATATATATATAAATATATTATAATATATATATATAATTTGCAGCAGAGCCTGAATACTTATCTGAAACAAAATGTTTTCATCGTCATTATGTTGTGGAGGCCGAATACTTCTGTAACATGATTTGGCCATCATTTTGTCACGAAGCCTGATTACTTCTCCAGTAACAACATGCTTCACCATCATTTCGTGGCGGAGTCTGATTGCTTCTCCGTCCTGGATGACCTGAACGACGTGTTTATAACCCTCCCTCCCCACCCTCTTTTCTTTTATTATTATTTTTTTTTTCCTGGGTGTAGGGAGTGGGGTTAGGGTGCGGGGTGGGGAGGCTATCCTGAAAACAGACACATATTATAAAGTTATGAGGATGATTTAACAAAACAATCTCACTGTCTCTCTGTCTCTGTCTCTCTCTCCCTCTCTCTCCCAAACACACACACACACACACACACACACACACACACACACACACACACACACACACACACACACACGCACACACAACACACACACACACTTCATGTAAGGTCAATGACCTCCTTGATCTACAGACTTAAACTTAATGGTTTTAAAACAAAATTTACAAATGACATAAAATACAGCTGTGGCGAAAAAGATACCAAATATGCAGAAACTACTAAGATGTGAACCGTTTCTTTAAAAAAAAAAGACTTTTCTTGCTTTAGCTGAATCTTCCCTGGATGAAATTTTAAGTAAGTCCTCAATACTATGTGACAATGACATTGACTCGGCGTCCTTTTTTTAAAACCATACCTGTAAAGAAAAATGCAGAGGGTTTTCTTTTTTGGGATGCTACTTGGAAATTTTTTGTGCTGCTGCCTTAATTTTTGTGTGCCCTTAGACCAATAACGTGAATAGACTTTTAAATTGAAAAATACGCCCACACACACACCACACACACACACACACACACACACACGCACACAAAAAACACATACACGCATTTCCCGCACGCGGCTTGTGCCGC
The DNA here is from genome assembly GCA_018398815.1 of Conus ventricosus. Taxonomy (NCBI): domain Eukaryota; kingdom Metazoa; phylum Mollusca; class Gastropoda; order Neogastropoda; family Conidae; genus Conus; species Conus ventricosus. The sequence continues at coordinate 46,831,147 of CM031628.1, read as the reverse complement.
GCACACCCCACACACCCCTACACCACCCCACGCACGCGCCGCGCGCCCGCGCGCGCACACACACACACACACACACCGCACACATAAAATGCACGTAAAACACACACACCACACAACACACACACACACAACACACACCCACACCAAAACACACACACAAAAACACACAACCCCACGAAACGAAACGCACGCGCGCGCGCTGCAAAAACCACACACACCACACACAAAACCCCACCACAGTTTCCATCCATCGAAGTACAACCTGTGAAAACGTCTGTCAAATTTTACGTATCTTTCTGGGCCCTTTTTTTTTTAACTTTAAACGCATTATTGAAATCTTTACGCTTTTTCCCCTCACTCCCTTTAAAACCCTGCGGGCACTCAGGGGGAGGCATGTGCTGACAAAGGCAAATAAACCCGGGAAAATTTCATTTAAAACCCACAACACTTTTTGTTCTTGTGTTTTTTTTTTTCTTTTGGAAATTATATATATTTAGTTAAAACAAGTTAAAAGGGGAAAAATCTTAAAACACCACAAATTTTTTTCAAGGGGTGTTGCGCTGTATCGCACAAACACCACACCCACACACCACACGCACGCACGCACCCCCACACCACACCCCAAAACCCCAAAAAACGCACACACACAAAACACACAACAAAACACACAACACACACACACAAAACGCACCACACACAAAACCCCCCACGCACACACCCCACACCCACAACACACACACCACACACACACCACAAAATACGGGGCGAAAGCCACTCCCCGCGCGCGCGCGCACACACACACACCCCCACAAACCTCACCACCAACACACACATACACGAAACAAAAAATGCTCCCACACACACACACTTACACGCACAAAAAATTTGTTTCGTATGGGGTGTGTGTGTTGTGTTGTGGTGGGGTGTGTGTGTGTGGGGGTTTTTGTGTGAAGAGAGGGGAATCTCAATGACTCAATGACTCAATGATTTTTTTTAAAGTCAAAAAGCTGTCACCTTTAGGGCATGGGGGCGTGAAACAAAATTACCCATAAAAAGAACAATTTCTGAAAAAAATTTTCCCCAACCCAAGTAAAAATTTTTGGGACATCTGTGTACACACTCCACATCAAATTTCCAAACGTTCTAAAGTTTTTTGGTTGGCCCCAAAACCCCCAAAAACCCCAAAACAACCATCTCGAAAAACTTTCCCCAATTGATTGTCACAGAATCATGCCCACCAGACATGAATAAAAAAAAAAAATGTTTACAAGGGGGAAATTTTAATTTTTGGGGGAGAAGAGAGAGAAGAGAGAAGGGGAAGAGAGAGAGAGAGAGAGAGTGAGACTGTGTTGTGTGTGTGAGGAGGGGGAGAGAGACCCGAGAGAGAAAGAACCGAGGGGAGAGGGGAGGAGAGAGAGGGGGAGAGAGGAGAGAGAGAGGGGAGAGAGAAAAGGGCAGACACTAGAGAGGGTAAAGAGGGGAAGAGAGAGAAAAGAGAGAGACAAGAGACGAGAGAGGGCCGAGAGAGAGAGAGAGGAGACATATATTTTTGGTCATCCCTTCAGCGCGAAAGAAAAAGGGGGGGAAAAATTTTTGCTGTTAAAGGGGCAGCGGGGAAAGTCACGGGGAAAAGGGGGGGGGGGGGGGGGGGGGGGGGGGGGGGGGGGGGGGTTCCTTTCTCTAAAGGTTGTATCAATATTTAACCCTTTCAGAATTTTTTTTTTTCCCCCCCCAGTTTGACTTTTTTTCCCAAAACTTAAATATTTTTTTAGCCCACTTGGGGGTTTTTTGTTGTTTTTTTTAAAAAAGAAAAAAATTCCTTTTTTTAGTACAAGCTCAAATTTAAGTACATGCTCCTTCATTTAAGTCTGTTGTATTTTACTTCTCCCACAGAGCCGTTGAAAAATTAAAATGCCAAAGTGGAACAGAATTAATCTTCCAACAAAATTCAGGGGAAACCGGATCGGGAAAGGGAAAAAACTGAAAACGTCTTTGTTATGTTTAAACCCGAGGGGGTTAAGGTTGTGTACTTTCTATGCAAACACCTGAAAACCGAGGAATAAGTTTGATTTTACGTAAACTTTAAATGGAATGAATCGTTTTCCTTTGTATGGGAGTAGATAGAAAAATGTCTTTTCTGATGGTCGGGCCTTTTAAAACCCTGCAAAAAACAAAGGGTTTTTTTTTTTAAAAAAACCCTTTTTTTTTTTTAAAACCTTGAGGAAATCAAAAAAACTCCCCCCCCCCCCCCCCCCCCCCCCCCCACCCCCCCCCCCCCCCCCCCCCCCCCCCCCCCCCCCCCCCCCCCCCCCCCCCCCCCCCCCCCCAAAATTTTTGTGCTCTTGGAACACAATCCCGGCGGATCATTTTTTTTTCAAAACTGCGTTTCAAAAAAATTTTAATTAATTTGGGACTGACGGAAAAAATCTCTTTTAAAAAAAGCAGAAAAGCGCCCTGTCGTGGTTTGTGTGTGGTGTGTGGTGGTGTGTGGTGTGTGTGAGAGAGAGAGGGGAGAGAGGGGAAAAGAAGAGAGAGAAAGAGGGGGAGGAGAGAGAGACACACACACCCACACCCCACAACCCCAAAGGAGAGGAGGAGAGAGAGAGGGAGGAGAGAAGAGAGAAATTTTCCCACGGGTTTTAAAATGACCTAGGGAAACCGGGCAGCTTTAGACAGCAGACAGACGACAGACAGGGAGACAGACCGGGGACAAAAAGTCAAACAACGGAGTCCTGCTGAAGTGGGCGTGGCTTTGGTCAGCGGTGAACAGTTTTTTCCCCCGGGGTCAATAATAGGGTTTACCCCCCAGCCTGTTTGGGACTTTGCCCGCCAAAAATTTTTACACACTGGGGCCTCCGGTCCCTGCCCCCCCCCCCTACCTCTTCCTCCCCCCCCCCCCCCCCCCCCAGCCCCTCCACCCCCCCCCCCTAACCCCCCCCAACACATTCTTTTCAATTCAACACTCCAACGATCCCCCCTCTTCCTCCCTCCCCCCTCTCTGCCCCCGTTCCCCTTTTCTAAAACTCCAACGGGGAGACAGAGGGGAGAGAGAGCGAGAGAGAGGGGAGAGAAAAGAGAGAAAAGAAGAGAGGGGGGGGGGGGCAGGAAAATGGGGAAAGAAGAAGGGAGGGGGAAGAGAAGAGAAAGGGAGACAAAAAAAAAGAGGAGGGGGGAAAAGAGGGGAGAGAGGAGGGGGAGATGGGGGAGAGAGGGAAAAAGAGAGGGGGGGGGGGGAGAAAGGGAGAGAAGGAAGGAAAAAGGGGGGATAGAGGGAGGGAAAAGAGAGATGAGGGGGGGAGGGGAAGGGGAGGGGGGGAAAAGAGAGAAAGGGGAGAGAGAGAGAGGGGGAGAGAGAGAGGGGGGGTGGGGAAGGGGAGAGAGAGAGGAAAATGGAAAAGGGGTGAGGGGAGGAGAGAGAGAGGAGAGAGGAGAAAGACCCGAGGGGTGAGTTTTGAGAGAGAGAAGAGAGAGGGGAGAGAGAGAAGAGAGGAGGACAGAGAGAAAACTGTGTGAAGAGAGAGGCGAGGGGAAACGGAGGAGAGAGAAAACAGAGAGAGAGAGAGAGGGAGAGAGAGAGAAGAAAAGGGGAGAGAGCGAGAAACGCAAGAGAGAAGGGGGAGGGACATTTAGGATAAGAGAGAGAGACAAAAGGGGGGAGAGAAGGAAAAGCGGAGGGGAAAAGGGGGCCCCGAAAGGAAAAGAGAGACGACAAAAGACAGTCTACCCCAGAGAAAAAGAGAGAGGGGGAGAGGGGAGGAAGAGGAAGACGGGAGAGAGAGAGAGAGAGAGCCCGGGGAGAGAAAAGAGAGGGGGAAAAGGGAGAGAGAGCGGGGAGAGGAGAGAGAAGACAGCGTCAACAGAAAAGAAAGAGAGAGAGCAGGAGAGGGAAAAACAAAACAGTCAGGGTTTGAAAAAGAGAGAGAGAGAGGGAGAGGGAGAGAGAAGAGGGAGAGAGGGAGAGAGGAAAAGAGAGAGGGAAACAAAAGGAAACGAAAAGACAGAAAATTGGGGGAGAGAGAGGAGAGAAAAAGAGAGGAGAGAGAGGAGAGAGAAATGAGAGAGAAGGGGAGAGAAGGGGATTAAACCCGGCGGACTCGGCCGCGCCCAAAAAACGGCACTTTAAACAGCCAAAAAAACCTCAACTACCCGTCCCAAATTCCCTGCCACTTTGGGACCGCTCAAAAGGGCAATTTTATCAAATTTTAAAAAGACAGCAACTGCCCCGGGGGGCTCCATGAAAAACAAAGTAATTGACAGTTGCAGGGATTCTTCCATGAAGTTTAAATCCAAATTTTCCAGCGTCCAGTTAAAAAACCCCCTTTTAGCGTCCCCGAATTTGGGGGGAGGGTCGTGGGTTTGAAATTTCCCCCAGAATTCCCGTGGGTTTTTCGCCCCGAAACCCGGGTCCCACCCAGAGTTGAGTTGCTGCGGGCTCAGTTTGGGAAAGGGGCTGGGGGGCCCTACCGTTAAATTTTCAACCACTTAAAAGGGTGCGTTTTTTGAGAGTTTGCTCAAAAATTTTCCCGACCAAAACCCGCAGGTTTCCTGGAAAAATTTTTCCGGGGCCTTTTTGACGGCCCGGGTATATTATGAAAGGAAACGGAGAACGGGCCCGTCAAGTAGTTTTCAGACCAAATTGGAAAAAACCTTTCAACATCTTAACCCTCCTCATTCTCAACGGGTCAGCAAGGAAAAAAAAAAAGCTCAAATTCTGTGGCCCCTTTATGCCCTGCTCTCCTGGTGACCCCAATTTTTTGATGTCCTCTCCACGCCCCTTTGGCCCCTTGGGGTTTTGGGTTCCCCTCGGGGTTTAGCGGTATCGGGGAGTTTCCATGGGGGCTGTCGTTGGACCCGGAGTGGGGGGCGCCCTCCGGGGGGAGAGCCACACCCGCCGGCTCCGCACTAAAACAATTATTGTCGCATTGCGGCTTTAGAGGTGGTGTCCCTGCGTATGTTGAACAAACAGGCGCCCCTGAACCCCCACCGAATGCTCCCGGGAAAACAGTGGGAGTGTCTCCTCCGGGGGGTTTTCCCCTTGACGACGACATTGAAACTGCTCCGGGATTGCCGGGGTGGGGGGCCCGCGGGGCCCGACCGGGCGTGACTGTTAGGGGGGGGCGGAAAAGAAACGGCGTGGGTGCCAGCCTCTGAGGTGGGGGCAGAGGTTGGGACAGCAAACAACAACAACAAACAACAAACAACCCCCAAAAACAACAACCAAAAAAAACCCACCCTTCCAACCCGTCCCGATCGGGGATCCTTTTAAACCCCCTTTTTAAAAAACAAGTTTCTTTCCCCTTTTTCCCAAATAGAGCCCCTCTTTCAAAGGCGGTTTATTTCTATCAGAGAATTTAAATTTAATCAAAAAAAACGCTTTTCTAACCAAAAAAATGTTTGTTGTTTGTTTGTTTGGGTTTTTTTTTTCGTCGAAGTTTGCTGTTTAAAAACAAATTCTTTTATAAAAAAAGGTTCTTTTCTAGCAAAGAAGGTCCCTTTTCTTTGAGAGAAGGGTTTTTTTTCCCTCTCTTTCAAAGCAGATTTCGATGAAAGAATTTTTTTTCCCTTTTCACGACGGAAGCTTCTCTTAAAGCGAAAAAAAAGTGATAAAGATTTTTGTTGTTGTTTTTTTTCCCCTTAAAAAACAGTTTCTGTCCTACCAAGAAGTTTCTTTTCTTTTAGTGGAGGTAAAGGTGTTTTTTTTCTGTTATCAAACGTAAAAAGTCCTCAAAGAAGGGTCTTCTCCAACAAACGAGGCTTTCTATTCAAAATAAGGTTCTTTTCTTTCAATGAAGGTTTCTATTCTATCAAACAATTCTTTTCCTTTAAGAGAAACTAAGTTCTTTTCTTTCAAAGAAGGCTGTCTTCTAACAAGATTCTTTTTTCATTCAGAGAAAAGTCCTTACATGGCATCGCTGGCTAAAAAAAAAAAAAGACCTGAATTTCATAGGCATTGTTCAAAGTTTCTGGCATTCAAATCACATTCAATATGCACGCAGCATCTCTCTCTCTCTCTCTCTCTCTCTCTCTCTCTCTCTCTCTCTCTCTCTCTCTCTCTCTTCACACACACAGCACACACACACACACACACACACACACACACCACCACACTCACACACACACACACGCACATAGATCTCTCTCTCTCTCTCTCTCTCTCTCTCTCTCTCTCTCCTCTCTCTCTCTCTCCCTCTCTGTATGTACGTTTGTATATATTTATGTGTGTAGATAGATAGATAGATAGATAGATAGATAGATCGATAGATAGATAGATAAGTGTGTGTGTGTGTGTGTGTGTGTGGTGCGTGCGTGCGTGCGTGCGTGCGTGCGTGCGTGTGTGTTATTGTGTGTGTGTGTGTGTGTGTGTGTGTGTGTGTGTGTGTGTGTGTGTGTGTGTGTGTGTGTGTGTCGCGTGCGCGGCTAGGTAGTTAGTTTAGTTTAGTTGCAAAGTGAGACGACTGCAGGCGGAAATCTAAAGAAATTTTAAATAAATGTTAGCGAACCGCCAAAAACAGATCCATTCAAAGCCTGTCTCGCGCTGAAGTGATTGAAGATAAGTGACTGCTCGTTCTTTTTCGTTGTCCTAATTGTTTTGTGTCTTGCCCGAAGAAGACCTAAGAGGTCGAAACGCGTCATGTTTTGTCTTGGTTTTCGTTTGTCCACGGTTTTTTTTTTTTTTTTTTTTGTCCGGTTCGCTAACATTTATTTAAGATTAGTTTAGTTTAGTTTAGTTAGTTATCTAGCAAGGGAGTCAGTGAGAACAGGGTAGGCAGTATTCAGCACTTGTGCAACTTTCGGTGAATTTCCTATTTGTGGAGATCCAGACCCGCAAACTTCATGAATAAACATGACACACTGTATGTCTTGAATGAATGAAAGAAAGAATGACCGAAAGAAAGACAGCATGAACGGATGAATGAACGAAAGAAAGAGAGAATGAAAGAATAAATGGAAAAAAAAAAAAGAAGACAATAAAAGACAGACAGAAAGAATGAATGGATGAAGAAAGAATGACTGAAAGAAAGAAAGAATGGAAGAATAAATGAAAGAAAGAATGAATGAATGAAAGAAAGAAAGATGATGAATGAAAGAAGAAGAATGAGTGAAAGAAAGAACGACGAAAGGAAGAAAAAGAAAGAAAGAAGGAAAGAAAGAATGATGACTGATGAATGAATGAAATGAATGAATGACTGACTGATGAATGAATGAATGAATGAATGAATGAATGAATGAATGAATGAATGAATGAATGAATGAATGACTGACTGAATGAATGAATGAATGAATGAATGAATGAATGAATGAATGAATGAATGAATGACACAAATAAAGAATGAATGAAAGAAAGAAAAAAAATCTTTGGGCATTTTTCACTCGACTGCCGCTTCGTAGTCAACCAGATCTACACACTTATGGCTTTGTGCATCATCTCGGTTCCCAGAAGACTTCCTCATCACTTCGCACCATGACGTCTGTGTTATTTTGCAGCCGAGTCTCCTAACCCTGCAGTGGTTTTCGTGGTCGGCTGCGAGTAGGTTATAGACAGCGGGACTTCCGCGATGATTTGGCCACGTGTCTTTTTACACTTCACACTGGCTTTTGAGCGGAGTGTCCACCAACCGTCTGTTATAATAGTGTGTCAGTCAGCTAAAGCGGTTTCATCGTTTTCTCTTTGAAACTTCACAGTACAGTAGGACTGAATCAAAATGATGACCACTGAACATAATATCGTTCGTAAACCCAGGGGAAATAGTAACGTGGTGAACATGTAGTTTAAGGGGGGGGGGGGGGGGGGGGGGGGGGGGGGGGGGGTACCAAGTGTAGTTTAAGCCCCCCCCCTCTCCGGCACCCCCTTCTCTTGTTTTGTTTTGTTTCCGCCGCTTGTAATGATAAAATACCGTAACTGTTACACACAGGTCAAATAAACACGCACGTTTCTAGCTATACCTTAAGAACTTACTTGGCCTTAACATTTGACAAGAAATAAACTATTATCTTAAAAAGGGAAGTTATCTCGTGGTATTTTGACTAAATGGACGTCCAACTCCAAGACAGCAAAATATGTAAATAAATAAATGAATGAATAAACAGGCAGATGAGTAGATAAATAAATTTTTATATATATATATATTGTGACGTCAACGTAAATTATGACGTCAACTTGAAATGACATAGGTAACTACATGACGAAATTAATAATATTAGACAAGAGAAGGGAGCAAGAATTAACGGCCGAGGCTTTGGTGTCCAGCCTAATTTATTTTGTTTTATATCATCGTTTTCTCCGTAGTGATTACTATGTGGAGAGGCTGACTTTCAAGTCAGTAGTATGACGAAGTTCATTGTGTATATGGGATACTTTTGATGACGGTACCAGCGGAATATGTACCAGGAAATTTATCTGTTATAAAAATGTTGTGAATGCTGTGTCGCCGAGAGTGACTTAAAACTCCTGTAAGAATATTTATGTGCTCTAATTGTACCACCGCATGTGTGTCGGTGGGCTGAATTTATTGATGTGAACACTGTAATATCAATACACGGAGAAGTTAATATTTGTTTTAGATCAACGGTACGTCGAATCGAAGTTATTGTGTTCTCCGGGGATTCAATATTGATTGCTGTGCCTTGTGAATCTGCAGTTCTATGGTTTACTGTGCTTTATGAATCTGCGGTTCTTCTTCTGTGGATTGCTGTGCTTTGTGAATCTGCAGTTCTTCTATGGTTTACTGTGCTTTATGAATCTGCGGTTCTTCTGCTATGGGTTACTGTGCCTTGTGAATTTGCGGTTCTTCTGATAGTTCGACGTAATATATTGTGCTTGCTGTGTTGAGACCCTGTTTCTTCTTCGTCGCTTGTGTTTGTGAACGGCTGTGTTTACCGTGTGGGGACCTTGGTTATCCTTCTTCGTCTTATTTTAGTGCTGTAGACTGTGGCTTTGGTACTGTGGAACTGAATGCGTTGATTGTATATGTGAGACACTGTGGACGGCGCCGGCGAGATCTGTGAGTTATATCAAGATACGTAGTATGATACGCTGATATATGATGATTGAAGTGTCTTATGTATTGATGTCTTAATTGACGTGCATTGATCTGTATTCTATGTAATGGCATGTATTGATTTGGTAACGATTCATATTGATGGTTCAGGCAGCATATAAAAAGAAGAAAATCTAACACGTGTGTTGCCTGGCTATCTATGTTCGTATGGTGTGGGTGTGTGTAGGGGAAAAGTACACGCATCCAAACTTTTGAGAGCGAGAGTCAGACAACAAAACACGCACCACACACCATCCGTAACATATATATATATATATATATATATATATATATATATATATATATATATATATATTATATATATAGTTTGTGTGTGTGTGTGTGTGTGTGTGTGTGTGTGTGTGTGAATAAAACAGGTAATAAAGAAGGAAAGAAACAAACACACCAACCTTCATCATCGTCATGATGCTTTTCTTTCCTACACAACAGCTGCTGAAGCAATCTCATGATGATTTTTCTTCGATGAAAATCAAAGTCAGAATTCTCTTCGTATAGATAGGCCTGTACTTGAACCCAATCAAATACCAGTACCACACACACCAAGTCAACTGATTCAGATTGTTGCAGTTCCGAAGAAGACCTCCAACACACAGAATCAACTCACTGCTACGAAACCGAAAACGCCACGAAATTCCAAATCACTTCAGAACAATGGTACTTGTAGATCTAGCCTAGTTCTCGTTTTAAATCTTCCTGTCAGATCAGAACAATCCTGACCATTATGATCATGAATATTATGATAATTATTAGTCGTCACAGGCGCGTGCTGACAGGATTATGATGTATTCTGAAAAAAGCAAAATTTATTTGAATATGATCCTCTGATCAAATGAAGACCGAAGACCAGTCTCTGAGTATATTAAAGTCAGTCGATTCGAGGAGAGTTAAAAAAAAAAGACAACCTGCTGGCGCGTCTGTGTCCGCAAAGTGATTGACAGACAGACAGTCGACTCACGAGACGGAAGTGAGCAACAATAATCGACTGCGATCCGCAGCAGACGACACTTGACAAAGCGAGAGAACTCAGCGAAGCGGCGTCGCCTTTTTTTGTTGTTTTCTCTCTCTCTCTCTCTCTCTCTCTCCCCTCGCCTCATAGTACCATTTAATGAATATTCATCATCAGAATCACTGCGGACTCCATCTGCGCGAGAGGGTGTGGGGGTTGGGGTGGGGGTGAGGTGGGGTTGGGGACGGGGGTGTGGGGGTTGGGGGATGGGTTATGGTAAAGGATTCTCTCCCCTGTCCCCACCCACCGCTTTGTCTTCCTGTTCCCTGTTTCCTTTCCTTCTCTTAATAAGAGTGAGCTATCTGCTTGCGTAAGCATGCGGAGACATAAGCGCCCTTCTCTCTCTCTCTCTCTCTAGCTCTGTCTCTGTCACTCTGTGTGTGTGTGTGTGTTGTGTGTGTGTGTGGTGTGTCCAGCTCTGTCTCTGTCACTTTCTGCGTTGCGTTGCGTTGCGGTGCGTTGCGGTGTGGTGTGGTGTGGTGTGTTGTGGTGTGTTGTTGTGTGTGTGGTGTTGTTGTGTTGTTGTGTGTTGTGTTGTGTTGTGTTGTGTTGTGTGTGTGTGTGTGTGTGTCCAGCTCTGTCTCTGTCACTTTCTCTCTTCTCTCTCTCTCTCTCTCTCTGTGTGTGTGTGTGGTGTGTGTGTGTGTGTGTTGTGTGTGTGTGTGTGTGTTGTTAACGTGCCTGCGTATGTGCATGTTTGAGTGCGAACGTGCATGTTCTCATGACTCTATTCATGCACTAAAGGGAAAGTACGCTCTGGACGAGTTTACACAGCATTTTGGAGTCAGATTAAATAATTATGAGTGTGGGAAATGAAATGAATAAATGCTAAAAACAAATGGTTATGCATCCATCATCAATACGCCCTATCAAATAAAGTAACACGAAGATCCATGATTTACGTTCGCCTTGATTGAGCTTGCTGGAGATATTTCTTTTTCTTTCTTTTTAATGTGGACACCAGTCCGTCTCTGAATTTCAATGGTATCAAAACAGTGAGAAATGCAACACGATGTAAATCTCACTGTTCACCACTATTTGGAGTTTCTCCACATAGCCAGTCCCTCCCTGCCGCACTGGGCGCGGACAAAGGTCAAGGACAAAGAAAAATTGCGTCATGACAGTGATGTCATCGCTAAGTGATGCAAAGTCCAAAGCATCATCCTGCAGTGATGATTTCATCCCTCCCTACCTCCACCAGTATACCAACACACACACACACACACACACACGCGCGCGCGCGCGCGCGCGTGCGCACACACACACACACACACCAACACGCACACACATATACATATATATGTATGTGTGTATATATATAGAGAGAGAGATGTTGTATGTGTGTGTGTGTGTGTGTGTGTGTGTGTGTGTGTGGTGTGTGTGTGATGAGAGAGAGAGAGAGAGAGAGGAGAGAGAGAGAGAGGAGAGAGAGAGAGAGGGAGGAGAGAGAGGAAGAGAGAGAGAGAGAGAATTCAAAAGTGCATGCCAATGGCTTTAGTTTTTGACGAAGCGTTTGACAAAATATCTTTATCAGTCTCGGGTTCTTTTCAGACCCTAAGACATTTTCTTCCTTTCTTTCTTTGTTCGTTTTAGTTTTTTCTTCTTAAAATTTCAAAATGGAGTGACTGATGGCGGCGAAGAAGTTAAAATTTAGAATAGAGTTTGTTTCTTACCGCCAATGACATTGACAAAAAAGCACATGACAAGACACGATGCATTTCAACCACCCTGGGTCTTCTTCAGGCGAAAAAAAAAAATCACATTTAACATTTGGGACAGTAAAAACAAAGAACGAAAAACGAAAAAAGAACGAAAAATGACTCATCGTTGTTGTTCCATGTGGTGGGTGAAAAATAGCTGGTAGGCGGAAATGACATGGGGGATCATGGGAGAAGAAAAGGGGGGGGGGGGGGTGGTGCGTAGGGGGAGGTGTGTGTGTGTGATATGATAGGGTTGTGTGTCTAGTTTATTGGGATGGTTGTGTATCTTTGTGATGGTTGTGGTAATGGTGGATTGATAATAATGGTAAGGGGGGAAAAAAAAAAAAGGGGGGGGGGGGGGGGAACTGAGGGGAAAAAAAAGGTTTGGGTGAATAAAATAAATGATTTCGTTGGGTGATGAAAGAGGTAGTGGTATTATGCGTGGGTAGTTGAGAGGGTGTGGGGGGTAATGTTAGGGAAGGGAAGGGGATAGAAGATTAATGGGTGATAAGGTATGATCGGGGGTGGGGGGGTGTGGGGGTGGGGGGGGGGGGTGTGAGGTGGAAAAAAAAAAGGGGGGGGGGAATGGGGGGGAGGAGGAGGGTATGTGTTTGTGGGGGGGGGGGGGGGGGAGGGAAGGGGGGCAAGGAAGGAGAGCTCATATCTATCATCCACTATGGGGTGGGGGGGGGGTGGGAGGTTCTATAAATGGTGTTGTTTAAAAAGTGAACAATGCTGTGGGATGATGTTCATTGCAACAGGTGAAATAAATGTGTTGGCATCAATATGCTGATGTTTGTTGAGAGAAGATAGCAGTGATCAATGAAAAACAGGGTATCATGTGTTGCACACACACACACAACACACACACACACACACCACACACACAACACACACACACACACACAAAGGGTGGGGGAAATGGGGGACCACATATAAACATTGTTCTGGGGTCAGTTAAGATCATGTGATCATAGTGAGACTAACTGTGGAGAGTTTTCACACACATATTTACTCACACATACACTCATCACACCACACACACACACACACCACCACACACACACACTCACACACACCACACTTTTAAAAAAAATTTTTATCATCAATCAGTCACTGATAGGTGATGATCATATGAAGTCAATGGTAGTGTAGGAAGAGATTCTTCTCCGTTCCCTTAGGCAAGAATGGTGGAGGTACTGGCAAGGGTTCTGTAGGGTTTGAAGGCCTCCAGTGGTCAATAAAGTTTTGCACTCATCGGTGTGTTGGCAGGCCAGGATTGTTCTTTTGGTGCTGTTGGGACTGTTCCACCGTCATTGGGGTGCATGGATAAATTAAAGACCACCAGGGTGGAGTATTGCAGAGATGTGATGTCACAGTCTGGAGTGCCCAGTTCTCAGTATCACAATGGTGGTCTTCTTCTTCGTTTACTTCGGTGGGAATCTGGAGGTACTGACAGAGGTTGCTGTAGGTAAAGAGACCTCCAGTGGTCAGTAGGGTTTTGCACTCATTGGTGAGTTGGCAGGCCGGGTTTTCCCACTTTGGGCCTAGCTGGGAATGCTCAGCTGTCTCTTGGGCTGCACTGCATTGATAATTTGAAAGGACTCACAGGTGTGGAGTATTGTGGACCTGTGATGTTGAGGTCAGGGGAGCCTTGTCTTCAGTCCAACAATGTTCACTTGGTCTGATCGGGGCATCTGGTAGTATGCATCCTCTTGTTGAGTCTGGGTGCTGCTCAAGTCATCTTCCTATTTGTCTCCTTGGAAATATTTTAGATTTATTCCAAGGAGACTACCTTTTACAGTTGGGGCTGCTGTCCTCCTTCCTTTGTCAGTTAGTTGGCTTCTTCATTTCCATATAGTGCAGTATGAAGGTGTTCACTGGATGGGAGTATTTTCAGTGACTGATAAATGGTAATAATTTTAAATACGTAGAACCACAGGGTGGTGCCAATTGTTATACAAGTGGAAAATGTAGTGGTGATGGTGCAATGGTGCAAGGTGGGGGGGGCATAGGAAAATATCATTTTGAAAAAAAAAAAAAAAAAGGGAAGGGGATGATTTAATAATGGATAATTGGTCAATGTCTTAAGTGGGACAAACAGTGCTATAGGATGTTATTCATTGCCATAAGTGAAATAGTAAGTATGATAGCATTGGCATGATAATGCCAGCTGAGTTAACTTTGGGGGGGGGGGGGGGGGGGAGAGCAATGATCAATGACTCAATTGATGGTGAAGGTTGTATAGATCATGAAATAATCACCGTCTCACACACACACGAGCATGTATAATACATGCATGCACACACATGTACATAGGCATGCACACAAGCACATCCACACACACACACACATATATGCAAACATACACACATATGTCAAAAAAAAAAGGTTATAATAGGATATCTTATGAGTGGTGGTAATAATGTAATGATGATGGTGGTCATATATTGGGAACACACACACCACCACACACACACACATACACACATACACACACACAACAACCACATGTGCATACATCCAAGCATACCTGTATGTCGAGGGGTGATCATGAGATACATGGTACAATGGGGACAAAGGAAAAGAAGTGGTCAGTGGGGAAGGGGGGAAAAATGTGTGTGTGTGTGTGTGTGTGTGTGTGTGTGTGTGTGTGTGTGTGGGGTTGCAAGTTAGTGTGGTGTGGGTGTGTGTGTGATTTTGTGGAATATATAGTGGGTTGTTTTTGCAGGGGTGGACCGGTGTAATCATGTACTTGGGTTGGGATTTCAGGTGATGCGGGGGTGAAGGGAAAGAGCAGGGGGGGGGGGGGGGGAGGAGAGGTGGTGGGAGGGGGGAGGAGGAGTACGGGGTAGATCAGAGGGTAGGTAGTTGATTGGTATAGACATGGGTTTTGGTGGAAAGTGAAAGATGAAGGAGGGTGGATAATAATTAAAAAAAAAAAGTAAAGTGGGGGAGGGGGGGGGGGATTTAAGGGGAAGGATAAACAAAATTAAGATTAATAGATGGAGGGTGGCTGTAACTACTGTATGAAGTGAGTGAAGGGGATGTGGTGGTGGTGTATGTATATGTGTGTGTGTATGTGTGTGTGTGTGTGTTGGTAGGGGATATTGCCAACTGATGTGGAAGTGGTGGGTATGTGTGTTTGGTTATTGTTGGATATTTATGCCTTGGGGGTGTAGTGTGCCCCGTTTGGCATGAGATGGGATTCTTGAGTTGTGCGTTCAAAGCTGTCCCCTCTGAGACTGCCCGAGTGCCATAACTTTGAATGGTTGATGTTGTGTTGGGTGTGGTTGAAGTGTTTGGGCGACGGGTTTGGGTCGGTGGTGGCGGATATCAGCAGGTGTTCAGAGATGCGTGTTTCAAGTGTGCGTGATGTTTCCCCTATGTAGATCTTGCCACACAGCTGGCAGTGGATGGATAATATTTATAATGTTGCGGCTTGACATGAGAATTTTTTCGCCTGAAGAAGACCCAAGTGGTTGAAAAGCATCGTGTCTTGTCATGTGCTTTGTTTGTCATGTCATTGGCGGTAAGAAACAAACTCTATTTCTAAATTTTTTTCTTAGTTTAGGTGTGTTGTTTTTGTTTTGTTTTTTCTTCATATATACGACGAGAAAGTGGTGGTATAAACCACATTATCTCGGCCAGCAAGTTCGTTTCATTGTTGCTGCCATTCTGTCTCTTTCTGTCCTACACTGGCTTTCTTCCTGTTTCCCACAGAACGA
>CM031628.1:46808730-46815554 GCA_018398815.1 Conus ventricosus | reverse complement strand
GTTCCCCCTTTTAAAGAAAGCGAGGGGGGAGGGGAAGAGGGCCCCGGATTTGGGGGGGGAAGAAGTCCGGGGGAGCAAAGAAGGGCGAAAAAAGGAGAAAGAAACCCCCCCCCCCCCAGAAGAAGCGAGAAAGGGGAGACCAAGAGAGTAGGGGGGAGGGGAGAGAGAGAGAGAGAGAGAGAGCAAAAAAAAAAAAACAAAAAAAAAATATAAGAAGAGAATGAAAAAGCAAAAGAAGAAAAACAAAAACAAAAAAAAAAGGAAAATAAAAAAAAAAAAAAAAAAAAAGTTTCCAAAGCCCCTGAAAGCCGAAGGGGACAGAGAGAGAGAGAGAAGAGAGAAAAAGGAGGGGGAGGAGAAGAGAGAGAGAGAGGCTTTCCCCAAAAAAACAAAGCAGGTGTTTTAATCACAGTGAATTTTCAGCACTATGGGGGGCAACCCCCCCTGGATTTAAAACAAAAACATTGCTATCCCTTAAACGACCGCTTTTTCGTGCTCCCTAACCACGTATGGCAGAATGGACACAAGACCTTCAAAGGTGCATCGTATTCCCGCCAGACCGGGACAAAAAAAAAACATCCGCAACAAGCATCTGGGATTTAAAACCGACGACCCCACTTTGGGGATAAGTTTTTTGACCACTCGGCGGGGCCCTCGCACGCCGTTTTGCGTTCAAAAACAGGGCGAGGTGGCGTCCTTTACGCGTTTTTCAAACCGGAAAAACGGCGAACCTTTAAAAAATAACAAAACACCGCTCTAAAAGCTCCTACCCCACTTCCCATTGCCCCGCTGCAAAATTCTGCACATACCAACCAGCTCCCCCATAATATCCATCGCCCATACCGTAAATACACATTACCACTCCAGCTCCACATAATTACTGGGCCCATCCGTTTATTTATGACATCACCACTCCGCCCCACCATATATATCAATCAGCCCATCCCGTTAATTAATCACATTACCAATACCATTTACCTACATATCACATTTTCAATTCCGCTTGCCATATTCGCATCGTACTGGACTCTTTTATTCAGTGAAACCCCCACCCCCCATTGGTCTAGGGTTCTCATAACCACAACACTCCCCTGGCGTATACTATAAATCCGTCGTGTCATATCCACCTAGATATCAACACAAACACACCAACACAACACCACAACACCACACACACAACACACAACCACATGCGCCCACGCACACACAGTCCCCCATGCCCACACATCATACACAACGTGTACATCCACTCAACACCCGTGTAATCCACTACACAACATACACACACACACACACACACACACACAACACACACACACACACACCACACACCACACAAAACCACAACACTGTGCGCGCGGCCGCGCGCCGCACACCAGGGGGTAGTCACTCCAAGGTCTGACCAGCCCCTTGGGGTTTTAATGCTGGGCCCAGACATCCGCTGAGTCTAGCCACGAGACCCCTTTTTCCCAATTTGTCGCTCTTTGTTGTTTTTTCATTTTCCTCAGCTTCAAATCATGCAAAATGTGGTCTCAAATTAGGGAAAGTGTGTAGCGTATATGGACTAGTCCGCAGCAGAAAAACCCCTCCTTGATGAAACTGAAACTGAAACTCATCCGCGATATCATTCACAAGTCCCCACTCTGCCATGCTATATCAGGTTCGCTTCCACTCAGCGTTATTTAAAACACATCTCCAAACCAGTTGCTATAGTCACATCCCCCAATCAACATGCCATATTAATATCACCACACAGAACTCCGGGGGTTACATGAAATCACCACTACCCCAAATTTATCGCATCTTTACATTCCTTATGCCATTTGAAATCACTTCGCGATACTAGTCTGCCAATATCGCACATCCCCCAATCATTTTTTTCCCGCCTGTAATCATATCACGTCCCACGACCACTCCCCCCGTGTTACATTAAATACCAATCCCGGGGTCTCCCTTTAATTTCAATCTTTCCTTTCTGTCGTTTAAATCAATCAGCGAACCAGCTTCCCACATACACTCTGCCATATCACACGAATCGCTCGCCATATTCATTCGTCAGCAAATTCCTTTCTGCCGATAACTTCACCAATACCTTTTCCCTATCTATATATTATATATAAATTTTTTATTATAATATTTATAATATATTATATATATATAATATTATGCCCGATATTAAAAAATCCCCTAAAACATTTTTTAAAAGTGCTAAACCCCCCTTTTGGGGGCAATTTGTTAAAATAAAAAAAAACTAACAACGGTTTCCAAACAACACTAAAAAAACAAATAAAACAAGTACAAAAAGAAAAAAAAATATTTGTAAAGGCTTTTTAAAACTAGCAATTTAAAAATGGAACCAAAAGAATACTTCAACCCCTTGACAAAAAAAATCCAGAAAAACTACAAAAAACCCGACAAAAATTACATGACAGTATCCGCACTAAAGAAAAAGAACTTGCAGAGCGCATGCCTAAGTGAAGGATAGAACCCCAAAGCAACAAAAGAAGCTTTCATAACACTCAAGACCAAGCCCTTTTTCATAACAATCCAACATGTAACTAATAAACCCATCCAAATCTGAATTTGGGCAAAAAAAGAAAGAAAATTCGGGAAAAAAAAAAAAAAAATAATAAAGAACGTAAAATCAAACTCTAATACAACCCTGGAAAAACAATCAAAAGTTATCCAAAGGGTTTAAAAAAACTCAAAAAAACAAAGTAATACAGTTTTTCACACATTTAAACTAGTAGACTTTTCCCCATCTTAGATGGGGAAAAATTCACCAAACCCGAAGTTTCCCAGAAACCCACAGACATAACAGGGTCAGAAAGGGAAAATCATTTCCCACCAAAAAAAAATTTACACAGAAAAAAAATGAAATGGATCAGGAAAAAAAAACAAAAACCCAAAATTTCGACGTAACCAGGGATTTTTGATGGTGCAGAAAACATGTGAATGGGGGATTTTTGTGTCCAACATCAAAAAAAAAACTCGGAAAACAAGGGGAATACAGAGCGTGGCCTTGCGCACTAACCCAACAACCCAAAGAACCATCGAAAACAAGAGAAAGAAAGCAAAATCCCCAAAAACCCACAATTTAAAGATTACCATTGAAGCAAACAAAAAGGTATGAACACTTAGAATAACACGGGATTCCAACAATACATATAAACCATAAAAGAAACCCAACGATACACTTTTTTAGTCACACCAAAATAAACCATCCACCATCTATATTTAAAGACCATACCCCCTGGCATAAAAAAAGAGCTTTCAATTCTGTCATGCAGTGAGAGGGTTTTAAAAAATGCAGCGGGGGAATACCAGGAGGCACACAAACAAGGGGAAAAATTACAAATTACAAACAACCCAAAAAACAAACACAAAAAATAAAAAGAAAAAAGGAAAAGAAAAATCATAGGTTAACCCCCCATACGAGGGGAAACTAAAAACAAAATAGGGAAAAATTTCTTCAAAATCCTAACAACTTCATTCCAAAAAAAACAACTGCCCAAAAATTTTTAAAAAAAAACACTGTAAAAACTATCGTACCATGTTGCCCAACCTCAAAAACCTAATTGACGCCCAACAAATAAAATCAACACAGCAAAGAAGGGTGAAGAAAGGAAAAATCTTGCAATTTCACCCAGAAAAACAGTGCCACTAAACAATAAATGTCTTCACAACAACATTGTTTACCGGCTACTGTGAAATCAAAAATGAAAAAGAAACATACAAGGGATCACTGAAAAAACCCCTTCAAAACCAAAATCAAACCACAAACGTCATTTATTAAAAAAAATTTAAAAACCAAAAAAGAACTGAGCAAATAATTTTGGGGGGAAAAATTAAAAACGCAAAAACAAGCTCAAATTCCGGAAAACATAAAAAGAGCACACCATACAACAATGTTTCAAAAAGGTGCAACCTATGTTTAATGAAAAAAAAAAGGTTTTAAAACTATCAAAAAACCCCAATTTGAAATTTTAAAAAACCCCCAAAAAAGAAATGTAAACAATGCAGGGATAAATGGAAAAAAGTTTTTGTGAAAAAACCCTAAAAAAAAAAACCGACAGCCCCCCCAAAAACACGTGCAGCCAAACCCCCAGTGGGAAAAAACCGAAAAAGGGAGCCCCCACGCTATATAAAACGGCGGTGGGCAACCAAAACCCATCCTGAGACAGCGCAAAAAACGCTTTTAAACAAATTTGTAGTAGTTTTAAATTCCTTTTAACTTTTTTTAACATTTTATATAATAAATTTTATAATATAAAAATAATATATTTTTTATAATATTTGAGGCCAAAAAAAACACAGAACAAACAGCCGGGGCCCCGATGAGTCGTCCAGCGACCCCAAAGGCCATTACAGGGTATAAAACATCTGCCCCCCGGAGGGTTTCGATGGTTCCCCCATGCATGTGAAGGGGTTTTTTTTATTTATAATAATTTTTTACTTTTTGTCGCCATTTTCCCTCTCTTCAACCCCCCCCAATCATGAAAAGACGGAAAAAAATTTTTAAAATTTTTAGCCGCCTTGTTTCCCCCCCCTACTTAATTGTTCAGCTTTTCCCATATTTATCACATTACCACATACCATTTAATTAACCCAGCACTCCCCTTTTCCGTATTGTACACACCCACGCCTTTAACTTCCGCACCCCACCCCCCTCCCCCCCTTCTTTCACACACCATTAAACCCCCTAAACCTTCATACCCACCATATACCCTCCCCCAACATTCTTATCCATCACCCCATACCACTCTACCCTTCATATCACATCACCAATCCACCCCTCCAATTTATTCACATCACCACCCTACCACTTACCATTTTATTCAATCACCCTAACCCTCTCCCCTCATTCATATCACCACCACTACCCGATCATTCTATTACTCACAATACCACCCACATTTTTATCACAACACCAACATACCCTCGATCATTTATATCACATACCAATACACTCGCCATTTATAAACAGACCACATACCCCGATATTCTTTACATCACCCTTTCCCCTTGATCATCTTATCACATCCCACACACCCCGACATTCTATTCACACACCACTACCCCGATCATTTTAAAATCCTCACCATATCACCCATCATTTTTTAAAGTCCATAACCACATCCATCGATCATTTTTAATAACACCACATACCCCTGTATTCATATCACATCACCCTACCACCGATCTTTAATCCCCTTTACCACAACCATCGATCATTCTAATCACATCACCACACACCCTGACATTTAGATCACACCACAACTCGATCATTTTTAATCCCTTCCCCCACATTCCACCGATCATTCTATTCACATCACCACAACCATCGATCATTCAAACCTTTACCACATACCCCTCAAAGTTCTTATAATCAAACACCACTGAAATTCTTTCACATCCACTACCACCGATCATTCATATCACATCACCAATCCACTTTGACATTCGTTTCCTTCACCACATACCATCAAAACTTTTATCCCCCTCCCACTACCTCTCATCATTTTTATCACATCCCACAAAATATTCCCATCATTTTATATCGCATCACCACATCCATCAGACTTCTAAAACGCTCACCATGCCACTCTGTCGAAATTTTCACTTTGCCCCACCCCCTCTGTCTATTTTTCATATTATCCCCCACACACCCCACCTGCGATATTTCCTCACAAGTACCACTCTGTGTGATTTTAATGGACAGTTCCACATTCCCCTCTGCCCCGTTTAGTCCCCCTCAAAAGGATCCGATTTGCTTATTTCTCGCGCGCCAGGCTACTGCTCCCCCCATGTTATCACTCCCATCACACCCCACTCTGCAATATGCCCAAAAGGACCCCATCGTGCACATCGCCACATTCGCTGCCTGATCGTATCACATCACCCAAATCCCCTTTTGCCCTATTTGGTGAGTCCATCCCAACCCTAAACCCCCCCCCCCCCCCCCCCCCTCCCCTCACTTGAATCTTGACTCACTTTTTGTTAGTTACGTCTCACAACACACCCCACCTCACGTGATTTGTTTTATGAGTCATGCAACAAGGGTTTTTGTTTTTTTTTTAAAATTTTTTGTATTTTTTACTTCGGACACGTGGAAAAGGCGAACAAAGTGTGAAGATGATTTTTAAAAGAGGAGAGAGAGAGAGAGGGGGAAAAGAGGAGAAGAGAGGGGAGGGGAAGGGAGAAAGAGTTAGTTGTGGGGGTTTTTGTGTTTGTGTGTGTGTGTTTGGGGGTGTGTGTGTGTGGTGTTACATGCACGCGGCGTAGTGGGGTGTGTGTGTTTGTTGTGTTGAAAGAGAAGAGAAAGAGGGGAGGGAGGGGGGAAAGAGAAGAACGTGCAGGAGAGAGAGAGGAGAGGGGGAAAAGGGGGAGAGAGAAGAGAGAGAGAGAGAAAAAAGCGCCCACGAGATAAAAAACGCAGCCGAGCTGGGGGGAGGAGGATCCGTATGTTTTGAAGGTAAGGTCCAGGAGATAACTGCAACAAAGGCCGGGCGGGTTTTTCCAAGAACACCCCCCCCCCCCTTTCTCCTTAGATCATATCCCCCTCCCCCCCCCTCCCCCGGGGTGGGGGAGGGGGGGAGGAGAAGTGGGAGGATGATGAGGCTGTGTGTGTTGTAAAACTTGTCAAAGAAAAAGCTTTCCCAAACAAAAGGGGCAGGTAGCTAGCACGTATTTTAACCCCATCCCTTGACAACAGAAAGACGCGCGATAGTTACCCCGGAAATTTTTTTTTTTTCTTTTTTTGTATTTTCAGGCTTAAACAAGAAGAAGAAGAAGAAGAAAAAAAAGGACTTGTAATCTTGAAT
>CM031628.1:46796230-46801230 GCA_018398815.1 Conus ventricosus | reverse complement strand
TGGGAAACAAATACACACAAAAAAGGCACAGGTGTAAGCAGCGGGCGGGGGGCGCAAAACCGACAAAGCAAACAACAGCGCACACACTGAAGATCGAAACCTAGACACCAGACAGTGTGGAAGAGAGAGAGAGAGAAGAGAGAGAGAGAAGAGAGAGAGAGAGAGAGGGGAGAGAAGAGAGAGAGAGGGGAGAGAGAGAGAGAGAGAGAGAGAGAGAGAGAGAGGGGGGGGGAGAGAGAGAGGAGAGGAAAATAGAGAGAAAAGGAGAGAAGAGAGAGAGGGAGAGGGAAGGGGAGAGAGAAGAAAAGAGAGAAAGAGAGAGAGAGAGAGAGAGAGAGAGAGAGAGGAAGAAGAGAGGGAGAGAGAGAGTGAGAGGAAAGAGGGGGAGAGGGAGAGAAGAGTGGGGAGGGGGAAGAGAGGGAGAGAGAGAGAGAAGGGGGGGGAAGAGCAAGAGAGAGAGGAGAGAGGAGAAGGGAGAAAGTACACAGAAGAGATACTGAAGAGAGGGGACACAGAGAGAAGGGTGGACAGAGAAAAGGGACGAGAAGAGAGGGGGGAGAAAGAGGAGGAGAAGAGAAGAGGGGAAACCCAGAGAGAAGGAGAAGATAAAGAGAGAGAAGACAGGCACAGAGAGAAGGGGCAAGACAAAGAGAGAGAGAGAGAGAAAAGAGAGAGAGAAAAGGGGGGCACAGAGAGAGAGAGAGAAAGAGAGAGAGAGGGGCAGGCAGAAAGGGAGGCGGGGAGGAAAATGGGGGGAGGGAAGGGGAGGGGTACCATCAGGCCCAATGTCTTTGGGGCCTAACAACCCCCTCATTGCTGCTTCTGTGCCCGCCTCATTATTTTCGCCCGATCAATTTTATAGTCCCGGACACCCATCCCCGCTCCTTCGCTGTCTCCTCCTCCCCCTTCGCCTCTCTCTCCTCTGCCCTTCCCCTGTCTCTGTCCCCTCGTCCCTCTCTCCCCTCTTCTCTCTCTCTCTTCTCTCTCCTCTCTCTCTCTCTCTCTCTCCCCTCTCTCCCTTTTTGTCTCCGCCTGTCTCTTTTTCTTTTCTCTTAGAGACGACCCCCACACACCACACACACACACACACACACACTGACAGAGAGAAAGAAGGAGGGATAAAGTGGATGGGGGGGGGTGATGCACACAAGACTCTTCTCTCCCCCCTTTCTCTCCCTCCCTCTCTCTCTCTCTCTCTCTCTCCTCTGTTCATATATATATACATATATAATATTTTAAAATAATAATATATATATATATGATAATATTATATATATATATTATATAAAGTCTCCCCCTTGGAGACAATATAAGCTTGCTAAAGGGCTCATTTTGAGAAGCATTTTATTATTCCCATTCACCCAATCAACCCACATACTGTTAGGCAAAATTTAAATTACCACTGCAAATATGAATGCTTATCTCCCCCCTATTTCTTTAATCTAAGACATAAGAGCAGGCTTTGTTTATAATTGAATAAAATAAAATATATATATATATATAATATATATAATATATATAATATATATATATAAATATAAAATATATATATATAGATAGAGTGTGTGTATACATAATATATCATATAGTATATATATATTTTTTCTCCTCTGTGTTTTTCTTCCTCATTTCGCTGTCTTTGTCTTTCCATCTCTCTCTGTTCTGTTATCCCTCTCCCCTCCCTCTTTTCTCTCCGTCTCTCCTCTCCTCCTCTTCCCTCTCCTCCTAACCCCCCTCTCTCTCTCCCCTCTCTCTCTGTGGTGTGTGTGTTGTGTGTGTGTGTGTTTTGTGTGTGTGTGTGTTTGTGTGTGTGTGTGTCTGTCTGCCTTGTTTCACTCTTTCCCTTTTTTCATGTATCCCATTTTCTCCCTTTTGTGACTGTCTCTCTCTTCTCTCTCATTGCTTGTCTTTTGACACTGTATCTGTCTGCCTGCCTGTCTGTCTGCCTGCCTGCCTGTCTGTCTGTCTGCTTTGTCCTGGGCTGTCTCCTTCTGTTCTGTCTGTCTTCTGTCCCGTCTGTCTGTTCTCTCTCTCTCTCTCCCCTCTCTCTCTCTCTCCCCTCCCCCCCCCCCCCCTGTTTCCTCCTCTCTTGGACTCTGTGTCTGCCTGTCTGTCCCGTCTGTCGTCTGTCTCTTTTATCTTTTCGCTCTTTCTCTGTTTGTCTGTCTGTCTGGGCCTTTTTTGTCTGTCTGTCGTCTATCATCTCTCCAAATCCTGCTCTGTTCCTCACCATATTAGTGTGTGTGTGTGTGTGTGTTTGTGTGTGTTGTGTGTGTGTGTGTGTGGTGTGTGTTCGTCCCTGTCGTTCACCCCCGTCTTACTCCTTAATTCATTCCTTAGCCTGGCTCTCTACCACCGCCCCCCCCCCCCTCCTCCCCAGCTCCTCCTTTTTCACCCCGACCCCCCATCCCGCGGCCCTTTTTATTCTTCACGTGCTCTTTGTTGTGCTAATTAATGAGTTGTTGTGTTGTTGTTTTCCCTTTAAAAAAGGGGCTGGTCTTTTTCTTTTTCCTTTTGTTTTTTGTTTTTTGTTGTTGTACCCTTTTAGCCAGTTTGCGTCACGGCTGTGATCTTGCGTGTCAATGAAGGGAATGTAAAGCCAGATTAGACTGAAAGTGAACCCAATATCCATTCTGTTCTCTCTCTCTCTCCCCCTCTCTCTGCTCTGTCTCTTCTCTTCCTCTTTTTTCTCTGTCTCTTCTCTCTCTCTCTCTCTTCACCCTCTCTCTTTTCTCTTTTTCTCTCTTCTCTCCTCTCTCTTCTCTCCCCTTTCTTTTTCTCCTCTTTTCTCTCTGTCTGTGTCCTCCCCCTCTGTCTCCTCCTCTCTCTTCTCTTGTGTCTTCTCTTATCTCTGTCCTCTCTCTCTTGTCTCTCCTCTCTCCTCCCTCTCCCCTCTCTTCTCTCCCCCCCCCCCCTCTCTCCTCTCTCCCGTCCTCTCTGTCTGTGCATCTTGGCTTTAACGTTGACAACTAAGTTTCTGAATGTGACAATGCTGGAGGAAGTCACCAAGTGCAAAACGCTAGAGATAATGGAAGCAACCAGGGGTTGAAGAAACGTGGCTACAACTGTACTTCACGTCAGGTCATGCCAGTGGGTTGTACATGTCGGAGCTCTGGGCTATGGCACCAGACGACGCCCCAGAGTTGCCCGCTTGAAAGAAAAATAAAAATAATTGTGATGGAAAAGCTCCCAAACACCAAAAATGCAGTGAAACAGGGGGAGACTGGTCATAATGCCGTTGTAGAGACTGCACGGTGCGTGCTGGGAATCTGGATGCTGGTTCCCCCTGGCAAGAGGCTGAACTCCACAGAACACCCAAACAAGATTTCATCGTTTCTTACTGTGTTCCACATGTTGGTTCTTCCTGCAAGAAGCTGAATTCCACAGAACACCCAAACAAGATTTCATCGCTTCTGACTGTGTGTTTTCCCACATGTTGGTTCTCCAAGCAAGAGGCTGAACACAGAGCATCCAAACAAGATTTTATCGTTTCTAACTGTGTTCCACATGTTGGTTCTCCCTGGCAAGAGGCTGAATTCAACACAACACCCAAACAAGATGTCGTCGCTTCTGGCTGTGTTGTTTTATTTTCCACGTGTTGGTTCTCCCCTGCAAGAGACTGGACTCCACAAACACCCTAACAAGATTTCATCGCTTCGTACTGTGTTCCACATCCTGAATAAATGCGTGGAGATATCATACCTTCTGTCTCTGATCTAATGATGTTCATGCCACCTCCCTCAGCCCAGGGATTCAAATGGGAGGGGAGGGGAGGGGGGAGAGGTATGGAAGCGCAACGAAGTGTGGTAGCATGTTCATGCATTACAAAGGGGGAGGGGGGGAGGAGATGCTAAGACAACCGGAAGACGCTCCTTACTCCGGAACACTGAACCCTAACCCTAACCCGACCCAAGCCCTAATCCGAACCTTAACGTAACCTACCGAACCGCATCCTATCCCTACCTGTTCAAAAAAAAAATCGTTCATGAATTGTTTTTTTTTTTTTTTTTTTTTTTTTTTTTTTTTTTTTTTTTTGTTGCTGTCCCAACCTCTGCGCTACCTCAGAGGCAGTGCACCCACGCCGCTCATTCCGACACCCCGTCCAAGAGCCATAGCCCGGCCGGCCCCGCCGCAGCCCCGGCACCAGCAATCCACAGGGAGCAGTCAATGTCAAGTCGTCATGAGGCAACCCACCGAGGAGACACTGCACTGCTGCCGAGTCACTTCGGTGGTGTTCAGTGGCGCCTGTTCTGATCTAACATACGCAGGACACCACCTACTAAGCCCCCTACTGACGACAATAATTGCTTAGTCGCGGAGCCGGCGTGAGTGAGCTCTCCCTCCGGAGGGCGCCACCACGTCCGTCCAACGACAGCCCCCATGGACTCGCCGATACCGGTGACCCCGATGGAACCAAACCAAGACCACAGACGCGGAGAGGACATCGAAACTGAGGTCACCATGAGAGCAGGGCATGAAGGGCCACAGAATTTGAAACTTTTTTTTTATGCTGATCAATGGGAATGAGGATGATTAAGATGATGCTACGGATTTCCATTTCGGTCTGAGACTACATGACAGGGCTGTACTCTACGCTTCCTTTCATAATATATCCTGGCGTCAACCAGGCCCGAGAGATACAGGCACCTGCAGTGTTGGTCATGAAATTTGAGCAACACTCTCAGAAACGCATCCATTAAGTGGATGAAACTCGACTGTGTGGTCCCAGTCTTCCCAACTGAGTCCGCAGCAAACTCAACTCTGGGTAGGAGCCGGTCGGGCAGAAAAAACCCACATGACTCTGATGGGATTCGAACCCACGACCTCCCAGCCGGGAGTCCGCGACGCTAACCACTTCGCCACGGCGGCTGGTTCGTTCATGAATTGTGTTTGCAATGTCAGGGTAGCGGAGTAGTCTTCTTTCTCCATCGTTAGAGGGAAGAGCAGTCTGCGCAATGAACGGTGGTCTGTAACTCGTGGACGCAGGCAAAAGCGTCATA
>CM031628.1:46781230-46786230 GCA_018398815.1 Conus ventricosus | reverse complement strand
CTCGTCTCTGTGTATATTTTGTTATCCCTCTTTCTGTTTAAAACATTACTTCTCAATTCTTTCCTTTATCTTTCTATTTCTTCTCTCTTTCCTTTATCTTTCTATTTCTTCTCATCTTTCCTTTATCTTTCTATTTCTTCTCTTCTTTCCTTTATCTTTCTATTTCTTCTCTTCTTTCCTTTATCTTTCTATTTCTTCTCTTCTTTCCTTTATCTTTCTATTTCTTCTCTTCTTTCCTTTATCTTTCTATTTCTTCTCTTCTTTCCTTTATCTTTCTATTTCTTCTCTCTTTCCTTTATCTTTCTATTTCTTCTCTTCTTTCCTTATCTTTCTATTTCTTCTCTTCTTTCCTTTTCTTCATTTCTTCTCTTCTTCCTTTATCTTTCTATTTCTTCTCTTCTTTCCTTTATCTTTCTATTTCTTCTCATCTTTCCTTTATCTTTCTATTTCTTCTCTTCTTTCCTTATCTTTCTATTCTTCTCTTCTTTCCTTTATCTTCTATTTCTTCTCTCTTTCCTTTATCTTTCTATTTCTCTCTTTTCCTTTATCTTTCTATTTCTTCTCATCTTTCCTTATCTTCTATTTCTTCTCATTTTCCTTTCTTTCTATTTCTTCTCATCTTTCCTTTATCTTTCTATTTCTTCTCATCTTTCCTTTACTTTCTATTTCTTCTCTCTTTCCTTTATCTTTCTATTTCTTCTCTTCTTTCCTTTATCTTTCTATTTCTTCTCTTCTTTCCTTTATCTTTCTATTTTTCTCTCTTTCCTTTATCTTTCTATTTCTTCTCTTCTTTCCTTTATCTTCCATTTCTTCTCTTCTTTCCTTTATCTTTCTATTTCTTCTCTTCTTTCCTTATCTTTCTATTCTTCTCTTCTTTTCGTTTTTATTTCTTCTCCTTCATTAATTTTTTTTTTTTTTGCCATTTCTTCCAGTTTTCTTTTATCTTTCTTCTTCTTCTTCTTCTTCTTCTTCTTCTTCTTCTTCTACTTCTACTTCTACTTCCACTTCTTCTCTTCTTCTTCTTCTTCTTCTTCTCTTCTTCCTCTCCTTCTTCTTCTTCTTCTTCCTCTTCTTCTGCTTCTTCATTCTTCTTCTTTTCTTCTTCTCTCTCTCTCTGCTCTCTCTCTCTCTCTCTCTCATCCTCTCTCTCTCTCTCTCTCTCTCTCTCTCTCTCTCTTCAAAATTCTTGTTTCTCTTCTGTTCTTTTCATCAATTCACCGTTGTTGTTGTTTTTTCTCTCTGTCTTTTGCAGTTTCGTTTTTTCCCCAAACACCATTAGTTTTACCTTTCCATTTCTTTCATCCAAGTCCTCGTGTTCTTCTCCCTCGTTCTTTTGTTTCCCCCCCCCCCCCCTCGTTCTTTTGTTCTCCCCCCCCCCCTCGTTCTTTTGTTCTTCCCCCCCCCCCCCCCCGTTCTTTTGTCTCCCCCCCCCCCTCGTTCTTTTGTTCTCCCCCCCCCCTCCCCTCGTTCGTTTTCCCTCCAGTTTCGGTCTGTTCTATCCCCCCCCCCACCCCTCCCCTTCCACTCTTTCCACTCTTTATGTCCACCATCGGACTTCCCCGGCGCGTTATTGACGTGGCCCCCACGTTGTCAAATTTCCATACGGCAGATTGCTGTCTTGTGATTGGCTGCAATTTGAACTTCCGGATATGCGCCGCTAAACGACAGGTATTTCCATCTCCACGAAGAGGACTATTGATCGGATATCGATCATCGTTACTTCTCAGGATAGGCGAGGGTGTGGTAGTAGTAGTAAGGGAGGTGGGAGTGGAGGGAGAGAGGGGGGTGGGGGGTGGGGTGGGAGTAGAGAGGCAGAGGTGGGGCGGGGGAGGGGGGGAGGTTAGAGAAGAAGAGGTTTAGTATGATTATGTTGCTGTTTCTCTCCTCTCTCTCTCTCTCTCTCTCTCTCTCTCTCTCTGGTCTGTCTGTATCCCTCTGTCTGTCTGTCTGTCCCTATCTCTCTCTCTCTGTCCGTCTGTCTGTCTCTGTCTGTCTGTCTGTCTGTCTGTCTGTCTGTCTCTCTCTCTCTCTCTCTCTCTCTCTCTCTCTCTCTCTCTCTCTCTCACTCTCGCTCTCTGTCTGTCTGTCTGTCTCCGTCTCTCTCTCTCTCCCTCTCTCTGTCTGCCTGTCTCTGTCTCTCTCTCTCTCTCTCTCTCTCTGCATCTCTGTCTGTCTGTCTGTCTGTCTGTCTGTCTGTCTGTCTTTTCTCTGTCTGTCTGTCTCTGCTGTCTGTCTCTGTCTGTCTCTGTCTGTCTGTCTCTCTCATGTTGAACAAACAAGTCGAGGGAGAAATCAAAACACGGACCACCAACAACTCCTCCGACATTTAAGAATGATGTTGCGCACTTAGGTTTTTTTTCCCCAAAGAAAACCAAACAGACAAAAACAAAAAAAGGGAGGAGAGGGTTAATAATTGGGAAGAGGGAGGAGGGGGGTTGGGTTGCAGGAGTGAAAAAGAGGGGGGACACATTATTATGACAAAACTCCTTGGCTACCAGCAAATGGGGACCATCATATGATGTCTTGAAAACAGCCATTCATGTCGCATACCCCCAAGCCTTTCGTTCACCGATTCCTGTGCGTGCGTTCGTGCGTGCGTGCGTGCGTGCGTGCGTGCGTGTGTGTTGTGTGTGTGTGTGTGTGTGTGTGTGTGTGTGTGTGTGTGTGTGTGTGTGAGAGAGAGAGAGAGAGAGGGTGTGTGTGTGTGTGTGTGTGTGTGTGTGTGTTTTTTGTGTGTGTGGGGTGTGTGTGTGTGTGTGTGTGAGTGTGAGTGGTGGGGTGTGTGTATTTCTATCTTACCTCGTTTGATGAAGATGTCACCACCTGCAATCAAGGTGTGTGTGTGTGTGTGTGTGTGTGTGTGTGTTTTGTGTATGCGCGCGCGTCTAATATCACTTAATGTGGAAAGACGTTAAATTGAAGACAACAACAACTGCCACGGCCTACCAACGCTATCGCCACTGGCGTAAGTGAAGGAACAGTGGCAAATGGCTATCAACCTGACATCGTATGAATATCGGCCACAGACGATCGACGACACTGCAAATGCAGAGATAGCCACAAGATGCTCAATATTGTTTTTTTCTTCTTCTTCTGAATGGCTACGTATGTATCATACTGATACGGCATCAATGTCGACCCATCCACAACGATACCCCTTGGCTTTTCCAGAATGATCCACACACAGCCTGATGAATTCAAGGAGAGGGGAGGGAGGAGGGGTCAAGCACATGCAGGAAGTTTGGGGATGCGAGGAGGTTCGCGGGGGGGGGGGGGGGGGGGGGGGGGGGGGGGAGCGGGAGGGGGGGGGTGGTGAGTGGGGACGGAAGGGAGGGGGTGGTGGGTGGGCCATTTGACTCACAAAACGCGGAACGTTTGCTGACTGAAGAGACGCATTTGCGAGCGTGACACGCTAAACACGCTTTTCAGCGCGTATTATGCCCATGAGTGCTTCACGTGCGGATAAGAAATTCACACGAGTATCTACTTATACTGGGCCCAAAATTAGTCTCGTCACGCTAACAAAAAGAGAAAGAAAAAATAACAACAGAAAGAAAGTAAGAAACAAATAAAGAAAAAGAGAAAAGGGCTTGTGAAAACATACTCCATGCGAAAATGTATTCGAAACACCATAAATGCGGGTCTCTTGGTTGAAAATTAATAAATTCGGATGAAAACTTTTTTTCTCCAAAAGATTTTGTTAATAAAAACAGATTTCTTTTTGTGTTGTTGTTTAAACGCTGTGTGAAAACACACAATAGTACTCAAGTTTTGTTAATAAAAACAGATTTCTTTTTGTTGTTGTTGTTTAAACGCTGTGTGAAAACACACAATAGTACATCAACACTTTTTGTTTGTTTTTACAAGGATAGGTATACATCCTTCAAAATACCTCGGGCGATAGGTGTACTCAGGGAATAGAGACTGGGACATTGGCTAGTTGTCTCCCTCTACGAGCAACCCAACTTCACCCAGTCTGTACCACCACCAACCCCTTCCCCGCCCCCCCCCCCCCCCTTCCCTATCCCCTCCCTCCCCCGTGGCAGTCTCGTTGTGTTGGGTCGACGTTGCTACAATGTCTGTGTGAAATGTATGTCATATTGCGACAATGTCAGTATGAAATATATGTCATGTATATTGAGACAATGTCGTATGAAATATATGTCATGTATATGCGACAATGTCAGTATGAAATATATGTCATGTATATTGAGA
Source organism: Conus ventricosus (assembly GCA_018398815.1). NCBI lineage: Eukaryota > Metazoa > Mollusca > Gastropoda > Neogastropoda > Conidae > Conus > Conus ventricosus. The sequence goes on along the minus strand of CM031628.1, from coordinate 46,782,015 downwards.
CAATGTCGTATGAAATATATGTCATGTATATTGAGACAATGTCGGTATGAAATATATGTCATGTATATTGAGACAATGTCAGTATGAAATATATGTCATGTATATTGAGACAATGTCAGTATGAAATATATGTCATGTATATTGAGACAATGTCGGTATGAAACATATGTCATGTATATTGAGACAATGTCAGTATGAAATATATGTCATGTATATTGAGACAATGTCAGTATGAAATATATGTCATGTATATTGAGACAATGTCAGAATGAAATATATGTCATGTATATTGAGACAATGTCGGTATGAAATATATGTCATGTATATTGAGACAATGTCAGTATGAAATATATGTCATGTATATTGAGACAATGTCAGTATGAAATATATGTCATGTATATTGAGACAATGTCGGTATGAAATAGGCCTATATGTCAGACACACACACACACACACACACACACACACACACACACACACACACACACACACACACACACACACAATATATATATATATATGACGAAGGCAAATAAAGCCGAAAATTTGGGATATTTTAATCATGTTTGTTTGGATTTTTATCTACTTTGACTGTTTCTCTCTCTCTCTCTTTCTCTCTTCTCTCTCTCTCTCTCTCTCTCTCTCTCTCTCTCTCTCTCTCTCTCTCTCTCTCTCTCTCTCTCATATATATTATATATATATATATAGATATATATATGCCATGTACATTGAGACAATGTGAGTATGAAACATATGCCCTACACATTAGACACAACAATTATCAG
>CM031628.1:46763730-46776230 GCA_018398815.1 Conus ventricosus | reverse complement strand
ATATGCAGGTGGACGTGGTTGTAGTTCTCAGGTGGTCGTCAATCGGGATTTCCGTCTTCGACAGCTGTGATGCATGTCGTGTCGCAGCCTGTCCCCTTCTTCTGGTGGTTCTTGTCAACACTCTGGTAGTGCTGTGCATGCCTCCTACGACAGGCCTGAGGCTTTTGTTGTTGTGTTGTTGTTGTTGTTGTGTGTTGTGTGTGTGTTTAAATAATCCACTGAAACTTTGAGACTGTTCTCCATGTTCATTACAGGAGTGGTGTATGGCAGACAGTTTCAGCGTGTTCTCTGTACGGTCTGTGTATGGATACACTTTCAACGTATTCTCTGTATAGTCTGTGTATGGTGACACTTTCAACGTATTCTCTGTATAGTCTGTGTATGCTGACACTTTCAACGTATTCTCTGTATAGTCTGTGTATGATGACACTTTCAACGTATTCTCTGTATAGTCTGTGTATGGTGACACTTTCAACGTATTCTCTGTATAGTCTGTGTATGGCTGACACTTTCAACGTATTCTCTGTATAGTCTGTGTATGGCTGACACTTTCAACGTATTCTCTGTATAGTCTGTGTATGGCTGACACTTTCAACGTATTCTCTGTATAGTCTGTGTATGGTGACACTTTCAACGTATTCTCTGTATAGTCTGTGTATGGCTGACACTTTCAACGTATTCTCTGTATAGTCTGTGTATGGCTGACACTTTCAACGTAGTCTCTGTATAGTCTGTGTATGGCTGACACTTTCAACGTATTCTCTGTATAGTCTGTGTATGGTGACACTTTCAACGTATTCTCTGTATAGTCTGTGTATGGCTGACACTTTCAACGTAGTCTCTGTATAGTCTGTGTATGGCTGACACTTTCAACGTATTCTCTGTATAGTCTGTGTATGGCTGACACTTTCAACGTATTCTCTGTATAGTCTGTGTATGGTGACACTTTCAACGTATTCTCTGTATAGTCTGTGTATGGCTGACATTTGAACGTATTCTCTGTATAGTCTGTGGATGGCAGACAGTTTCAATGTATTCTCTGTATAGTCTGTGTATGGCAGACAGTTTCAATGTATTCTCTGTAGGGTCTGTGTATGGCAGACAGTTTCAACGTTTTCTCTGTATAGTCTGTGTATGGCTGACAGTTTTCAACGTATTCTCTGTATAGTCTGTGTATGGTGACACTTTCAACGTATTCTCTGCACGGTCTGTGTATGTCTGACACTTTCAAAGTATTCTCTGTACGGTCTGTGTATGGTGACACTTTCAACGTATTCTCTGTACGGTCTGTGTATGGTGACACTTTCAACGTATTCTCTGTACGGTCTGTGTATTGGTGACACTTTCGACGTATTCTCTGTACGGTCTGTGTATGGTGACAGTTTCAACGTATTCTCTGTATAGTCTGTGTATGTCTGACACTTTCAACGTATTCTCTGTACGGTCTGTGTATGGCTGACACTTTCACGTATTCTCTGTACGGTCTGTGTATGGCTGACACTTTCGACGTATTCTCTGTACGGTCTGTGTATGGTGACAGTTTCAACGTATTCTCTGTACGGCCTGTGTATTAGTGACAGTTTCAACGTATTGTCTGTACGGTCTGTGTATGGCTGACACTTTCAACGTATTCTCTGTACGATCTGTGTATGGCTGACACTTTCGACGTATTCTCTGTACGGTCTGTGTATGGTGACAGTTTCAACGTATTCTCTGTACGGCCTGTGTATTAGTGACAGTTTCAACGTATTCTCTGTACGGTCTGTGTATGGCTGACACTTTCAACGTATTCTCTGTACGGTCTGTGTATTGGTGACACTTTCAATGTATTCTCTGTACGGTCTGTCACTGCTGAAGATTGTGTCAAGGGCTGGGAACAACATGCAGTGGCGTGTTCGTTTTTTGCCAGCCCTAACTTCCAGAGTCGGATCAACTTCTCCCACAGTCACAATCTCCTGGTCAGCGCCGTACACAGTGCCGTGAAGGTGGTCGGCGGATCGTGTCGCCCCTGCACGTTGAGGACCGTCAATGGTAGCATTTCCAACGGGTGCATTACTATCAGTCGAGTTTTCTGTGTTATGAAATAATCTGGACGGCGGGGTGGGTGGTGGGGGGCGGGGTGGTGGTAGAAGAAGAGCAGGTGGGGATAGTAGAATCACTTGCCTTCTTCTCCTCTCTCGAAGCTCTGTATGCCTCGGCTCTCCTGCTGTCTCTGAATAACATGTGATGGGCATTTTTTGTGTACACGACAGTATCACTCTCTGTCACTAGGGGTTGGCCTGCTGTCTTCAGTCGAAGCACCACTACAAGCTGGTCTTCTCCACCTCCGATTTCAAACGACGACAAACACATTTCTTCAAGAAATGAGTTCAAGGCCTTCTCCAAGCATTATGGCAGTCCAACAACTGGCTATAATGAAAGCGATTTTCATGAAATAACGAGAAAATCTGCATCCACTTTTGAATTGTCTTCTTGCTGGTCACCAGCAAGGGAAGCTACCAAGTTACTAGAGAGAGAGAGAGAGAGAGAGAGAGAGAAGAGAGAGAGAGAGAGAGAGAGAGAGAGAGAGAGAGAGAGAGAGAGAGAGAGAGAAATGTGGGATACGAACAGTTTAGAATTATTTACAATTACATCATCCACAAAACACTTGGTTGAAAGTTTAAAAATATAATGCAGATTAAAGGCCTCGTAGAGACACGTTGCAAATTTGACTGTTCATGCGCACGTGCGCGCGCCACACACACACACACACACACACAAAACACACACACACACACACACACACACACACACACACACAACACACACACACACTTATTACAACAATATTGCATGAGTGGACCTTGTACATGCAGAGTCCTTCTGTGCGACTTCTCACTAGCGGGGACATTAGGAAATCCTGAACAATTCGGCCTTCGTTCAGAAAGGAATTTTCGGGGAGGGGTGGGGGCGTGGGCGTACATCTCTAGAAGAGAAAAAAAGAAAAGAGAAAGTTGCTACAGAAAAACAAGTCTTCGAAGAATGCGAGTGTTTGTTAGGAGGCAAATTTAGTCAACAGAAGCGCAAAACTGTGACAGAAGAAAAAGTCATTGTTATCAGAAAGGCATTTGTCTTGAATGGAATATAGTGTAAATTATGGACTGGTCGTGAATTCATCTTGTTTAGTGTACGGCATAGTTTAAAATGGCCATCACTGAAGTACGCCACAACGGTCCATAAAATATTCCGATCGTCGCCTTTCTGCAGCAGATGAATCATGCCGTCACTTCAAGTGATCATACTGTCATACTAAGTGATCAGACTGTCATACTAAGTGATCATACTGTCATACTAAGTGATCATACCTTCACAACCAAGTGATCGTACCTTCACAACCAAGTGGTCATTCCGTCACATCAAGTGACACTATCTTCACAACAGAAGGTCATGCCTTCATTATCAGGTGATCATACCTTCACAACCAAGTGGTCATTCCGTCACATCGAGTGACAATATCTTCACAACAGAAGGTCATGCCTTCATTATCAGGTGATCATACCTTCACAACCAAGTGGTCATTCCGTCACATCGAGTGACAATATCTTCACAACAGAAGGTCATGCCTTCATTATCAGGTGATCATACCTTCACAACCAAGTGGTCATTCCGTCACATCAAGTGACAATATCTTCACAACAGAAGATCATGCCTTCATTATCAAGTGATCATACCTTCAGGCTAAGCGGTCATGCCTTGACACTAAGTGCTCCCACCTTCACGCCAGATGTCGCATTTTCACATTTACTCATCGTGCCTCTACACCAGAGAACCACCGTTCCATCCTGTTTGTTTTCACATACCTTTGGACCTGTTTGACCCTGTTACGTTCACGTCACAGTCCGACCCACTGGCTAAACTGAGCTCAAGCCAAACGTGGCTTTCGCTTCCCTTTTCGTTATTTTCAGCTGTACAAACAAACGCTGAGAAATGGCTGTTGTCATTATCATCAGCAAGCAGTACTATGGGATAGAGTTGTATAGAATGGCATTCGTATGGTATAGAGTAGCATAGGACAGCACAGGATGAGAGAGTATGGTGTAGGGTAGAATAGGGTAGGATAGTGTGGATGGGATGAGGCAGTGTAGGGTAGTTAGGACGGATAGCATTGGATGGGAGGAGATGGGATGAAATGATATTATAAAGGATGGGATGGGATGGTGTAGCTAGGGTGGGATGAAATGCTATGGGATAGGATAGAATAGGATAGGATAGGATGGGTTGAAATGGTATAGGATAGGATATAATAGGACGTTAAAGGATAGGATAGGATAGGATGGGACGAAATGGCATAGGATAGGATATAATAGGACGGGATAGGATAGGATAGGATAGGATGGGATAAAATGCTATAGGATAGGATATAATAGGATAGGATAGGATGGGGTGAAATGCTATAGGATAGGATATGATAGGACAGGATAGGATAGGATAGGATGGGATGAAATGCTATAGGATAGGATATAATAGGACGGATAGGATAGGATAGGAATGGGATAAAATGCTATAGGATAGGATATAATAGATAGGATAGGATGGGATGAAATGCTGTAGGATAGGACATAATATGACAGGATGGGATAGGATAGATGGGATGAAATGCTGTAGGATAGGATATAATAGGACAGGATAGGATAGAATAGGATGGGATGAAATGCTATAGGATAGGATATAATAGGACAGGATAGGATAGGATAGGATGGGATGAAATGCTATAGGATAGGATATAATAGGACAGGATAGGATAGGATAGGATGGAATAAAATGCTACAGGATAGGATATAATAGGATAGGATAGGATGGGATGAAATGCTGTAGGATAGGATAAATAGGATAGGATAGGATGGGATGAAATGCTGTAGGATAGGATATAATAGGACAGGATAGGATAGGATAGGATGGGATAAAATTATACAGGATGGGATATAATAGGATAGGATAGGATGGGATGAAATGCTACAGATAGGATATAATAGGATAGGATAGGATAGGATAGGATGGGAGAAAATTATATAGGATAGAATATAACAGGATAGGATAGGATGGCTTGAAATGGTACGATGTAGTATTGTATGGTACAGTTTACTACAGTAAAGTATGGTGTAGCATTGTAAAGTGTAGTGTCGCAGAAGAGAACAGATTGGATGAGACTGTATGGTTTGGTGTTGTAAGGTGCAGTATAGTATAGAACAGTATAGTCCTCACAATGTATAGTAGAGCGTAGTCTAGTATAGTATAAAAATGACCAGTAATACAAGAAAATTTCCCCTGGTTTTATACTTTGAGACATGTGTTAATATAAACGCTCAAAGTCAACCATTTTATTTTCATTGTATAGTGTGTGCTATTTTTTTTTCCTGCGCGTATATTTCCGTTGCTCAAGCTGTCCTGAAAGAAGAGAGAGAGAGAGAGAGAGAGAGAGAGAGAGAGAGAGAGAGAGAGAGAGAGAGAGAGAGAGAAACAACAATACGCCACTGCAGACGGTTATATCTTGTCATCAACAAACACTGAAATTAATTAAACATCATCATCACAACACACCAGCCGTCAACAACCTGGTTGTTGTGTCACTTTGTTGTTTTGCTCTAATACTGGAAGAGATCCACGTTCCCTAAACGGAACTCCAACGGCTTCAAAGACAGACGACATCTGGAGGAGAAGAAGAAGAAGAAGCAAATAGAATAGGAAAAAAAAAAAATCCTCCTCATCAATAATGTCTGCGACCTGCGCGCGCGCGGGACAAGAGCAGTAAGGAAGGTGGCCTTCTCTCACCTTGCCAAGTTCACGGAGGGCGGGGCTATCGATCCCTTCAAGGCCAACCCGCTGCCCGCCAGGAGAGAGAGAGAAGAGAGAGAAGAGAGGCTGGGGAAAGAAGACGGGGTGGGGGCTTCATCCAACAGCCGACAAAAAAAAAAAAAAAAAAAAAAAAGGCAGCCCGCACGGCGCACCGCGCTTGATTGGACAGAGGCAGCCTCAGCTTTAAGCCTGGCAACACCTGCGTTCAGAGAGGCTTGCCGCCCGCGAGCCCGAAGCAGCCCGAAGAGCCGTCGTCACGGTCTGGGTCTTAGTCCGGTCCGGTCCGGTCTCGTCTCGTCTCGTCTGCTCTCGTCTCGTCTTGTCTCGTCTCGCGCGAGTGATGGAGTTGGCGTGTATGGATTTTTTCTTTCGCTTTCTTTCTTTCTTTTTTTTTTTCTTTTTTTCTTTTTTTGTAATATCTTCTCCGCCTTTGATATTTTTCGCCTAGCGGTCGCTTGGCTCGCTGGTCTGGCGCGAAGTTCTGCGCGGCGGCCTTTTTCGCATCATTAATTTTGCAAGACATCGTTGCTCCGTCTGTCTGTCTGCTTGTCCGTCCCTGTCTGTGTGTGTCTGTCTGTCTCCCTCCCTCCCTCCCCACCCCCGTCTCTCTCTCTTCGTGTGTGTCAGTGGCTGTCTCCGTATATCTGTCTCTGTCTCTGGTTCTGTCCTCCCTTGTGGGCGGTTTCATTATATCTTGGCTGCGGATTAATTTACTTTTAATATTGATTATACCTTGGCTGCGTATTAATTTTCTTTTAATATTCTCTCTCTCTTCTCATCTCTCTCTCTCTCCCTCTCTCTCCTCTCTCTCTCCTCTCTCTCTCTTCTCTCTTTGTCTCTCTCTCTCTTCTTGCTCTCTCTCCCCTCTCTCATACTCTCTCTTGCTTGTCCTTCCTCAAAAAGTTTGTAAAAAGGGGGGTGGGGGGGAAAAGAGATGGAAGGGAAGGGGCCCAAAAAGCAAGAGGAGGGGGGGGGGATTTAAGGAACCCGTGGGGGGAGAAGAGAGAGAGAAGAAGAGAGAGTGGGAAAGAAGAGGGGGGGGGACCAACAGCCGAAAAAAAAAAAAAAAAAAAAAAGGCGCCCGACGGCGAAAAGGGCGCAAAAAGGAAGAAGGGGGGCCTAGAAACCTGGCAACAGGTAGAGGGTTCCCGCCCGCGAGCCCAAGCACCCCGGGGAGGGAAGGCCCAAACCCCGGGCCGGGGGGGGCCCCCGGTGGGGCCAGGAGGAGGGGGATGGAGGGGAAAAAGCAAGAGGGGGGGGGCGGGGAAGGGGGGGCCCGAAAAAGAAGAATGGGGGGGGCCCCCCGGGGGGGGAAGGGGGGGGGGGAACTTTCCCCCGGGCCCCCGGGGGGGCAAAGGCGGGAAAAATTTTTTAAAAAAAGAAAGGGGCTGGAAAAAACCCCCCCCCCCCCCAGCGGGGGGGTTTTTTTTTTTTCCCCCCCCCCTTTTTTTTGGCCCCCCCCCCAAAAGGGGGAAAGCCCCCCGGGGGGGAAACCCCAAAAAGGGGGGGGAGGAGGGCCCCCCCCCCCCCCCAAAAGGGGGTTTGGAAAGGGGTTTCAAGGAAGCGGAGAGCAAAAGGGGGGTGTCAGAACAGCAGGAGGAAAAGAAGCTCAGGAAAAAAAAAGGGGGAAAAAAGAGAGAGAGAGGAGAAGAGAAAAAGAAGAGAAAAAGAGAGAGAGAAATAGAGGGGGGGGAGAGGGAAAAGAGAAAAAGAAGAGACAGAAAAAGAGACAGAAGAAAAAGGGAAAAAAGAAGACTAGAAGAGAGAGAGAAAGGGAAGAAAGACGACAGAGAGAAAAAGAAGAGAGAGAGAGAGAAGAAGAAGACAGAGGGGAAAAAAGAAAAAAGAGAAGAAACGACAGAAGAGGGGAAGGGGGAAGAAGAAAAGGGACAGAAGGGGGAAAGAAGAAAGAGAGAGAGAGGAGAAGAGAGGAGAGAGAGAGAAGAAGAAAGAAACGAAAAGAAGAAAAGACAGAGAGAGAGAGAGAGAGAGAGAGAGAGGAAAGAGAGCGGAGAAGAAGAGAGGGGGGAGACAGACAGACAGAGACAGACAGGGGACAGACAGAGGGGGAGAGAGAGAGAGGAAGAGAGAAAGAAGAGAACAGACAGACAGAGAGAAGAGAGGGGGAGAAGAGAGAAGAGAGAGAGAAAGAGGAGGAGAGAAGAGAGGAGAAAAAAGAAGAGAAAAACAAGGGGAGAGGAGGCAGAGGAAGGAGGAGAGGAGAGGAGAGAGAGAAAAAAAAACCGATAACAACATACCCATAACGATAACGTAATTTATTCAAAAAAAACCCCGGGCCCCTATTAAGGGGGGTGAGTAATGAATAGAGCACAAGAAACAAGGTATTTATAAAACCCCCCCCCCCCCCCCCCCCCTAAAATTAAAACATATGCCTTTACTCGGGTAAAACCTTCCCCCTTTTTAAATGACTTGCAAAATATGAAAAAATTCCCCTTGGAACGTTATCATTTTTTGACGACAAAGATAGACAAACGAGAGAAGAGAGAGAGAGAGAGGAGAGAAGAGAGGGAGAGAGAGAGAGAGAGAGAGGAGGGTGGGGGGGGGGGGTGTGTGTGTGTGTGTGTGGTAGGAGAGAAGAGGGGGGGGGGGGGGGGGGGGGGGGGGAAGTAGTTTTTTTGACTTTTTGGGTTCAACGTGGGGGTGTTTTACAAAGTTTAGATGCGGGGCCCCCGAACGGAAATGTTGGAGCGTTCCCTTTTTAATGCAATTAAAGACCTTCGAAAAGTGGGGCGGAAAATTTAAAGGGGATTTTCACGCAGTGGGTCTTCACGAGAAAACCCCCCCTCCTCTTTCAAACGGGTTTTTCGATCCGAGCCCCTTGTTTTCTAAGCGGTCGCCGTGCCCGGTCGCACGTAACTCCCTGCGGTCAAAACCTTTTTTTTTTTTTTTTTTTTTTTTTAAGATTTCTGGGGTTCTTCCCGTGAAAGAATTTCTCATAGGGGGCACGTAGTTATGCCCCCCCACCCCCACCGACTAAAACCCGACCATTTCTCCCTGTGTGTATTATAGCTACTTAAACTCACACTTGTGTTATAGCTACTTACATGCTCATCAATGTGTATATTTTTAAACAATTAATAAAACCGCACGTGTTTATAGCTCCCTTTCATTTCTCATACGTTATATTTTGCTATTTTATACCATCACGCCAGCTCTCTGTAGTGTACAAAAACTGTCTTTATGCGAATGGTGATTGGTCCCCAACCCCCCTTTTAGAAGGGGTGATGATGGCCTATAATTTTAATAAACTCTCTCTCTCTCTCTTTTTTCTCTCTCTCTCTCTCTCTCTCTCTCCTCTCTCTTCTCTCTCTCTCTCTCTCTCTCTCTCTCTCCCCCCCCCCTCTCCTCTTGTGCCTTTTCCCCCCCTTCTCCTCCTCTGCCTTTTTCCTCTCTCCTGCCCTTTCCTCTCTCTCTCCCCCTTTTTCTTTTTTCTTCTCTTGCCCCTTTTCCCCTCTCCCTTTCCTCTCCCCTCTTCTCCTTTTTCCTCTCTCCTCTCTCCTCTCTCTCCCTCTCTCCCCTCCCTCTCCCTCTCCCTCTCTCTCTCTTCCTCTCTCTCTCTCTCTCTCTCCCTCTCTCTCTCCTCCTTTACTCTTCTTCTCTCTCTCTCCTCCCTCTCTCTTGCCTTTTCCTCTTTGTCCCCCCCTTTCCCTCCCTCTCTCTCCTCTCTCCCCTCTCCTTTCCCCTCCCTCCCCTCCTCTCCTCTCCTCTCTCCCCCTCTGCCTTTTCCCTTTGGGCCCTCCCCCCCCCCCCTCCTTCCTCTGCCTTTTCCCACTCTCTGCCCTTTCCTCTCCTCTCTCTGCCTTTTCCCTCCTCTCTCTGCCCTTTCCCTCTCCTCTCTCTCTCTGCCTTTTTCCTCTTCTCCCCCTTTTTCCCCTCCTCTCTCTTGCCTTTTTCCCCTCTCTCTTCCCTTTCTTTTTCCTGTTTTTTTCCTGCCCCTTTCCTTCTCTCTCTGCCTTTTTCCCTCCCCCCTCCTTTTCCTCTCTCTCTCTCTCCCCTTTCCTCTCCCCTCTCCTCTCCTCTCTCTCCCCCCTGCCTTTTTCCTTCTTTCTCCCTTTCCTCTCTCTCTCTCTCTCTCCTTTTTTCCTCTCTCTGCCCCTTTCCTCTCTCTCTCTCCTCTCTCCCCTGCCTTTTTCCCATCTTGCCTTTCCTCTCTCTCTCTGCCTTTTCCTCTCTCTCCTGCCCCCTTTCCTCTCCTCCTCTCTCTCTCTCCTTTTCCTCTCTCCCTTTTGCCCTTTCCTCTCTTCTCTCTGCCTTCCTTCTCCCCGCCCTTTTCCTCTCTCTCTTCTCTTCTTTTCTCCTCTTTTCTCTCTCTCCTTCTTCCCCTCCCCTGCCTTTCCCCTCCTCTCTTGGGGTTTTCCTCTCTCTCTCGGCCTTTTTCCACTTCTGCCCCTTTCCTCTCCTCTCTCCTCTCTCCTTTCCCCCCCCTCTCTCCTGCCTTTTCCCTCTCTCCCTCTCTCTCTTCTCTCTCTCTCTCCTCTCTTCCCCTTTTTCCTTCTTCTCCTGCCCTTTTTCCCCCTCTCTCTCTCTGCCTTTTTCCCCTCTCTGCCCTTTCCTTCTTCTCCCCTTTTCCTTCTCTTGCCTTTTCCCTTTTCCCCTCTGCCTTTTCCCCTTCTCTCTCCTCTGCCTTTTCCCTTCTCTCTTTCCCTTTTCCTCTCTCTCTCTCTCGCCTTTTTCCTCTCCTCTCTCTCTCTTTTTTCTGCCCCCCTTTTTCCTCTCTCTCTCTCTCTTTTGCCTTTTTCCCTTTTCTCTCCCCTTTTCCTCTCTCTCTCTCTCTCTCTCTCCGTTTTCTCTCTCTTTTTTCCCTCCTTTCCCCCCCTGCCTTTTCCTATCTCCTGCCCTTTCCTCTCTCTCCTCTCTCTCTCTCTCTGCCTTTTCCTCTCTCTCTCTCCCCCTTTTGCCTTTTCCTATTTTCTGCCCTTTCCCCTCTCTCCTCTCTCTCTTCCCCTTTTCTTTTTCTCTCTCTCTCTGCCCCCTTTCCCCTCTCTCCTCTCTCCCCCTTTTTTCCCCTCTCTCTGCCTTTTCCCCCTCTCTCTCTGCCTTTTTTCCTTCCTCTCCTTTTTTCCCTTTCCTCTCTCCCTTTTTTCCCCTCTCTCCCCTCCTTTCCCCCCTTCTCTCCTTTCCTTCTCTCTCCCCTTTTCCCCTCTCTCTCTCTCTCTCTTTTCCTCTCTCTCTTGCCTTTTTCCCCTTTTCTCTCCTTCCGCTCCTCCCTTTTTCTTTTCCCCTCTCCCTCTGCCTTTCCTCTCTCTCTTTGCCTTTTCCTTCTCTCTCCCTCCCCTCTCTCCTCCTCCCCTCCTTTCCTTCTCTGCCTTTTTTTCCTCCCTTTTCCCCTTCTCTCTCCTTCCCCTCCTCTCTCTTTGGGCCTTTTTTCTCTCTCTCCTTTCCTTTTCCTTTTCTCTGCCTTTTCCCCTTTTTCTCTCCCTTTCCTCTTTCTCTCCCCTCCCTTTTTCTCTCGCCCTTTCCTCTCTTCTCGCCCTTTCCCCCTCTTCTCTCTGCCCTTTTTTCCATTCCCCTGCCCTTTTTCCCTCCTCCTCTCCCTTTTTTCTCTCTCTCCTTTTTCTCCTCTCGCCCCTTTTTCCCTCTCCTCTGCCCCTTTTTTTCCTCTCTCTCCCTGCCTTTTCCTTTCTTTGCCCTTTCCTTCTCCCCCCTCTCCTTTTTCCCTCTCTGCCTTTTCCCCCCTCTCTCCCTTTCCTTTCCTCCTCCCCCCTTTCCCTCTCAACTCCTTTCCTTTTCCCAACCCCCCCCTCTCTCTCTCCTCTCCCCTTTTTTTTCCTTTTTCCCTTTTCCTCTCTCTCTCTCTCTCTGCCTTTTCCCTTTTTCTCCCTTTTTTCTCTTCTCTCTCCCTTTCCTCCCCTCTCTCTCTCTGCCCTTTTCCTCTCTCTCTCCTCTCCTTTCCTTCTCTCTGCCTTTTTCCCTCTCCTCTCTCTGCCTTTTTCCCTCTCTCTTCCCCTCTCTTTCCCCTTTCTCTCTCTCTTCTTTCCTTTTCCTATCTTCCTTCCCTTCCCTCTCTCCCTTTTCCTCTCTTTCCCCCTTTTCTCTCTCTCTCTCTTTTTTTCCCCCCCTTTTTCCTTCTCTCTGCCCTTTCCTTCCTCTCCCTTTTTCTCTCTCTCTCCTTTCTCTCTCTCTCTCTCCTTGCCTTTTCCTTCTCCTGCCCTTTTCCCCTCCTCTCTCTCTCCTTTTCTTCCCTTTTTCCCCTCTTCTCTCCTTTCCTCTCCCCCTCTCTCTCCCTTCTCTCCTCTCTCTCTGCCTTTTTCCCCTCCTTCCCCTTTCCCCTTTCCCCTCCCCTCCTGCCCTTTTTTCCCCCCTTTTCTCTCTTTCCCCCCTTTTCTCTCTCTCTCTCCCCCTCTCTCCCCCTTTTTCTTCCTTGCCCCTTTTCCTCTCTTCTCTGCCCTTTCCCTCTCTCTCTCTCCCTTTTCCTTCTCTCTCCCTTCCTCTCTTTCCTCTCTCTTTCCTTTTTTTCCTCTCTCTCTTTTCCTTTCTCCTCCTTTTTCCTCTCTCTCTCCTTTCCCCTCCCCCTTTTTCCCCTCTCTCTCCTTTTTCCCTCCCCCTCTCTCTCCCCTTTTTCCTTTTCCTCTGCCCTTTTTTCCCCTCTCCTCTTCCTTTTTCCCTACTCTTCTCTCCTCCCTTTTTCCCTTTCCTCTGCCCCCTGC
>CM031628.1:46741230-46756230 GCA_018398815.1 Conus ventricosus | reverse complement strand
AAAAAAAGAAGCTATTTAGATAAGTGGGTGTAAAACAAAACCAACACAACAAAACAAACAAACAAAGAAAACAACCGGACAGTATGAAAAGAAGGAGATGAAAAAAGACGTATAAGATAATTGGGTGTAAACAAAACAAAACAAAACAAAAAACAACATCAATAAAAACAACAACAACAAACAACGTAGCACAACCGGAAGTATGAAAAAGAAGGAGGTGAAAAAGAGAATCTATAATATAAGTGGGTGTTAAACAAAACAACAACAATAACAACACAACAGGAACAACATAACACAACAGTAGAGGAAATAAAACAACAACAAGAACAACAACAACAACAAGAACAAAACAACAACAAACAACAACAAACTAACCTCCCCCACCCCCCCCACACCAAGAAGAACAAAAGAATACGCGTTAAAACAAAAATTTGAGGCTGATGAACAACGAAAGGAGGAAGGAGGACAACAACATAAAAGTTTATAAGGGATGGAAGAGTGTGAAAAATGCGCACAAAAGGAGGTAGAACTGAAAGAAAAAAGGATGTTTTTACTCAATGGAGTTGATGATCTATCAAGGAGATGTTAATACAGGCGAAAGAAGTGTCGGGCTTGAACAGACGAGAGAAGATTACCAACTAAGAAAAAATTTGTTCAAAAAGAAAAAAAAAGGTAGAATTTAAATAAATATTGTGTCTTGTCTGTCTGTTGTCTGTCTGTCTGTTTCTGTGTGTCTGTGTGTTGTCTGTGTCTCCGATGTCTCTGGTTACCTGCTGTCTTACTGTTGTCTGTCTGTCCTTACCCTCTCTTTCCTCCTTCCCCTGTGTTCTCTCTCTCTCTCTCTCTCTCTCTTCTTCTCTCTTTCTCTCTCTCTTCTCTCTCTCTATCTCTCTCTCTCTCTGTCTCTTGGTGTGTGTGTGTGTGTGTGTGTGTTGTGTGTGTGTTTTGTGTGTGTGTGTGTGTGTGTGTGTAGTGGTGTGGTGTTGTGTGTGTGTGGCGAGCGCGCGCAGCGGCGTTATCTGTCTGTCTGTGTCTTCGACCGTCTCTGTTGTTTACTGCCTGTCTTTTGTCTGTTGTCTGTCTGTTGTGTGTTCTGTCTGTCTGTCTCTCTGTCCCTCTCTTTACCCCCCCTCCCCGTGCTGTGTGTGTGTGTGTGTGTGTGTGTGTGTGTTGTGTGTGTGTGTGTGTGTGTGTGGTTGTGTGTGGTGTTGTGTTTGCGAATGTGTGTGTGTGTGTGTGTTTGTGTGTGTGTGAGTGTGTGTGTGTGTGGTGTGTGAGTATGTTTTGTTCGAATCGATAGCTTATCCATTCATTGTATATGGTAATGTTATGTTTTTCATGTGTGGGTGATGGGAGAGAGACGAGGTGAGAGAGAGAGAGAGATGAGAGAGAGTGAGAGAGAGAGATGAGAGAGAGATGAGAGAGAGAGAGAGGTTCCTAAACAGGAGACAGAAAGGAATGTGTGAATGTCTGTGTATGCGTGTGGCCAGTGGAGAATGGAAGGTGAGTGGGGGGGGTGGGGGGGGGGGGGGGGAGTAGCTGGATGTGATGGGGAAAAATTGCATGCATTCCTGCTGTCGAGGGTTGCTTCCTGCGAATGAGTTAAGGGTGTGCGTTTGCGGATCGTTTGCGCGTGCGTTTGTTGGTAACGAAATATGAAGAGAGGAGGGTTGGGTGGGGGATGGGGTGGGAAGGAGGGGGGGGGGAGGGTGTGGGAGCAGGTGGACGGGTGAAGGGCGAGAGCAGTGGGGATGTGAACAAAGGTGGGAAAGGGAAGGAAGAGGATGAAGGAGAGAGAGAGAAGAGGAGAGAGAGAAGAGAGAGAGAGAGAGAGAGAGAGAGAGAGAGAGATGAGATGGAAGAAGAAAGGAGAAGAGAAGAAGAGAAGAAGAGAGAAGAGAAGAGAGGAGAGGTGAGAGAGAGAGAGAGAAGAGATGAAGAGAGAGGAGTGGGGAGAAGAGAGAGAGAGAGAGAGAGAGAGTGAGATGGAAGAAGAGAGAGGAGAGAGAGAGAGAGAGAGAGAGATGAGAAGCGAGAGAGAGAGTTGGAAAGAGAGAGAGAGAGACTCAGAGAGAGAGAGATGGGAGACGAGAGCGAGATGGAAGAGAGAGAGTGAGAGAGAGAGAGAGAGAGAGAGAGAGAGACAGCAGACAGACAGAGGAGAGAGAGAAGAGAGGAGAGTCAGAGAGAGAGGGGGACGGGGCGAGAAGGGCGAGAGGTTTTGTGGGGGGAGGCAAAGGCGGGGAAGGTGAAGGAAGAAGAGATGACAGAGAGAGAGAGAGAGAGGTGAGAGAGGAGGAAGAGAGAGAGAGTGAGGAGAGAGAGAGAGAGACAGACAGACAGACGAAGGACAGAAGACAGACCGACAGACTGAAGGGAGAGAGTGAGGGGGGCAGGAGAGGGAGGAAGAAGGGAGAGAGAGAGATATGGGGGCGAGACAAAGACGGAAAGTTAAGGAAAGAAGAGATGGAACAGAGAGAGAGAGAGAAAGACGAGAGAGATGAGGGGAGGAGTGAGAGAAGGAGAGAGAGAGAGAGTGGATGAGAGAGGAGAGGAGAGGGGGAGAGGCTTTTCTTCCTTTTTTTATTTTTTTTTTCTTTTTTTTTTTTAAGTTACTGCGACGGGTGTCGGTAATAATTTAGAACAAACAGGGAAGTTGTCGGTGTTACGGAGGGATGTAAAGGTTTAAAATGCGGCGAGGAATAGGCCTGGAGAGATAGAGACAGAGCTGAGAGCGGGCAAGAGAGTGCGCTGAGCGAGAGCGCAAAAGAGAGAGAGGAGAGAGATGAGGAGAGGAGAGAGAGAGAGTGAGGGAGAGAGAGAGGGAGTGCGAGAGGGGAAAGAGAGCGAGGAGAGGAGAGAGAGAGGAGAGAGACGGGGAGAGAGAGAGAGAGAGAGAGAGAGTGAGGAGAGAGAGAGAGAGGGGGATTAGAGGAGCGAGAGAGGAGAGCGTAGAGAGAGAGCGGAGAGAGACAGAGGAGAGAGAGAGAGGGAGGAGAGAGTGGGACTGAGAGAGAGAGAGAGGAGAAAAGGGGGGGGAGAGAGGGGAGAGAGAGAGGAGAGAGAGAGCGGGCAAGAGAGAGAGAGAGAGATGAGAGAGAGTGAGAGAGATGAGAGAGAGGAGAGAGAGGAGAGAGAGAGAGTTTAGACGTATAAAGAACGACGAGAAAAGCAAGAACGAAAATTCTCTTCTGAGAGATAGTGCCGTGATATTTAATTATGTGAGTGATTGCCCAACGCCTCTGTGAATAATGGATGATGTTCGATGGCATTAAAAGATTATTAGTTCGTAGACGTTAAACCTTTTAAGAGAGAGACGAGAGAGAGAGAGAGATGATGAGAGAGTGTGGAGAGACTCATAGAGAAGAGATGAGAGAGAGAGAGAGGAGGGGGGTTAGAGAAATCAGAGAGAGAATTTATGGACGAAATCCACACTGAATAGTAGCGAGGGAATCAATGACATGTGAACGTTAGACAGCGAGTGTGGTTCTATTTAATGCGTGATAACTCAATATTTTTATTTATTTATTTTTATTTCCAAACAGGGCAAATTTTACGTTTTGCCGAGTTTTATAGCATCATCAATAATGTAAGATCTATAACGTCATGTCTGGGTAAGCATATTATCGACAAAATATCTGATATGCAATAAGTTCTGAGAACCTGGGTTCTATCAATTGAATTTGTTGGTTGGTTGATTTTATTTGATTTATTGATTTATTCTTTCTTTTATAGATTTGTTCAAGATATGTGTTTCACTTTGAGATCTTTACAAAAAACAGATAGATTATATATATACGTGTACGGTGCTGAAGCAGTCTTATGGAAGTCATTGTCATATGAACTAACTGAGTTGATACTGTTAATTTCTGCGGTTGTCAAATGGTTTAAGGTCAAGGGTTCCACGCCTCATTTGTATGCAAAAGACTTTTGCCTTATACACAACACGCATACACACGACGCCTAGAGAGGCACGCCACACACGTCACGCACGCACACACAGACACACACACAAACAAACAACATATCACAACAAACACACACTACAAACAAAAAACCACCAAACACAAAACACACAACACACACACACCACACACACACCACAATCACACACACACACACACCACAACACCAAACACCAAACAACAAAAAACACAACCCACTAAATCCCAAACACAACACACCACACACACCACCACACTCAACACACACACACAACAACACCGCAGCACACACACGACACACAAACCACACCAACACACAACACACCCACACACTTACACAAACCCACCACACACAACACACACACACACACACAACCAACACACACACGCACGGCACGCACACCACACACACAACACACACACACCACAACCACAACACACACAACTCAACACACACATAGGCAAGACAGCAATTCTAACAGTTTTTTTTGTTTGTTTTGTTTACTGTTTTTGTGATCGTATTGGAACAGATGTTGAAAAATTATGTCAGCTAGAGATGGAGAGAGAGAGAGAGAGAGGAGGAGAGAGTGAAGAGAGATGGAGGACCACAGAAGACTGACAGACAGGACAGGAAGGACAGAGAAGATGAGAACAGACAGGTCAGCGTGAGGAGTGGAGGGGAGACGGAAAGAGAGAGAGAGAGAGAGAGAGAGATGGAAGAGATTGATTGAGATATGAGAGAGAGAGAGAGAGTGGAACAGACAGACAGACAGCAGAGGACAGAGAGAGAAAGAGGACAGTCGCGAGAGGAGTGGGGGGGAAGAGTCGGGAAGAGAGAGAGAGAGAGAGAGAGTTGAGAGAGAGAGAGAGAGAGAGAGAGAGAGAAAGAGAGAGAGAGAGGGACAGAGACAGAGAGGAAAAGACAGGAGAGGAGAGAGAGAGAGAGAGAGAGAGAGAGAATACTTTTTCCCTGTTTCGTCTTCAGTCATGGAGTGTGGGGCGCGTCGTAATAATTTTAAAAAGCAAACAGGGAAGATGTCGAAGCTGGTCAGAGGGGTTGTAAGGGTTTTGAGTTGTGGTGAAAGAACTAACGCCACAGAGAGGGGGGGAGAGAGAGAGAGAGAGAGAGAGAGAGAGAGAGAGAGAGAGAGAGAGAGAGGAGGAGGAGAGAGAGAGACCAAAGACAGGAGAGACAAAGAAGACAGAGAGAGAGAGGATTGAGAGAGAGAGAGGAGAGAGATGATGGAGAGGAGAAGACGGAGACCGTGAGGGAGATGAGAGAGAGAGAGAGAGAGAAGACAGACAGAACAGAGACAGGAGAGGAAAGACAGAGAGAGAGAGAGAGGAAGTGAGAGAGAGAGAGAGAGAGAGAGAGAGAGTGAGAGAGAGACAAATACATGTTCTGTTTTCTGTCTTCAGTTCATGGAGTGTGGGTCGGCAGTAATAATTTATTAGAGCAAACAGGGAAGATGTCGAAGCTGGTCAGGAGGGTGAAAGGGTTTTGAGTGTGGTGAAGAACTAACGCCACTGAGAGGGAGTAGAGTGAGGAGAGAGAGGAGAGAGAGAGGAGAGAGGAGGAGGAGAGAGAGAGAGTCAGACAGACAGACTGAGAGACAGAGAGAGGAAAGGTGAGACAGAGAGAGAGGGTGAGGGAGAGAGAGAGAGGGAGAGAGAGGAGAGAGAGAAAGAGAGAGAGAGAGCGAGGCATATGACAGAGAGAGAGAGGGTGAGAGAGACAGAGGCAGCAGGTGACAGAGAGAGCGAGAGAGAGGGATGAGAGAGAGAGAGAGAGAAGAGAGAGGAGAGAGAGAGATGAGGAGAGAGAGAGAGAGAAGAGAACGGGGGCGAGAAGAGAGAGAGACAGAGACAGAGTGACACAAGAGGGAGAGAGGAGACAGAGACAGAGACAGAGATAGAGAAATGGGAATAAACTAATAAAAAAAAAAAGAGAAAAAACGTTGTGAGAGATTGAGGCTTGTTATTTATTGTGATTGATGCCCCTGGCACTCTGTGAATAATGAATGTTTCTGATTGGCGTTAAACATTATTAGATCGTTAGTTATTTAACGCTTTTGTTATAAGAGAGAGACAGAGAGAGAGAGAGAGAGTGGAGAGAGAGAGAGAGAGAGAAGAGAAATAGAGAGAGAGAGAGAGAGAGAGAGGAGAGAGAGAGAGAGTGAGGAGAGAGAGAGAGAGAGAGAGAAGGATGTGAGGGAGACATAAAGTAATAGTTGTGAGAGAAGTTGATGGTTTGTGTCTGTCTTGACGTAGCGATTAAAAAAAACAACAAATACGTTTTTTTAAAAGCGGAATTTCAGTTTAGCGAGTTTATGGTGTCATCAAAATAAACGATAAATTGATCACTCTCTATAAACTTTATGGCTCAAATGCTTGAGGCTGGCTTTTTGGGAATATCAGTTAATTGAGAATGCGATCTTGTTGACATTTTATTTCAGTTTATTGATGAGATTTATTAATGTGAATTTTTTGTCTTTTGAAAATCATTTATTTGTAATAATTTTCTTCTTCTTCTTTTATTTTGTTCTTGTTACAAAAGCTTTTATATCAGATATAATGAGTAATCTACACCCATATCATTGTCGTCGTCATCACGTGCATGCGATTTTATCTTTGGTGTTTTCTGCTTAGTCAAAATCAAATAAAATCGGGATTTCCACATGTCTGTGTAAAGATATGAAAGCATCACACATATGCGAGGCACACACACTCACTCACAGCGCGGGTTTCACATGTCTTTGTAGGAATGAAGCCGACAACATATGGGCGCGCGCACGCGGCGCTCAACACACAACAACACAACAACAAACACACACACACACAACACAACACAACAACACAAACAACACACGCACGCACGCACCGCACGCACGCCGCACAACGCACGCACGGACGGCACGCACGACACACACACACACCCACACACACAACACACACCAACAAATTATATATGACGCGCACTTCAATGCACATCCCTACCAAATACACACACACACACACACACACACACACACACACCACAACACAACACACACACACACTCACACACACGCCGCACACAGACAGAAACACACACACCACACTCTCACACACACACACACTCACTACACACACACCACACACACACATAAACACCACACACGGTAGCAATCTAATAGGAATGCTCTTTTTCTTTGTACAGGGGGGGGTGTTATTTGTAAAGAAATAATCGGCTATGCATTCTACATCTCTAGGAGGATTGAGGAGAGAGAGAGAGAGAGGAGAGAGAGAGAGAGAGAGAGAGAGAGAGAGTGGAGGAGAGAGGAGAGAGAGTGAGAGAGTTTCAACAAACGGGCTTAATTAATTGGTGGTTGTGTTTCTTTTACCGCCGGCGCCGTGCAGGCTAACTTCCTATATCTAGGTTCGATACTTTTTGCTACTTTGGCTGATTCCCTGCTTTTATTATAAACTATGCATCGTTCAGCCAGCATCTGCTACACCCATATGGACTATTTGATAGGAGTTTCTACCCCTCCCCCACCCTCCACAACAACAGCATACGACGACGCTGCCGCCACCACAACACACACACACACCAGCACGCACGCCGACGCACGCCGCACACTCGCATGCCCCACGCACGCCACACACACACTCACACAACATAAACACACGACGCAAGACATACATACGCACACGCGCGCGCGCGCGCGAACACCACCACACACACAAACACACACACCCACACAGACACACACACACAGGACTACACACACACACACACCCACACACACACACACAAAAACAAACAACACACACACACATTCCGCCTTACGTGATTGTAGCCAGCCCCTCCCACACCACCCAACCTCACCCTACCCCGACCCTCTTTCTTCTCCTCTCCACTTTCCCCCAAACCACACAACAAGATAATTGCCTGAAGCGATCAATGCACGAAACAGCGACCAGCAGACTCATCACAGAAATGCAGATACGTCTCAAATCCTTAGCCCAAGAGATCAGTGGCCGTTCGCCTGTGATGGGAAGTCTCTGAAGGGGCTAACGTTAATGAGTCAATGCTGTTGCCACCCAACCACCAGCCACCAGCCTCCCGCCTCCCTCACCCCTTTTCCCAGCTGTCGTCGCTCCCAACATTCCCTTATCTTGTTCCCGAGATCTTCTGTGGGAAGAGCGCGAACGTTTACAGTGCGACATAAGTTATATGGCGGTCACTGCAACAACGTATGGGCAGGCTTTGCTCGACAAGCGGTTAGGCGAACGTTGTGTTCGTGCGTTGAAGTGTGTGTGTGGTGTGTGATGTGTGTGTGTGTGTGTGTGTGGTGAGGTGTGTGTGTGTGTGGATCGGAGCTCTTTATCTTCTCTCTGTGTTGTCTAGTCTGTTGACTGTCTGTTGTTCTCCCCTCTCTCTCTTACTTCATTCCACTGAGTTTGTGTGAGTTTGTGTGTGTGTGTGTTGTGTGTGAGGTGTGTGTGTGTGTGTTGTGTGTGTGTGTGTGTGTGTAGGTGCGTGCGTGCGTGCGTGCGTGCGTTCGTGCGTGCTGTGCGTGTGTGTGTTGTGTGTGTGTGTGTGTTGTGTGTGTGTGTGTGTGATTGTGTGTGTGTGCGTGTGTGTGTGTGTGCACGCGCGCACGCGTATGTGAATGTGTGAGTGCGGCGCGTGATGCGTGTGAGATGTGTTTATAAGGCGTGGGAGGGACTATGTGTATGCTACTGTATTTACCTGCCATCTAGTCTTACAAACTGGACCTCGTTTCTCTCATGCAACCTCCCACACCATAACTTATTATCCAAACCCCCCCCCCCCCCCCACAGCCGCTTCTTGCCCCATTAATGTATCTCAGCTGAACGTACTCTCTCTCTTCTTCTCTCCCTTCTCTCTCTCTCTCCCCCGCCCCCCCCCACCCCCCTCTCTCTCTCTCTCTATCCCTCTCTCTCTCTCTCCGCCCCTCTCTCTTATCCCCTCTCTCTTCTCTCCCGCCCCCCTCTCTCTCTTCTCCGCCCCCCCCCTCTCTCTCATCTCCTCTCCTCTCTCCCGCCCCCCTCTTCTCTTCTCCCTTCTCTCTCTCTCCCGCCCCCTCTCTTTCCCTCTCTCTCTCTCTCACGCCCCCCTTTCTTCTCCTCTCTCTCTATCTCTCCTTTCTCTCTCTCTCTCTCTCTCTCTCTCTCTCTCTCTCTCTCTTCATCTTTCTCTCTTCTCTGCTCTCTCTCTCTCTCTCTCGTGATTTGCCTTCTCATCTTTATTTGGTTGTGTCATTTCTCACTGGATTTAGCATTTTATCTGTCCTCTTTCCGTCTCGCCATCAATGTTCCGCCCTCCCCTTCCGTTATTGCTTAATTGTACAACATTAACACACACACGTGCTACGCAGCACGCAGCACAACAACACGCAGACGCACACGACGCACGCAGCCGCCACGGCACTCTACCCAGACGCACGCACGCACGCGATTTTAACACAACACAAAACACACACAAATACACACACAAACAATCACAACAACACACATATATATATCTATGTGGAGATGAAGAATACGTCGTCACAGTCCGGAGTTCAATGTTTTTTGTTCAAGGTTCGCGCAAAAAGGTTTCTTCAGGAACCTGCGCAATAAAAACAGCTCCGTTACAATTTAAAAACACCAAACAAACAAACCACACACAAACACAACAACACACACAGCACGCGCACAACAAACCCAACACAGCACCGCAGCACGCACGCACGACGCAGCACAAACACACACAAACAACACACACAACACACAACACACACACCACACACAACGCAGCACGCACACACCACACACACACGATGCACGTCGGCAGCAAGACGCACGCACGCACACACATTCATGCATACATCACATACATACATACATATATACATTTATACACACACACATATATATTTAAATATGTAGTAAGTAAGTACATACATAGTATGTACGTACTGTACCGTACATAATACTTACATACATAATACATACATACATGCATACATTTCATACATACATCATACATATATACGTTCGTACTTTTGTACGTATTTTGTACATAAATACATACATACATAATATATACATACATACATGCATACATACATAACCTCATACATACGTACGCCATAGATACATTAATACATACATATACATACGTACGTAGTACGTACGTTAGTAGTTCGTAAGTCCACGTTCATACATATACATACTACGTACATAGAAGAACTCAGAGACGTTGATAGCAGAAGATCTACAGAGATAAAACCCCCTTCAGGCAAAGTGTTTCAGGCCTGAATTCTTATTACCCGCGGTGGTTTAGGTGGCGGGGGGGAGGGGGTGGGGGGGTTGGAGGGGAGAGGGGGCGGGAGGCCGATCCAGGTATGACTCAGAGGGGTTAGACTTGTGTAGATAGGAAACACACAACACACACACACACACAATAAACACAAACACACACACACACACTCCACCAATCCCACACACACACCCAACATCCACACCACCGTGTGTCTCTGTTCTGTCTCTGTCTCTCTTGTATCTTGTCTGTATGTCTCTCTCTCTCTCTCTTCTCTTCTCTCTCTCTCTTCTCTGTGGTGAATTTAACTTTCCTAGGCTTTGAATAAGGTTCATCGAATCTTTCACTTTATTAAACTACATGCCAAATAAACACATGCAATTTAACAGTGAGAGAGAAGAGAGAGAGGGAGAGAGAGAGTGAGAGAGATTATTATGAGAGGAGTGAGAGTAGATGAGAGAGAGGAGTAGGGTGGGGGTGAATATAGTAGATTTCTCTTGTCTTCTATCTCTGTCTCTCTCTCTGTTGTTGTCTGTCGTCTGTCTGTCTGTTTGTCTGATCTTCTCTTCTCTCTCTCTTCTCTTCTCTCTTTCTCTCTCTTTCTCTCTCTCTCTCTCTCGTTTTTCAGCCTTCATTCTTTAATTTCTCTGTTGTCATTTCTGTTTGTCCTTGTCTTTGTTTGTTGGCTTTCTCTCAGCTGCTAGCATTCCTGCTTTCGTTCTTTCTTTCTTTCTTTCTGTCTTTCTTCTTTTTTCTTTTTTTTCTTATAAAGTAAAAAGAAATTATGTAATAGTTAGCAGTGCATTTCTTTTTTCCACTTCTTTTGCCTATCAGGTGATAACCGTCCGTATATTCTTAATGTCGTGTCGTCGTTTTCTTCATTTTCATTATCAAATATCATAACTGTTTCATTCATTATCATAAATGTCATCTGTTGATAAATATTATTATTATTTACTGTTGTAGGTTGTTGTTGTTGTTGTTGTTATTGTTATTATCATGATTATTCTATTGTTTTTGTTTATCATTTTGTCATTGTTATTACAGTCTTCTTTTCTTCTTATTCATTAGTACTTTTGTTTATTATTATTGTTATCATTATTGTTATTATTACTTATTGTTTTTTGTTATTGTTATTATTATTATTATTGTTATTTATTCTTTTTTCTTATTCGGACTATATTCATCATTACTTTGTTATTATATTATTATTATCTTATATTATCATTATCATCATTCGTCGTCTCCACTGTCAGGATTACTCTCGGGGCCAGAAGCACAGTAATAAAGCAGATGATAACATTTTCTTTTTGGGCTAAGGTTTTTTTTTTTTTTCTTTTCTTTCTTTCTTTGTTTTTTTTTTTGACTCTGTAAACATCTTCTGTTCCTTCCTTTGTATCATTTCTTGCGGTTCACTTTCTTTTGGGTTTATTACTCTTTTTTTGTTGTTTTGTGTTGTGCTTCTCTCTCTCTCTCTCTCTCTCTCTCTCTCTTCTCCCCCTTCTCTCTCTCTCTCGTGACTCTCTTCACTTTCTCTCTCTCTTCTCTGTTCTTCTCTCTGGTTCTCTTCTCGTTCTCTCTCTGTCTCTCTCTCTCTCTGTGTCTGTTCTCTCTCCTCCTCTGTCTATCTCTCTCTTCTCTCTGTTCTCTTCTCTGTCTTTCTCTCTCTTCTCTCCTCTCTCTCCTCTTCTCTCTCTCTCTCTTCTCTTCTCTCGCGGTCTCTCTTCATTGTCTTCCTACCATGTTTTTTGTGTATGTCTATTGATCTTTCTTCCCCTGTCCTTAATTATTTCTTTTGTGCGATATTTTTTTTCTCTCTCTTGTTTTTCTTCTTCTCATGTCTTTGTCTTCTTTCTTTATTTCTTTTCACTTTCAGTAAAAACATAAATAAGAAGCAGTCATATAGCCCTATAGTACATTGTTCACAAGACGTACGTTGAAAATAAGAATGCCAGTCATATAAGCCTATAGTCACGTATGTTCAGAAGACGTGAGATTGAACATCATAATGCCATACACATACAGTCTCAACAAAATGCACGAAATAGCCGACGAGTGAAAAAGAGATCGGAAGAAGAAGAAGAAGAAGAAGAAGAAGAAGAAGAAGAAGAAGAAAGAAGAGAAGAAGAAGAAGAAGAAGAAGAAGAGAGAGAGAGAGAGAGAGAGAGAGAGAGAAGAGAGAAGAGAGAGAGACAGACAGACAGACAGACAGACAGAGACGACAGACAGAACAGACAGAGAGAACAGAGAGAGAGAGAGAGAGGAGAGAGAGAGAGAGAGAGAGAGACAGAGACAGAGACAGAGACAGAACACGGATACCGAAGGTTTATTCATGTGTAGGCCATTGCCCCTCATGAAGGAGTGCTTTTATAAACAACAAATAATCAGATTCAACTAGAGACACGCAAGTCCGTTATCAACAACACATTTTTACTACGCATTCAAGACACGACAACAAAAAGCAACTAAAAACGCTGTATACAATTATTATATGATACATTTGGAACCATTCGTTCAGGCTTTAAACGCCATAAGCAGCGTCAGTCTAAACTGACCTAGGAAACTGTCCAATATTTAGACGGTGTGTACTGTGCTCTTATGTCGTTCAAAACAGAGCAACGTAAAACAAAATGTAATTCATCTTCTTTTTCATTTCCGCACAGCGGACATTTTCAATCAGTATTACTGTGTGCATCTTGTAACGAAACTGATGTTCTATTTCAGAGATGCCAAATCTGAATCTAGTCGAAACATTCTTCAAATGTTTGTCTAGGTTCATTACTAAGTGTTAGTCCATGAGCCGTCCTATACACCCCCTCCCCCCTAGTGGGGAATTTTCCAGACAGGTACCATTGGAAAGCTTAACATCTAAGCTACTGAAATCAGGTTGTTTGCCAGCGATCCGTTGCTGGGTGTAGGTGTGGTGAATTTTCAAAGTTAGGTACCCCCCGCTTTTTAAATGGCCGCCACGAGATATAGAGAACGTCTTGTCTCAGTTTCTATTAGCTCTAGACATATGACCATTACCTTGCATCCCCTGTTATTGGGTGTGACAAATCTATTCCTGGTGCTTATTTTCTGTTTGAAGTAATTTTAAAGGTCAAAGGTCATTTTCAAGGTCATTTTGTGGCAAAACTGTTACAACGCTTAGCCTAAGGCATCTGGACAGATAATAGAGTATGTTAGACCAATTATTTTGACCACAAGGAATTCATTGTAGAGTTTATTGGACACCCCACTACCACCCTACAGTCAGAAGGTGAAAATGATTGTTGAATTGGGTGCCGCTTTTGGTGAATGGTCAAAGTAAGTTACCGGCGAGAATTTTGCGCCCAGAACTGATCAACAAATATCAGGTTGGGTAATCGCAGCCTAGATAACAAATTAGTCACTCCCCTACAACAGCTGTCTTGATTTTTGTTTCTCTATATCGAAGTACTTTTTTGATTTTCAGTGATGTTTCCATTTTTCTAATTTGTTTTTTGGCCGAGTCTGTGTAGGTTCCCTGAATAAAGCAAGCAGTGGAGAAAAAGAAAACAGTCGAGAAGCCTGTTCAGCTAACATCAGGCACGTCATGGGCACAAAAAAGACATTTAGTGGTCCTACATGCATTGTTCATTACCCCCAGAACAAATCGGACACTAGAGTAAGACCCTTATCTGAAACAAGTTTTCAAAAGATCAGAGATTCAGTTGCACTCCGACAGTTGCAAGAGGAGGTGAACTTGAAGCTACCAAGCATTTGTTTGTCAGGTGCCAGAACAGTACCTCCCTCACATTCATGGCTATCACAGATGGTGTTACCAGAATTTCACAAATACGACCAAACTACTGAAACGAAAGCGCGCATCTGATGAAGACTCGACATCTACTTCTAAAAGGACTCGTACAGTTGCACCGTCACCAAGTAGGGTCCTTTTCCCAGCAGATGAGTGTTTGTTTTGTGGCAAGATGCGACTAGCACGGAAAAGAAAAGAAGAAAACCTTGTGAAGTGTGTGACAAAGACGGCAGAAGCATCAATCAAAACGAGTGTTGAACAAAAGAAGGATGAACGAATTCTGGCAAAGGTGCAGGATACAGACCTGGTGGCAAGGAACCCCACTATCATAATTCCTGTCGTAGGGCATACACACATTCGAGGAGGATCGAAGGCGACAGACTTCAAGTGGAGACACAAATGTGACAGAAGAACGGACTGCTCATGCTGATGCATTCGCAAGCTTAGTGTGCTATGTTCAAGACAGCATTATTGAAAGGGGTCATGTTGAAAGGATGACGATGCTGCACTGTCTCCATATTGCCGACAACTCTTCTGAAGATTCAACGATCACTGTGAGATCTCCAGACACAGATGTCTTCATCCTTCTTCTTCTCAAGTACGCTGAAAGCATCCCCCAGAAGATTCTCTTTGATACAGGAGTCTCAAATAAGCGGAGACTCATTGACATCAAGAACGTTGCGCTGACTGTGGGCAAAGAGATCTGTTCCGTGTTACCTGCTGTCCATGCATTCAGCGGATGCGACACGACGAGTGCGTTTGTCAGGAAAGGGAAAATTGCCCCAATCAAGGCCCTCAAACAGCACCCTGAGTATATCAGAACATTTGCTCAGCTTGGTGTCATGGCCCAGATTCACCCAACCGTTATGAATGAACTTGAAGAGTTCACCTGTGTCTTGTACAGAGGTCGGGGTTCACGCACCAAAGACATCAACAAGCTTCGATGTGAGAATTTCTAGAGCGAT
>CM031628.1:46721230-46723730 GCA_018398815.1 Conus ventricosus | reverse complement strand
CTCTCTCTCCTCTCTCCCTCTCTCTCTCTCTCTGTATGTGTGTGTGTGTGTGTGTGTGTGTGTGTGTGTGTGTGTGTGTGTGTGTGTGTGTGTACGCACGCGCGCATGGGTGTGCGTGTGGTTTATCTTATTGAAACTAACACACATTAACCAACCAATATTTCAAAAGACCTCTATCTTCTGTTTGTCTCTATGCATGTCTGTCTGTCTGTCTGTTCGTCTGCCTCTCTCTGTCTCTGTCTGTCTGTCTGATTGTCTGTCTGTCTGATAGTCTGTCTGTCTGTCTGTCTGTCTGTCTGTCTCTCTCTCTCTCTCTCTCTCTCTCTCTCTCTCTCTCTCTCTCTCTCTCTCTCAGTGTGTCAGAATCCTTTCTTGGCAGCCTTTTGTCAACAGGTCAGGGACTGATTCAATAACCCCCCCCCCCCCCTCCCCCCCCCCCCCCCCAGAAAGAAGAACAAACAAACACACAAAACCCGCCTAATATAATTGCCAATTCGTGTCAGCATTTCAGCAGCATATTTGAATTTGTGTTTGAAGTGTCCAGTTTCCCTTGCGGGCATGGAGGTTTCTCTCTAATTTCGCGGAGTGTGTGGAGTCTTTCGTCGTCCGCCCGCACAGATTCGATTTGTCCGCGGCATTTGACAGCGTTCAAACTGTTGTCCTTTGCCTATCGCCCGCGGGGTGGATAATCTTGGCATGCTTTGCTATCCTCACACTCCCCTGCCCGTCATTAGTATACCATACTTCTCTCCGTGCTTACGCGCAAGCAAAAAAAATCTATCCAAATACAGCTAAGTGTTTGTTCTCTCGTCTTTGTAAAAAAAACCAACAACAACAACTCACTGTAGTTTAGTTCAGTTCAGTGGTTTATTTTATGTCTTTTCATCGTCAGATGATATTAATCACTTCAAAAACAAACAAACACCTCCACTCTCAACTTATCATCCATGTTAGCACTTTCAAACCCACATCTGATTTATACATATATACATCAAGTGAAATACCCTAGTGGTACACAAAATTGTTGATCTTTATATATATATATATATATAATATATATATATATATATATATATATATATATATATATATATACATATATATATATATATATATATAATCCCCCTATTTCTTCAATCTAAGACATAAGAGCAAGCTTTGTTTATAATTATACACATATATATATATATATAATATATATATATATATATATATATTATATATATATATATATATATATATAATATATATAACTGTGGTTCATTTTGCTTGTTGAAGTCATCAGGGTCGAAACCCGTTGTGTCTGTATTGTTGCTGGTTAGTGTCATCGATGAGGTGGTCTGCTAACACAGGTTTTTTTGTCCTGTTCTGTTCAAAAAGACGTTGAGGCTGTCTGGACAGCTGGAGATACCGTTAGGTTGGCAAGGGTGAGGTCTGTATATCTACGTTGCACGGGTGGCACCCGGGGTGGTCGTTTCCCTCAGGCAGGGAACTGGGTCAGGTTGGTCATTCCTACGTAATCGGTGCGCTCCTTCTTCCCTTGTCAGTCGTCCCAGACGGGTGTGTAGGTGATGATGGTGTCTTGCCTTGTGGCCCAATCTCCAAGGTCTTCATGCTGAGTGGCGATGGTCCTGTACCGTGAGAGGCTGACACAGGAAACAGACAGGCCAGCAGTCAGCAAGCCGCTGCGACGAAGATGCTCGTCCACTGTGCTGCCCAGTGAGGGACGTTTCCACCACACCCCTGCCCAAGGGGAGAGGGCCCCGCTGGTCGTGCAGGCCACTGGTGAAGTCGCAGAATGGCAGCGCCTCATCGCCATAACTTCCTCACAGCCTCAAAATCCGTTCCACAAGCGGCACAGGCCAGATCCGTCGTCACTGCTGATGCCAGGAAGGAAGGTAGGCTGCGTCGCCCTACGCCTCTCTGTCACCTAGGCGCCTTCCGCTGGTGATGACCCCTCCCAGCAGTTATGACCCGTGGTGTGAAAGACTGGAAGTCTCTGGCCAAGGCAGACAGTCAGACGCAGACGTTGCAGGGTAAGGAGTTGAGCGTGCTGGTGACCTTCGTCCTCTTGTTCCTTCTTGCCTGCATGTCGGCCGGCCTCTCTGTCCGTCTGGAGAAGTTGGCTCGAACGCTGCCGGTGTTTCGTCCTGGTGTCCTTTCAAGGGGCAGTATAACTCTCTGTCCACTGTGTCCACTGTGTAGCTCTTGGGTGTTGGCCTTCGGGGTGGCGTATGTGCCTCATGAGGGTCAACTCTGGGGTCTCGCAGCTCCCCTGCTTCACCTGGCCGAGAAGGAGCATATCGAGGATCCTGCTGTTCCCCTCTTCGTTAACCCCCCCCCCTCCCCATCCTCCCCCCAAAGTGCACGATAACACCAAGGCATGGGGACTGTACTCAGGCCTATAGTCTTCCTCCCACGCAAGTAATCCACCATGAAGTAATCCACCAGTGTTTCCCTTCCTTCGAAATGATACCTAGTACAAAACGTTGTCGCTTGA
>CM031628.1:46698730-46711230 GCA_018398815.1 Conus ventricosus | reverse complement strand
CGGAAGCTTTTATGAGCCGTTCTTCCCGGTGGTTTGGTTTTTTTTTCCATGTGTTCCTGTGTCTAGACATAAGTATGTAAAATACTGCTTTTGTCACAAACGAAACGAGAGGAAAGTGTCAGTGCATCAGACATTAGAACAGAAACAAAACCTGATACTATAGATTATATCGTAAGCCAAAACATTAAATTTTGCACTCGAATGTCCATCGGTAAACAAAAACGACAGAGCGTATGGTCAACAAGTGTCGACGGAAAATGAGAGGGGGGGGGGGGGGGGGGTGGGAAAAAATAGCCCCTCTTAAAAACACAACACACAACACAACACCCCACACACCCCACACACACACACACAACACCACACACACATACACAAAAAACTGACACAAAGAAAAGATGGGGGCAAAATTAGGAGGTTGCAGGCAAAAGAAAAAAAGAAAAAAAAAGAAAAAAAAGGGCGGGGAGAGAGAGGGGTGTTCACCAACTTCCAGCAAGAAAACCCAACATGTCAAAGGGAAGAGTGTCTCTAAAGCCTGCGACACATAGCTGGAGGGGCAATGTGTCGCGGGCTTAAGACGTATATGTTGAATAGTGCAGGGGGTTTTAGCGTCGCGGATTGGAAGGTTAGGAGGTCGTGGGGTCAAGTCCCATCAGCTGCATTTAGGCGGGGGGGGGGGGGGGGGGGGGGGGCAGGGAGGGGGAAAGAGGGGTGGGGGTAGGGGGGTGGGGGTGGGGGGGAGAGTCAGCCCCGACCTGCTCGTACTCAGGGGTTACACGTAGCTGTGGGACTCAAACGGGAAGAATCCGAACACACATTCCAGTTCAATCACACTTATGGACGCATTTCTCAGTGTGTTGCTCAATTTTCCCCTGACCAACACTGCAGGTGTGTGTATCTCTCGGCTGGTCGACGCTGGGATTTCTCATGTTTGTGTTTGTCCGTCAACACCACGTCTACTCAAATTTGTTGCCCGAAAAGAACTGGCACACAATCGTGCCCAAAGTGGGAAAGATGGAACTTATTACTGTACAGACCTGTACGTAGTCCGCTTGAAATAAAAGCACAATGTGATGCTGAATGTCAGCTGTTGGGGTATTAAAAAAAAAAAAACCAA
Source organism: Conus ventricosus (assembly GCA_018398815.1). NCBI lineage: Eukaryota > Metazoa > Mollusca > Gastropoda > Neogastropoda > Conidae > Conus > Conus ventricosus. The sequence continues at coordinate 46,710,116 of CM031628.1, read as the reverse complement.
GACGTAGGATGGAGATAATAAAAGAGGGTTGAAAGATGTTGACTGCCAGAACCAGTATATCATTACATATAATATAAGAGAGATACTAGGTTCTGGCAGTCAACCCTAGCGAATGGTTTTTTTTGTGTGTGTGTGTTAAGCTGCCGGGCTCGAGCGACATTCGACAGAGTTCACTCTGTGTCAGCATCATCGATATCACGTGTCTTTGATCTGTGTCATCATCATCAATATCACGTGTCTTTGATCTGTGTATCATCATCGATATCAGTGTCCTTGATCTGTGTCATCATCATCAATATCACGTGTCTTTGATCTGTGTCATCATCATCAATATCACGTGTCTTTGATCTGTGTCATCATCATCATCGATTATCACGTGTCTTTGATCTGTGTCATCATCATCAATTATCACGTATCTTTGATCTGGGGTCATCATCATCAATATCACGTGTCTTTGATCTGTGTCATCTTCATCATCGATATCACGTGTCTTTGATTTTGTGTCATCATCTCAATATCACGTGTCTTTGATCTGTGTCATCATCATCAATATCACGTGTTTGATCTGTGGTCATCTTCATCGATATCACGTGTTTTTGATCTGTGTCATCATCATCATCATCATCGATATCACGTGTCTTTGATCTGTGTCATCATCATCGATATTTACGGGGTCTTTAATCTGTGTCAGCATCATCGATATCACGTGTCTTTGATCTGTGTCATCATCATCATCATCAATAACAGTGTCTTTGATCTGTGTCATCATCATCGATATCACGTGTCTTTGATCTGTGTCATCTCATCATCGATTTTCACGTATCTTTGATTTTGTGTCATCATAGTCGATATCACGTGTCTTTGATCTGTGTCATCATTATCGATATTACGTGTCTTTGATCTGTGTCATCATCATCGATATCACGTGAGAGAACTAATAAAAGCCGCTTTTAACTCACCCTTTTGCCTCAACCAGTTTTCGGGCGAAAGTGACCTAGAAGCGGCATTTATTAGTTCTCTGACAAGTAAGACTTCAATAACCAAAAAAAATAACGATTTTTACAAACAAACTTACTGTGTAGGATTATCCGTTTTCAATACTAATTTACTAAACTTTTCAGATTTTAGTTTTTGCTTAATCCTGTGTTTTTCCTGATCATTTTCAAAAACATCATTTTCGTGCATACATTCATTAAATGAGTTTCGGGTCTTTCATGTGAAATTAAAAACTACAGTCTTTAACTGTTCTCTAAAGTCTTTTAAAACGGAGGTTATATTTTTGGCATAAAATCCACACACTTATCCCAGCTTTGTCTTCCACTGAAAGCTAGTTTTGACAAAGTGTTTCTCTTTTTAACTATATCTCTTTCTGCCGAACAGTCATCTATAATAAATTGTGTCTGCGTTCCTTAAAAAATTTATAAAGTATTCTAAACCACTCACTTAGCTTATTGCTAGGATCAACTAAATATATGTCATCATCTGTCCATATAACCTTCTATCATGATATGCTTTGTTAAATTCAAGCGTTGGACAGAAAATTACAATATAATCAAAATTATAGCGATAAACTGTTTGTAATAGGTCGAGGACAAATATTGTTTTCCCAAAACCCAGTTTGTCACAAAATTAATGAACAATGAGGGGTTTTTGTCATAAAGTTTAACTGCTCCATAGTTTTATAACAGAATTTAATCTAATCCAATTATTGTTTTTATCATACTTTTTTCAAAACTTGTTCAGTATAATAAAATCCTATAAGATCTAAATGCGTAAGATTAATCCAATTCAGTTCTGTAAGATTGTTTCTATTTAGACTAATATTGATTTTGTTGCTTGTTGTTTATGACCTTAATATCCTCGCCATTGTGAAGAATTGACGACGGTAACTTTAAGTTTTTCAACGTCTAAGTTTTGCAGCTAATTAGAATTCCTTTTAGAAGGACGTCACTAACGCCACAACCCCATCCCTCCCTTATCTTTTAAGACAGAAATTTCAAATATCATTGTGAACGCATCTCCTAATTTCATTTGCGGAATGAACTGTAATTTTGTAGAAGCATCCTTTAAAACCGTTTTCTTCTGTGGAGGATGTACTGTTTGTTCCCATTCGGCTTTATTTCAATCTCTTTCCGACTATTGTCGTCTGGCATAAGACTTACATGTAAAGGGCCAGAGTTGAATGCTTTTCTGAAACTTTTTTGACGGCTAAAAAATGTAAAAAAGGGCTTATGAATTCAAATTTTATGTCCATTCTAAATATGGTTCCAAGTGCCATTTGAGGTTTAGGTTTTCGAACTATTTTTATTCATACTGACCAACATATTTGCTTCTAGATTGCGCAGCTGTTTAGTTTAGGAAACTTTTTGCTGTCGCCAGCCTCTTTGCGTTTATAATCACCATCTTTAGTGTACTCAAAACCATACAAAGCGTCTATCTCACCGTTCTGTTCAAAGTCTGCAACGTCTGCAAGGTCTTTTATTCTAAGGTTATACACTTACAGGCGCTAATGTAACTCCGGTTTTTGGTCCACACGACATTTTTAGAACAAATAATTTTTTTATTTCTAAAAAAAATGTGAAAGGGTTATCAAGTGGAAAAATTCCGGCTACTTTAAAGGGGCATGGGCAAAAAATTTTGTCCCCTTAAAATCTCCCCCATAACCCCGGGTTGACTTTGTCCCGCCCTTTTTAAACCTGTTTTTTTTTTTTTTTTTTTTTTTTTCCCCAGGGGAAACGGCAATGTAATCCCCAAATTTTCATTTAACTTTTGCCCAAATTACCCTTCGTTACAACATTAGTCAAAAACGTATCTCATCCCATAACTTTACACGCTGCGTCACTGTTAGTCATGCGACAGCATTACATCATCTCCAAAACTGCGACATTGCCCCTCTCACGTTATCAAAAAGGCAGCATTACATCATCTCCAAAACTGTTTCTTTTTTTTTTTTTCGTTTCTTCGCCACCATGTCGTACCGGCCGTTCCAAGGCATGGGCAACATCCTAGGGGACTGCTCCGGGAGGGCGTGGGGGACCCCGGGGGACGACATCCGACCGTCTCGCTGTACCCCCCCCGCCCCACGACTCATCGCCCCGCCAACCTGAAGAATGATCACCACCCCTCCCCCTTTCTCCCCTGCCACCTGGACAGAAGGGCCCCGGGGCCAAAGGGTACCACCCGGGTCAGACCGGCCGCCAACGAGGGGCGCCCACCGGCTGCAACTCCCCATCGACAAGGCGGCAAGAGGGAGATCCGGCATGGCCCCTCACCAAGCGGAAGGTGAATTGTGTGTGTGTGTGTGGTGGTGTTGTGGTTGGGTGTGTGGTGTAGTTGGTGGGGTGTAGGGGTTTGTGTGAGTGTGTAGTGTGGTGTATGTGTGTTGTGTGTGGTGTTTTTTTGTGTGTGTGTTTTGTTTGTTTTGTGGTGTATTTGTGTTGTGTGTGTGTGTGTGTATGTGTGTGTAAGTTAGTGTGTGTGTTGTGTTTTGTGTTGTGTGTGTGTGTGTTGGTTTTTTTGGGGGTTTGTGTGAAAGAGGCATAAAGAACGGGAAAAGATAGAAAAAAGGGGGTGAAGGGTTTCAAAGAGTTAAATACAGGGAATGGGAACGGGGAGACGGAAAAGAGAGAGAGAGAGAGGGGGGGGGGAGGGGGGGGGGGGGGGAGAGAAGGGAGAGAGAGAGGGGGAAGAAGGGGGGGAAAGGGGGAGAGACGACAACAGAGACAACAACTGCCAAAGAAAGACAGAGAGGAAAAGGGGGAAAGAGAGACAGAAAGACAGGACAGACAACAAAAAAGAGAGAGAGAAGAGAGAGAGAGAGAGAGAAAGAGAGAGAGAGAAAGAAGGGGAGAGAAAGGGAGTGAGAGAAAAAAAGAGAGAGAAGACAGACAGGAGAGAGAGAAGAAAGGAAAAGAGAAGAGGATAAAGATAGAAGAGAAGAAGGAGCGGGGGAAGAGAAGAGGAGAGAGAGAGAGAGAGAAAAAGAAGAGAGAAGAGGGGGGGGGGAAATCGAAAAAGGGGGAATTTAAACGGGGTGAATTCGGGACGGGAAATATCGAACACGGACGGGAGTGGGTGGGTGGTGGGTGGTGGGGGGTGGGGGGGGGTTTTAAACAGCGACAAGTCGGGGGGGGGGGGGGGTACGCAGGGAAAGGAGTATCAGTGGGGGAGTTCGATATCTCCCCTTCGCGCAACAGATCAAGGGGCCCAGCCATCAAACTGCGGGAACCTCAACTATAAAAAGGGTCTGACCCCCTCCCCCCACCCCCCCCACCCCCCAAAAAAAAAAAAAAAACTTTTGAAGGGAAGCCCAATTTTGAATACTTGTGAAGCCGAACCGGAACGACAGCACGGGAAGAATAGCCGGAAACCTTTCCGGGCCACAGACTTAACAGACCAAGGGAAGTTTTTAGACCTTCTTCCCGGGTTTTTTTTGGTTTTTTTTTTTTTTTTTTCAGGGTTTTTCCTGTGTCTAAACATAAGTATGTAAAATACGCTTTTTTCCAAACAAACGAGAGGAAAGGTCATGCATCAGACATTAGAACAAAACAAAACCTGATCCATAGTTTTATTCGTAACCAAAACATTAAATTTTGCACCAAAGCCCAGGGAAACGAACGCACAGACTGTATGGAAACCCAATGTCCGACAAAAAGAAGAGGGGGGGGAAAAGGGGGGAAAAAATACCCCCTTTTAAAACACACACACACACCACAAAAAAACGACACAAAAAAATTTGATTGGCAAAAAAAGGGAGGTTGCAGCAAAAAAAAAAAAAGAAAAAGAAAAAAAAAAAAAAGAAAAAAAAAGGGCGAAGAGAAGGGGGGGGGTGTCTCACCAACTTCCAGCAAGACAACCAACGTCGAAGAAGAAATGTCCAAAAAGCCTGCGACACCTATGCTGGAAGGGCAATGTGTGGGGGGTTTAAAAGACTAATGATAATAGTGCATTTGGTTGCGTCGGGGATTGAAGGTAGGAGGTCGTGGTCAGTCCACACTGCATTTGGGGGGGGGGGGGCAGGGAGGGGAAAAAGAGGGGGGGGGTTTAGGGGGGGGGGGGGGGGGAAGTCGGGGCCCCCCGCCCCCTGCTTCGTACTCAGTTTTACACGTAGTTTGGAGCTCAAAGGGGAAGAATCCGAACACACGTTCCAGTTCAATCACACTCCAAAAGGACCTTTCTGAGTGGTTCCCAAATTTCCCCCCTGACCAACACCAGTTTTCTGTATCTTCGAGCCGGCGACGCGGGGATTTCTCATGTTTTGTTTGCCCCTCAACCCACGTCACTCGTTTGGCCGAAAAGAACTGGCACAAAAACGTGCCCAAAGCTGGGAAGATGGAATTATACGCCAGACCCGAGTATCCCGAAAAAAAAGCACAAAGTGAGCGAATGTCAGCGTTTTGGGGGTATTAAAAAAAAAAACACCCAAAACGAGGAGGAATAATAAAAAGGGTTGAAAGATGTGACTGCCAAACCCATAAAATCAATACAAATTAAAAAAAAGGGAATAGTTCTGGGATCAACCCCCCCGAATTTTTTTTTTTTTTTGTTTGTTAAAAGGGGCCGGGCTCGACTGACATTCGACAGAAGATCACTCTTGTCATCATCATCAATATACGTGTCTTTTATCTGTGTCTCATCATCGAAACACGTGCTTTGGCTTTCACATCACAATATCACTGTCCTTTTATCTGTGCACATCACATCGATTCACGTCTTTTATCTGGTCATCATCATCAATACACGGTTTTGATCTGTGTCATCATCACAAATCACGGTCTTTGATCTGTGCGTCATCATCGAATCACTTGTCTTTTACGTGTCATTATCATCGAATCACGGTTTTTTGAAACTGTTTCATCACATCAATATCACGTGTCCCTTTTATCGTGTCATCATCATCGATTCACGTGTCTTTGATCTGTCACATCATCACGAATCATGTTCTTTGACTGTGTCATCATCACAAAACATGTGCCCCTTTGTCTGTTCATCACATCGATACACGTGTCTTTTTACTGTGTACACATCTCGATATCACTGTCTTTGATCTTGCATCATCACGATACACGGGGCTTTAAAAAGTGTCGCGTCTCGTATCCGTGCTTTGATCGTTCATCATCATCAATACCCTTCTTTGATCTTTTCACATCATCAATATACGGGGCTTTGACTTGTCATCATCATCACGATATCACGTGTCTTTGACGTGTCATCTCATCATCGTATCACGTACTTTGATCTGTGCATCATCCATCAATAACGTGCTTTGATCTGTGTCAAACATCACGTATCATGTGTCTTGATTGGTCATCATCATCGATATCATGTGTCTTTGATCTGTTCATCATCCTAAAATCACTTCTTTGATCGGTTTACATCAACAAAACACGTGCTTTGATCTGTGGTCATCACATCATCGATATCAAGTGTCTTTGATCTGTGTCACACATCGTATCACGTTCTTTGTCTGTGCATCATCTCGAAATCTGGTCTTTGATCTGTTCTCACATCGATATCACGTTCTTTTTATCTGTGTCATCATCATCGATAACACGTGCTTTTATCTGTTCTCATCATCGATATATGTGTCTTTTTCTGGTCACACATGATATCACGTCTTGACTGTGTCACACACATCGATATCATGTGTCTTTTATCTGTGTCACATCATCATCGATATCACGTGTCTTGTCTGTTCATCTCATCAATATCACTGTCTTGATCTTTTCACATTACGAAACTGTTCCCTTTTTTCTGGTCATCATCATCAAATCACGTGACTTTGATCTGTTCATCACACATATCACGTGCTTTTATCTGGTCATCATCACGATACACGTGTCTTTGATATTAACTTCTTTATGCTGTCCACAAATAAGTGACGAAGGATGGAATGCGTCCGTTTTCCTTTAAGCTAGGGAAATGGTGACACTGTAACATACAATACAGCTTTTTTCACTGGCATAACACTTAATGTTTTTGTTGTTGTTTGTTGTTTTTGTTTTTTTTTTGTTTTATCGGGGGTGTGGTGGTGGGTGATGTGGTGGTGTGAGGGGGGGGGGGTGGTGGTGTGGTGGGGTGGGGGTGGGTGTGGTTGGGGTGTGGTGTGTGTGTGTTTTGTGTTGTGTGTGTGGGGTTGTGTGTTTGGGGGTGTGTGCGTGCGTGCGTGCGTGCGTGCGTGCTGGGGTGCTGCGTGCGTGTGTGTGTGGGTGTATGTATGTGTGGTGTGTGGTGGTGTTTGGGGTGCGTGCGTGCGGGGCGTGCGTGCGTCGGCGTGTGTGTGTGGTGTGGTTGTGTGGTGTGTGTGTGTGTTTGTTGGTGGTTGTGTGTTGTGTGTGTGTGTTTGGTGTGTGGTGTGTGCGGTGTGAGTGTATTGGGGGTGGTGTGTTGTTGTTTTAAAGATTTTGACAGTAGGCATTCAGATTTAAAAGTTCTACCCTTTTCCCTGGGGACCATTGTTGGTAACAAAAAACAGTTCATTCTGTCTTTTCTCTCTCTGTCTTCTGTCTCCTGTCTGTCAGTCCTCCTCTCCTTTCATTCTGTCGCGCTGTCCCTCCCCCCCCGTCTGTCTCTGCTGCTGTCTGCCACTCTCTCTTCTCTCTTCCTCTCCTCTTCTCTCTCTCTCTTCCTCTCTCTTCTCCCCCTCTTCCCCCATCTCCTCTCCTCTCCCCTCTCAAATACTGACAATTTGTTTTTTCCACAAGATCAAACCTACAATCTCAAACTTCCATCCACCGCGGGATTGTTCAACAGGGAGACATCCTTTTGTTTCCCGGTGTTTTTCAGTCGTACGTTCCCCTCGCCCGTGTCTTTTGGGCTTGCCGGGGGGAGCACTGAGTCTTCTTCTGTTTGCTTTCTTGGGCTGGCGAGCTCTGTTTAACACCTACTCGTGGTTGTGTCCTCTGGCTATGAAAATTCTCCCCCTCTCTCTCTCTCTCCCCCTCCCTTTTTTTTTCTCTCCCCCCCTCTCCTCATCTCTTTTCCCTTTTCTTCTCCTCTCTCTCCCCCCTTCTCTCTCCCCCCCTGTCTCCCTCCCCCTCTTCTCTGTCTCTCTCTGTCTCTGTCCTCTGTCCCCCTTGTCTCCTCTCCACTCTCTCTCTCCTCCTCTCTCCTCTCCCTCCTCTCTCTCCCTCTTCTCTCTCTCCCCTCTCTCCCTCTCTCTTCCCTCCCGGGGCGTGCATACGCGCACGCACACTCTCTTTTATGGTACCTGTGTTCGTCTCTGTCTCCCTCTCTTAAAAACCAAAACCCCTCTCTTTCAATGTACAAGCGGTTTGTGTGTTGGGTTGTGTGATGTTGAGTGTGTGTGTTTGTGTGGTGTGGTGTGGGTGGGGTTTTGGGGTAGTTGTGTTTGTGTGGATGTTTTTTGGGTTGGGATGTTGTTATAAGTGTTGTTGTTGGGGGGGAGGTGTGGTTAAAAAGATTTTAAATATCCCAAAATAACTTCAATTAGAAACAGGGAAAAAAAATCATTATAACCCCTTTCGGAGGTAAAAGTTTTCATGAAGAATTTTTAACCAGTAATTTCCAATCGCATTCTGGGGGGGGGGGGGAAAATGAAAAAGGGGCTGGGAAGTGTGGGAACCAATCAGATCACGTTTTTTGTTTTTTGTTGCTTGAAAACAAAACGCTGTAGAAAAGAAAGAAGGTTCCGCTCTATCTGTAACTCCGAGAGGGGACATGTATCATGTTTCACCGAAAATTCAAGAAGGCAAAACCCCAAAACACACTCAGAGCCTGGGGGTATAAGCTTCCTCTTTTTTCTTTTTTTATCTTGAAAAGCTCTTTGCTGGGGCCCAAAGAAGAATAATTTAACAACAATTGGGCCTTAGAAAACCCACCACATCGTCAAGAACGGAAAATGAAATGGTACGGACATTTCCCGTTTCACAGGCCCCGCAAAGAAATCCCGCAAGGGAAAAGTCAGAGGAAGCCCAACAGAGGGAAAACAAAGGAAAGGGGGGGGACCATCCGAAGTGGACTGGGAACGACCCGGCAGAAATCTCAGGAGCGTGGAGGACAGGAACCAATGGGAGAGTGGGCCAATCATCAGGGGGGCCCCCAACGACAACAGACAAGCAAGGGGAAGGGGGGGAAATCCCATGGCCCAGGGTTTTTCCTTTCCTGGCGGACCTCCAAATTGGGAATGGGCGTGTATAGAGCCAAGGATCGGAGGAAGGATCCCATCCTGATGCCCCGATTCTTTTTTTCCAAGTTCAGAGAGGACCTCGTCCACAGTGAACGGAAGGAAAACGAGTGGTACGGTCATTTCCCCTTTTTAGCAGAACGCCCAAGCCAAAACAAAAAAGAACCGTGCGAGGAGGCAAAGGAAGAAAGCAGAAAGAGATGGGGGGACAACATCATGCATGGGGGCCCACACTCAGCAACTGCCGAGAGCTTTTCAGAACCGGGGGGATGAGAACTGGGTTTTGATGTCTTCGGCCCCCCCCCCCCCCCCCCCCCCCCCCCCCCCCCCCCCCCCCCCCCCGACGGTCTCAAGACCTGGATAGGTGATAGTGATAGAGAGGTAAAAGTTTTCTCTTTCCTACGAAACAGGCTTTGTGATTCGCTTTTTATTATTGAGATATATTATCATTATTATTGTTGTTGTTGTTGTTGTTCTTTTATCATTTATAATTATTCTACGCCCATTCAACATTATTATTCCACTTTTAAATACTACTACTACTACTACAACTATTCCTATTAATAAATTTTTCATTATATATTACTATTATTGTTCCATTATCATTACAACATGTTTTCTACATTAATTTTTAAATTATTACATTTTAATATACAAACATTATTATTATCTCCGATTGGATGAATCAATAAGGCGTTCACCCCGTGTTCTGGCTACAAAACTTCTTCTTCTTCTTCTTCAGTACGCACTTTTTGAGACACGGTCTCTACGTATAGTTAAACACACTGCGCCACCCACCCCCCCCCACCCCCCCCACCCCACCCCACCACCCCACCCCAGCAACAAAAAGGGAGCAAGCTTTTCATCCCTATTCCGCCCCAACGGATCGTCGGGGTGCCGTTAAGGACGCTGGGACCCGCAGGAATCTCCACGATCGTCTCCCCTGTCATGGGCAGCATGGCAAAGGTGCCGTAAGCTAGACAAGAGGTTTATTCCGCTGTCCACCCGTCAGCTGTCACGGGGCTGCACCTGGTAGAACGGTCGTGCGCAGGGACTGGTGTCCATCTATAATTATGTCCCTGTCGGACCTGCCACACACACACCACACACACACACACACACACACACACACACACACACACACACACACACACACACACACACACGTGCGCGCACGCACGTACGCACGCACGCACGCAGCACACACACACGCACGCACGCACGCACGCACGCACGGACAAACACACGCGTACACACACACGCACGCACTTACAAACACACATACGCACGCGCGCACACACAAACACACACTCATACATACACGGTAAAAAAGAGAGAGAGAGAGAGAGAGAGAGAGGAGAAGAGAGAGAGAAAAAAAGAGAGAGAGAGAGAGAGAGAGAGAGAGAGAGAGAGAGAGAGAGGAGTTGACTGACTGACCAAATGAGACTGACTGACTAGTTGGCTGACTGACTGGCAGGAGACAGATACGGTACGTATAGTTTGTTCAAAAAAGGCCAAAACCCCTCACGAAGGAGTGGGGGAGGGGGGGGGGGAAGGGTATACATAGAATGCATGAATACCAGAAATCGCACATCCAGTACAACGAACATGAGGAATCGTATATACAAAATAGCGGAAAGAAGAGGAACGATATCTGTCATGAAGATGAGAAATCGTACATACAGAAAAGAAGAATGATAACAGCGATAAATGCAAGAAATCGTACATACACCGCAACGAAAAGGAGAATGACGTCAGCCTTGAATGCAAGAAACCGTACGTACCTACACAACAAAGAAGAAGAAAACCAATATCAGTCAGGTACAGCTAGTGGATCGGATTTCAAACGCCTTCTAAACACTAGATGACAGACTGCGAACGGAAGTCACAGGCAGATGGTTCAAAAATACCGGTAATGGAGCCTGCAACATCACATACGCACACACACACGCGCGCGCGAACATCATAGACTGGATATATGGGCCGCTTTTAAAAAAGCCAAAAGCATGATTTTTTTTTTACGTTGTTGCCATTTAAACAAACAAGCAACAACAACAACAACAAAACTGAGGTAATATAAGTATGTTTCAACTTCTGAGTATACAATCTGACCTATTCAAAGGGGCAGCAACCATGTAAGAACAATATTCATTTTGTGATGAATTACATTCGTTTCCGGAAAACGTCAACGACTTCGTGGCGTCCCGAATATTGTAATGTGGTTCCCACGGAAACCATGGG
>CM031628.1:46683730-46693730 GCA_018398815.1 Conus ventricosus | reverse complement strand
GTAATCTGATGACCCCGATGAGTTCGCCCAGTTTGTGTGGCGATCTAAGGAGACCAGAGATTCTTGTGTGCTTCCACTGAGGAGTGCCATGGTTGATGTTTAGATTAACCAAGGAGGTAGTCTGATGACCCCCGATCAGTTCGCCCAGTGGTGTGGCGATCTAAGGAGGAATCCCTTTGTAGGCACTGACCGGCGAAGGGCCGGAAATGCCAAAGAGGGAATACTCTCGAGTAAAACCGGGGAAGAGACCGGGGAAAGTTTGTGGGGGTGCCAGCCCCATTATGTAAGAGGAAGACCAGTAGTTGTGGGATGGGCTTACTATGTAGGTTGTTGGTCATCCTGGAATTTTAAGGAAATAGTTCTGATAATTATTTTCTTATTTCAAACTGGTGAAACTTAGGATCACGCAATGTTTGAGAAGATGTTGTATGCTTAGGTTAGAGGGACATGTAGGTGATATGAAGTTTGTAGTTAATAGTTGCAGTTAAACATGTAAGACCCTTATAAATATTCATGAGGCGTAGGGATCTGACAGATGGCGTCCCTAGGTGACGCTAGGGGAAGCGTGGGTGCTCTTGAAGTTACGGAGTTATTCAGTCAGGCCCCAAATCTCAAACGGAGAGGACGACACCTTAGTCTGTGAAGTGTGGTGATGGTGTTCTGATGGCACCAGGAATGCCACGGTTGCTAGAGTCCTTTTTCCTTTTTTCTTCTCCCCTTTTTTTCCTTTTATTTTCCCTTTACTTTAATTTTTTTTTCCCTATTCCCTTTTTGTTGGGCATTGTCACCAGCCCCTTTTATGTGAAAAAAGCTGTAGATCAAATTAAAAGAAAGAAAATCTTCACTGGCCTGACTCATTTGTTTTTTTTGGATGAACCTAGTCCAACTTTCTCCTGAACCCGATCTCCCCTTGTGCGTTTTTTTACGGTAGGAACAAGGGGAGGTTTACACTTTGGCGCCCAATAGGGGACTAGTTGGATTAGGATAGTTTAATTAAAGGGCTCTAGCAACGTCAACCAGAAGGGCGAGCGATGTCGTCCGAGGAAGAAGCCAGGCACCTTGCTGAGGCCGAAGACTCGGCACCAGCCACAGTGAGAGGGGAGGAAGACGTGGCGGCCTTACAGGACAAGCTGAGGCGACTGGAGGAGACGGCCATCCACCTTCAAACCCTCGGCGGACCAAAGGGCCATGCTTTAAGTGTGGTCTTGAGGGTCACTTTTACAGGGACTGCCAGAACCCAGCCAACCCTCAACTGGTAGCCCAGAGAGACCAGGAGAGACGGCGCCGGAACAACGAATGGCGTCGGCGGAAGGGACTTCCAGAGGCCCCTTTAAACTAGGAGTAGACTCCATGAGTTTGGCTCTGGAACACGCTGACGACCTGGTGCACTTACTTCCTCAGACGCAACTCAGGGGTTGTTTGAGGCCAGAGGCAGAATCTTTTGTGCCCCGTTCTGGCCCACAGTCAGAGGAAGGCCAGACTGGGGATGGTCTCACAGATGCCGAAGAAAGGGCTATTCCGCTGGCTGATTCTGAGGTGGAGAGTTGGCCTGGCGGGCTGGAAACTGTGGGGGAATGAGCTGGATCCTGCTGAGGATGTTGATCCCTCTGATCAGTCTGAGATCAATGAAGGGCTTCTTGGGTCTCCATCTTGTAGTCAAGATGGCTTTTGAAGGGGAAGCTTACCCCACGGAACAAGCCTCAGAGGCAACCGGGGACCCGGCTTCAATTGGTGGCCAGGAACCATCACTTCTCCGGCGGTCTAGTCGGAACAGGAAGCCAGTTAACCGGTACTGTGACTATGACTGGAATCAAGTAGACTCCATGAGCTTGGCTCTTGAACACGCTGACGCACTGGAGACTTTGGTAGATCAGAGTCTTGGCTCTCAGAGAGCTGATTCGTTAAGGCCCTTAAACAGGTCATAGGAGTCTTACGTTCAATGTTGGCCCCACAATAGGAACTCCTAGGTTGGGAAGTACAGCCGCGTTATGTTTATTCAGACAGTCATGCTATATGAAAAAAAAGATTTTTCTTTTTATCACTTCAGTGACTATGTGCACGATGATTGGATTTCATTTTCGAGGTGCTGCATTTGTATTGTTGTGTGAATTTTTATTCCCATTTGAATTATTATTCCCATTGGCACAACCCATATTGAGTTGTCGATGTTTCCTATATTTTGTGAGTTTTTAAGAAACATCTAGCCTTGGAGGGGTATGTGTACACCACCTATGGTGTACCAGAGATTCATGTGTGCTTCCACTGAGGAGTGCCATGGCTGATGTTTAGATTAACCGAGGGAGGTAGTCTGATGACCCCCGATGAGTTCGCCCAGTTGTGTGGCGATCTAAGGAGACCAGAGATTCTTGTGTGCTTCCACTGAGGAGTGCCATGGTTGATGTTTAGATTAACCAAGGGAGGTAGTCTGATGACCCCCGATCAGTTCGCCCAGTGGTGTGGCGATCTAAGGAGGAATCCCTTTGTAGCACTGACCGGCGAAGGGCCGGAAATGCCAAAGAGGAATACTCTCGAGTAGACCGGGAAGAGACCGGGGAAAGTTTTGTGGGGGTGCCAGCCCCATTATGTAAGAGGAAGACCAGTAGTTGTGGGATGGGCTTACTATGTAGGTTTGTTGGTCATCCTGGAGATTTAAGGAAATAGTTCTGATAATTATTTTCTTATTTCAAACTGGTGAAACTTAGGATCACGCAATGTTTGAGAAGATGTTGTATGCTTAGGTTAGAGGGACATGTAGGTGATATGAAGTTTGTAGTTAATAGTTGCAGTTAAACATGTAAGACCCTTATAAATATTCATGAGGCGTAGGGATCTGACAGATGGCATCCCTAGGTGACGCTAGGGGAAGCGTGGGTGCTCTTGAAGTTACGGAGTTATTCAGTCAGGCCCCAAATCTCAAACGGAGAGGACGACACCTTAGTCTTGAAGTGTGGTGATGGTGTTCTGATGGCACCAGGAATGCCACGGTTGCTAGAGTCCTTTCCTTTTTTCTTCTCCCCTTTTTTTTCCTTTTATTTTCCTTTACTTAATTTTTTTCCTTTTCCTTTTGTTGGCATTGTCACCACCCCTTTATGTGAAAAAAGCCGAACCAATAAAGAAGAAAATCTCACTGGGCCTGACTCATTGTCGGAAACCAGTCCAACTTCCCCGAACCCGACTCCCCGTGCTCTTTTAAGAGGAAAAGGGAGGTTTACACACTCTCTCTCCTCTCTTCTAGCTGCCTATCAAGACATGGTTGTTTTCTTTTTTCTTTAAGTGCCTCTCTCCCCACATCTCTTTGTCCTTCCTTGCAGACTCTATATGGTGCTAATGCACAGCTCGGTCTGTTCACTCCTCTCATCTCTCTGCTCTTCCCTCGTCCGAGCCTGCTCCCAGAACCCTTCCTCTCTCTCTCTCTGTCTTTTCGTTCTCTCTCTGGTTCTGCCTTTCTTTTCCCCTCCTCACTTTCTTTTTTTCTCATCCTACGTGTCAAAGGGGTGAGTTACCATTGGTCAGTATTTTCCCCCCCCTTTATACTGAGGTTACCTCCCCTCTCATTCCATTGGACTTCAAATCGTAAAAGGGCACATCTACGGGCCTTTGCTCTCTGTGGTGGTCAATGGGTCCATTTAATTAATTAGTTTGATTTTACCCCCACCAAAACAATACCTTCCCCCTTCCTACTTCAACCTGCGACGTCCGACTTAACTTGTGGGCGCTGGTCGCAAATGGCTGGATGAGTCTGACCCAGGGGGCTGAGACCCGCCCTGGCCAGACCTATCGAAAACGTGGGTCAGCCACTCAGTCCTGTCTGCCAGACAGTGCTGTCTCCGTGGAGCCTCCCGCTGTGCCTAATTGGCTGACGCACACCTTTAAGTCGTCTGCTGGACACCAGGATATTAGTTGGAGCTATGCCAAACAAACTGGCGGCGACTGACCACGACTTCGGTTTTTCTTTTCTGTCCGTGAAAATTTCCCCCCTTGCAAAAGACTATGCTCCGCATTGTCTCAAAACAACGTTAAAAAAAGACAACAACCGAATTTGCTGACACACAGCTACACGTGCAAAGTTTGGAAAATACTTTAAAACAAACGGTTTATAAATTATAAGATATGTCATTAGTGAATACCCACCCCAATGAGTTATCATTGACGTGCGCTCATGCCTTATTTCAACTCATTTTATAACAACCTCTGTGCGAAACCTATGCAATTCCCTACCTGCGGATTTGCCAAAATTTTCTCTTCACAACTATTGTGAAAAGCACAATCTAAAGAATCACGATCCATGACACCTCACTGAGGAATCTCCATCCTCACTTATCGCAAACAGTGCATTACTACACAGCGACTGATGCTCCAAACAAAAACTGCATTTACTGAACAAGTCTCACAAAGAAAATATGAACCATAGCCAAATGGGAATGAACCCATAACCAATCAACATAACTGTAATCAACACATATTATTAAGAAAGTACTGCCCCTGGATATGACTGACTTCCTCTAGTTGCCAGCTTGCAAGACTACACGACTTAAATAGTCAGCTCCGACATTCGTCGACCTGGAATGTACTGAATCGATACCTGTAGGGCTGCAGTGCCATTGCCCAGCGCAGCACCCTGCTGTTTTTCAGCTGCGCCTTTGTACTGAGTCTCACGCGAATATATTTGCGGAAAAAAATCGCATGGAAATTTTTGGTTTCCCATTCACATAAATTGGGAAATCCCGACTACTCCCTTTTTTCCAGGGGATGTGAATGTCCTTTCCAATGCATCAGCAGCTTGTTGTGACCGGGGGAAGCATAACAGGACTTGATCTCCCACCTTGAGGATTGCTTCCTCACCTTCCTGTCATATTGCTTCTTCTGCACAAACCCTAGCCTCCTGCAAACTTTCCTTTGCAACCTTACATGTCCATCCTGTGCCACCTTTGGGAACAGGGCGAGATTGGGCCAATCAGATCAACAGCCACTCCCCTGAATGGTGTGCAATTAAAGGGGGATGTTTAAGGGGCGCCTTCCTTTTCACCCCTCTTGGGCTGACCTTTGACACACATCACATGACATGCAGAAACGCTTTATGTCTGCCATTGGCCCCTGGCCAATGAAAATCATCAAAGATTCGGTCAGCTGTTTTGCCTGGTGCCGAGTTTGACCCCCATGAGCGACTCGTGACCCACTGACATGACAGTGTCACGATAACATGCTGGTACCTCTAACGAGTTGTCACCTTACCGCCCTTCCCCTTGGTGAACACTCGGACAAAAACCCCCGCCTTTCACCAGAAATTCTGTCCTCACCTTCTCTAACCACCGTTTCTCTCCACCTCTTTGCCAACTCCCAAGACTTCACGACGAAGGGTCTTGTTCCTGCGCTGCCCTAAACTCATCAGGCGACACATCTATGCCTGATTTCCCTTGCTGGAACGACAAAACGGTTATAAAACCCTTTTTCCTCCTTCTTGCTCCGTGTTTGAACTGCTGCCCCTGTAGCAGCCCAACAACTCAGGATCCCCTGGATCCCTTGCACCTGGAATATTTCCGATGATCAAATCATAAAGGGTTTCTCCATCACCGCGCAGACAACTCGCCTGAGAAGTAAGGGGTACGTACTTCTACTTGGCAACTGGAACCTCCCTCACAGTGCCATCGATTAGAGTACAGGTCTGGATTTGCCCTGTCAAATCCCCTTCCTGACCAGCGTTGTTCTACTACACCACATGACAGCCAGTGTCCCGTAACACTTTCACCCCTGCTGGCCAATCCACCCTTCTTCCACTGGTAATGAACCACTCAGCCTATGCCCTCCACCCCTTTACACTGACTGCTGTCCAGCACTAGCCATAGGCCACACTCCACCCTCTTCAGATTGATCCCTTTTTGGCCCACTGCAGGTCGTTTCCCCTGGCGACCCTTTTCAACCTCTTGCAAGGCTGCTGCCTTCTGAACCTCATGCGATATTCCCTCGCCACATGTCCCCTTCTTTTTGACAAATAAAACACCTATTGTCCCTTTGTCCTCCTTTCTGCCCCACCACTGGTTTGCAGACTTTGCCGAAAACTCTCCTAGTCTCCTTGCAAATCTTCTCCACCTGTGCCTGGCACCTGTTTTTTTTTCCCCGCACCTTAGTGCCCAAAAGTGCCTCTCTATACACCTCTGCTAACTTCAGCAACTCTCCCTGCTGTCTCTGGCTGTCTCCCTTTCAAATGTATAGTTAACCTGGGCTGCAACCTGACAAAATCTGTTTCTTTCAAAACCACTCTTTCAATTCATGAACTCCTTTCTTGTACCACTCAACTCTAACCACTTCTCGAAATAGTGATCTAAACGTGCACCAAACGAGTGTACGTTTCACCTGCTTGTAATCAAACTGATCGAAATTTCTTTTTTCCAAACCCCCCGCTCTGTGAGGTCAAATCCCTTCATCAAAGACTCCTTCACAGCACCAAAATCAGATGTTGGTCTGCGGTAACGCAGTGAAAAATCTGTAATGCCTTACCCTCAATAGCGCTGACAAAAATGGCTGCCCACTCTTTAGGCAACCCGACTATAGCAAACGTTTCAAACGACTGATGTACGCACAATCGAATCTGATCCTTCAGAGAATTTGGCAACTTTGGTCGGGGGGCATAAATGCGCACAGGTCACTGGAAACGAGGGTAAACCCTCCTCGTGGTCCCCTTTGTATTTCACTCTCTCTAAATCTAATTGAATCCTTAATCTTTCTGTTTTCCCCGCGCTTCCCTTAGTCTTTCTGTTTCCTGCGTTCGCTAGCCTGATTAGCCTGAATCCTTAATCTTTCTGTTTCCGCATCTCGCTAGCCTGATTAGGGCCCGAATCCTTAATCTTTCTGTTTTTTTCCCGCGTTTCTTTAGGGGTTTCCTGCTCTGCATTTCCCAATGCGACACGGCGTCTTTCCGCTCGCTCATCTCTTTTCCCTCTTTTGTTTGGGGTTTCCAACGAATGCCGCAATCTTCTTCTCCGGGGTAGCCTAATCACGAGCGACGCCACAAGTTGTTCAATAGGGGGGTTCTTTCGTCCGCCATTATATCTTCTTTTCCTCTTTTTTTTTTTTTTTTGAACAAGATTTTATTACTTGCGACAGCCAAACTGGTGGTTACCGACACGAGTGACGAATAAACACAATCCATGAATGATAATATTAGCTTGGGAAAAACGTAATTAGTTTTATAAGACGGCCTAGCGCCTGACCCAACTATGAGAGCGAATTATAGGCAATCTGTGCGAAATAAGTACTCTGGGTCGAAAGCCAAGCCAGTGTACTATCTTGGAAGCAATGCCAAGCCTAGTATTTAACTAACTTGGAACAAACAGTAAGACACAACCTTGTCTTAGGATTACAATACTTGAATCCCACCCAGCTTCCTCTCTGAGAAGTTGAACAATTAAAAATAAATGGGCCAGAATACCTGGCAGGCTCGCCAATAAAATTGTCAACCTCGGGGAAGTGGAGGAAGGACTAGCGCACAGCCCAAACGCACTCACAGCTTGCTTTCAATCTCATTCATATATCATGCATTCCGCACATCAAACCACTATAAAGTCTATAACTTAAAACACATAACATGGGAAAAAACATCAATGCGCATGGAGTCAAACAAAATAAAAAAATTCTCTCTTTCCTTGAACTTCACAAACCAAATTTATCTAAATCATCATAATAACCCGGGTATAAAAAAAAGATTTTTTTTCCCTTTACCTGGCCAGGTGATCAAACTAAATTACGAATCACTGTCTTTCCTTTTCTTCTTTTTTTTTTTCCTTTCTTTTCAACTGTCACTTTTCACAAACACCAGTCACGACACAACTGCTGGCACTGTCAGGTTGGACGCTGGCACTGGTCGGGTTAGACTGCTGCACTGGTCAGGTTAGACCGCTGGCGTTGGTCAGGTTTGGACTGCGATGAAAGTGGCGCGCCAAGGGTAGAGGTCGAACCCCGGTTCCGATTGAACAGTGACTACCAGACACGATCTGTCCCTTTCTTCTTCCTGCATTAACCATTGCACTCTCTCTCTCTCTCTCTCTCCTCTCTCACTCTCTCTCTCTCTCTCTCTCCTCTCCCCCTCTTCTCTCTCTCCCTCTCTCTTCTATCTGCTCCCATCAAATGACCATGTTGCTTTTCTTTCTTTTTTCTTTTCTTTTTTTTTCTATTCCTCATTAGCAACTCTCCCTCTCTCACTCTCTCTTTAGTTTTTTCCTCTCAGACTCTAATGTGCTAATGCTACAGCTCCGGTTCTGTCCCCTCCCTCACTCTCGGCTCTTCCCCGTCCGGCCTGCTCCCCAGAACCTCTTCCTCTCCTCTGTCTGTCTTTTCGTTCTCTTCTCTGGTTCGCCTTTCTTTTCCCCCTCCTCACTTTCTCATTCTCATCCTACGTGTCAAAGGGTTTAGTACCATTGGTCAGTATTTTCCCCGCCTTATACTGAGGTTACCTCCCCTCCATTCCATTGGAAAGTTCAAATCGTCAAAAATCACATCTACTGGCCTGCTCTCTGTGGTGGTCAATGGGTCATTTAATTAATTAGCTTTGATTTTACCCCCACCACACAAACCTTCCCCCTTCCCTTACTTCAACCTGCGACGTCCGACTTAACTTGTGGGCGCTGGTCGCAAATTGGCTGGATGAGCGACCCAGGCGCCGAGACCCGTCGGGGCCCGACCTATCGAGACGTCGGGCAGCCACTCAGTCTGTCGCCAGACAGTGCTGTCTCCCTGGAGCCTCTCCGCTGTGCCTAATTGGCTGACGCGACACCTTAAGTCGTCTGCTTGGACACCAGGATATTTGAGTTGGAGCTTATGTCCAAACAAACTGGCTGGCGACTGACCACGACTTCGGTTTTTCTTTTTCTGTCCGTGACACACACACACACACACACACACACACACACACACACACACACACACACACACACACACACACATACACACGCACGCGCGCACGCTTATCTACTACGAATGACCTCCAATGGCAATAACGGTAGTCACAATAGCAAAATATCGCCAGTATCAACAGTGCCTGCAACACAACAGAACGAAGTCAGTCTCAACCCCTCCTTCCCCCTTCCCTCCCCTCCCACCATCCTCTCTCTCTCTCTCTCTCCTCTCCCTCTCTCTCTCTCTCTCTCTCTCTCTCTCTCGCACAGCATTCCCTAAGAGGTACGGAAGCACGTGCAGTGCATCATTCCTTTCTTCACAAAGTGAATTCTTTGATGCTGGATATTTTCCCCTAACTCTGGTATACATGTCATCTTTCCTTGTCCTCACCAGGACATGTGTAACCATAACCCACAGAGGAGCATCCTTCACCAATGTTGTTAGTAATGTGATTACGTACATCATGAACACTCAGCTGATGCACTCAGTCATAATTTCACGGGTGCTGATGCACCCAGCCATAATTTCACGGGTGCTGATGCACTCAAGCATAATTTCTCGGTGCTGATGCACTCAGTCATAATTTCATGGGTGCTGATGCACTCAGTCATAATTTCACGGGTGCTGATGCACTCAGCCATAATTTCATGGGTGCTGATGCACTCAGCCATAATTTCACGGGTGCTGATGCACTCAGGCATAATTTCACGGGTGCTGATGCACTCAGGCATAATTTCACAGGTGCTGATGCACTCAGCCATAATTTCACGGGTGCTGGTGCACTCAGGCATAATTTCACGGGTGCTGATGCACCCAGCCATAATTTCATGGTGCTGATGCACACAGCCATAATTTCACGGGTGCTGATGCACTCAGCCATAATTTCACGGGTGCTGATGCACTCAGCCGTAATTTCACGGGTGCTGATGCACTCAGCCATAATTTCATGGGTGCTGATGCACTCAACCATAATTTCACGGGTGCTGATGCACTCAGGCATAATTTCACGGGTGCTGATGCACACAGCCATAAGATCGCTGCAGATTGTAAGCCCGATCGTAGGTTGAGGCATGCAGGAGTATATCTTTGTTCCCCCCTTAGTAACATGCGT
>CM031628.1:46661230-46671230 GCA_018398815.1 Conus ventricosus | reverse complement strand
GGGGGGGTAACGGGGCCCGGAAAAAAAAAAGAAAAAACTGGAAAAACCAAAAACTTCCCCCCCCTGGGGGAACGGGGGGCCCAAAAAAAAAACCGGGGGGGGTGGCCGGGGGAAAAAATTTTCAAAAATGGGCAGTTTTTTCAGTTTTTTATTTTTAAGGGGAGGCGTCCCCCTTGGGCCCCCTGGGGGGAAACTTTTGTTTTTCCAAATATTACGTTTTCCACCCCACATCCGCTTAAAATTTTTGGGGACCACATTCGCATTTTTTGAAGCTGAAGGGTAAAGGAAAATTTTTAACTAAGATGAGACAATTTGAAGAAGAGGGTTCTGTTTTCTGGGCTCGACTCAGCGGATGTCTGACCTAGCATTTAGCCCAAAAGCCCCTGGCAGCCTTGGTGCCTACCCACCATGGTAAATTTTTTTTTTTTTTATGGATGTGCAGGGGAATTTTACATTTTTGTGTGTAGAAATTTTCGTTTTCAGGGCCCTTGTTTGTGAAGTCGTGGGGGGGCTGGGTTTTGTTTGTGTGTGTGGTGTGTGTGTGTGGGGTGTGTGTGTTTTTGGGTGTTTTGTGTGTGTGTGTGTGTGTGCCTGGGGTTTTGTTGGTGTGGGTGTGTGGTGTGTGTGTGGGGGTGTGTGTGTGTGTGTGTGTGTGTGTGTCTGTGTGTCCCTGCGGAGGCATTTTGTGTGTGTGTGTGTGTGGGGTTTTGTGGGGTGGTGTGTGCGTGCGGTGCGTTTCGTGCTTCCTTTTAGTGCGGTTGTGCGTGTGCGGGGGGGTGTGTGTTTGGTGTGTGTTCCCGGGGAAGGGGGAAAGTGAAGGAGGGGGGGGGGGAGGGGGGGGGGGGGGGGGGATGGGGACTAGGGGACTCAAGACGACAAAGGGAAAGGTTTCCCCAGTGTTTAGGTTTAAGTGGGGGGGGGGGGTGGGGGGGGGTGGGAGAAGGGGAGGTGGTGAGGAAAGGGGAAAAAGCTTTGTCTAACAACAACACACACACACACACCCCCACCACACACAAACACACACACCACACACCCCAACAACACACAACAACACACACAAACCCCACACACACAAAACACGCACGCACGCACAACACCCCACACACACACACACACCGCACGCACGCAGCAACAAACACACACACACACACACACACACACACACAAAAGACACACACACACCACACACACAAAACACGCACCCACACACACACACACACAGACCACAGACACACACCACCCCACACAAACACACACACAGACACCACCCCACACACACACACACACACACACACACCCCAGACACAGACACGCCACACACACACACAAAAACCCAAAACACACAAAACCCCAAAAACACACACACAAAAAACCCACACAAACACACACAACCCCCCCCCCCACCCCCCCCCACCCCACACCCCACACAACACAACAAACACACGCAACACACACGCGCCCCGCGCACCCCACACACACAACACAAAACACACCCCACACACCACAACACACACACCACACCCCAAACTCACACCCCCACGCACACACCCAAACACACGCCAAACACACAGCGCGCGCGCGCGCACACAACACACCCCAAACCAAAACCCCACACACACACACACACACACTTTACACCACGCCCCCCAAACACACGCAAAAACCCCACACGCGCACGCGCGCGCGCCGCACCACACAACCCCAAAACACACACCCCACACAAAACACACCCACCCCACAAAACATACCCCACACAAAACGCCACACACGGGCCCCGCACGCGCCCCCGCGCACACAACACACCACACACACCACGCCCCGCACGCACGCCCCGCACACACACACTCCACACCACACGCCGCACCCCACGCCGCCCGCACGCACCACGCGCACTCACGCACAAGCCAAAAGCACGCACGCAGGCACACACAACCCCCACAAACACACACACCCCACACACACCCCCACACACACACCCCAACACACACCCGTCCGATTAACCCCGAGAAAGACGTCACCTCAGGAAGGGCGGCCATTTTGTGTGCCCTACTGTGTGGTTTTTGAGTTTCCCCCCACAGTTCCAAAAATTTTACAGCCGCCCATGTGAAAGTGGGCACTTTTTTCCCTGAGTAACAGGGAACCCCCGTCTCCGAGGGGAGGAAGCGTCGTCCGTGGAAAGATCAGCTGGGAGTAGGTTTTGGTTTGGGGAAATTTGGGTGAAATTTCGGAGGGGTGAGGCGGTGAGGGGGGGGGGGGAGGGGGAGGGGGGAGGGGAGGGGGGGGGAAAAGGAGGGGGTAGGGGGTGGGGGGGGAAGGTGTGAGTGGGAAAGAAGTGGGGGCGGGGCGGGGGGTGGGGGGGAAAAAAGAAAAGCGGATTGTTATTGGGTTTTTTTTGTGACGAATGCGTCCGTGACGGGGGATGAGATCCCAAAGGGCCCCTGATACAAAAGAAAACCCCCCCCCCCCCCATCTCTCTCTCCCCCCCCCCCCCCCCCCCTTCTCTCTCTCTCTCTCCCCTTCTCTCCTCTTTTCTCTCTCTCTTTTCTCTCTCTCTCGGGACAATAATTTTCCCGTTGTTCTCTCTTTCTCTCTCTTTTCTCTCTCTCTCTTCTCTCTCTCTCTTTTCCCCTCTCTCTCTCCCCTCTCTCCCCCCCCCCCTCCTTGCTCCTCTTCTCTCTCTCTCTTTTCTCTCTCTCTCTCTCTCTCTCTTTTCTCTCCTCTCTCTCGGGGGGAAAAAATTTTCCCTTTTTTTTTTTTTTCTCTCTCTCTCTCTTTTCTCTCTCTCTCTCTTTTCTCTCTCTCTCCCCTCTCTTCTCTCTCTCTCTCTTCTCTCTCCCCCCCCTTCTCCCCCCCTTTTTCTCTCTCTCTCCCTCTTGTGGGGGGAAAAAAGTTTGGAAAAGGGGGAAATGAGAGGGAAGGGGGGGGGTGCCTGTTTTTATAGTATTTTTTCTGCCCTTTTCCCACAGCTTATTTGAATTCATAAGTCTGGGAGTTTGGGTTTGTAACTTTTTTTCCCCTTTTTTTTTTTTTGTTTTTGTTGTTGTTGTTGTTGTTGTTGTTGTTAAAAGGATTTTACTGTTTGTTTGAAGAGTTGTGTCACAAAAAATTTTCTTTTTTAATTTTTCGGAAAAAAAAGGGGGAGTTGAAATTTTCTTCTCTCTCTCTCTTTCTCTCTCTCTCTCCTCTCTTTTCTCTCTCTTTCTTCTCTCTCTCTCTCTCTCGCTCTCTCCTCTCTGGGCTCTCTCTCTCTTTTTCTCTCTTTTCTTTTCTCTCTCTTCCTCTCTCTTTTCTCTTCTCTCTCCTCTCTCTCTCTCTTCTCTCTGTTTAACACACACTCGCTCGGTATTACTCTCCCCTTTTTTGCTCCCTGGACTGACTTTATTTAACAAGAGTTAAAAATTTTAAACCGGGTCCCCTTTTTGGGCAGTCAAAATTTAAAGGGCCTACTTTAAATTTACGTTGCACGAGCAAAGCAAAGAGTAATAGCTGTACATGATTGAATTTAGCGAAAAAGTTTTGAGACTGTTCTTTTATAAGTAAATGTATCAAGAGAGAGAGAGACAGAGAGAGAGAGAGGGGGGGGGACAGAGAAAACAGAGAGGAGAGAGAGAGAGGAGAGAGAGAGAAGAGAGAGAGAGAAGAGAGAGCTTGTCTACCACCCCCCTGATACCCTCAGAGTGACGTCACCTCAGGAAGGGCGGCCATCGTGCCCACTGTCATGATACACACAGTTCACCGCCGCCGACTGTGATGTGGGCACTCTACCACTGAGCTTACAGGGAACCCAGTCTCCAGGGGGAAGCGTCATGTTCGTGAAAAATCAGCTGGGAGTGAGTGAGGTGTGGATGGAAGTGGTCAACGTGGAGGGTGAGGGCGGGGTGGTGGTGGTGGGTGGTGGAGGCTGGAGGAACGAGGGGAGGGAGGGTGAGGGGGGCGGAGAGGGGGAGGGGGCGGGTTGGGGTGGTGTGAGTGGGAGGATGGGGGGTTGGGGTGGGGAGGAGGGAAGAGTGGATGGATTATTATTGGTGTGACGAATGCGTCCAGTGACTGGTGATGAGATCAAGGACACTGATGCAAATCGAACCCTCCCCCTTTTCTCTCTCTCTCTCTCTCCTCTCTTCTCTCTCTCTCTCTCTCTCCCCTCTCTCTCTCTCTCTCTGTGTCTGTGTGTGTGTGTGTGTGTGTCTGTGTGTGTGGTGTGTGTGTGTGTGTGTGTGTGTGTGGTGTGTTTTGGTGTGTGTGTGTTATGTGCGTGTGTGAGTTTTGTTTTGTTTTGTTTTGTTTTACGTCTTTCCACATTACGTGATATTAGACGAAAAAAAAAGAAGAAAAAAAAATGGGGCCAGGAAAAAAAAACCTTAACACAACAAGTCAAAAACATTAACTTATCTGCAGCTATAACACAAAAATAGAAACCCACTTAATCAAAGATGAAAAAAAAATCAAACATGTAACTCTTCTGTCTCATCTCACCACTGACTTATCTATTATAAATATTTGCCAATTGGACTTTTAGCTAAGTGAAAAAAGAAAAGATATGTTTCACTAGCTGACAGGGAAACATTTTGAATAGGCTGTACAGGCGTATTTGGAATGAATTTCTTCATTAAGTTACACAAAAGAATGTGATCAGTTGATATGCTATGACCACATATACAATGTACATTTTTGACATACTTTGTTTTAAAACAGTCCAATTTCCACCTACAGATCAGGGAACTTATCTGTCGTCTACGATATATGTTTTGATCGTACTTATTTAACTTTTCATGAATATTTTTCATTTTATCGTGTAAACCAAAACACCCAGTTTCTCTTTCTATCAAATTAAAATTAGAAAATTGTACTTTTTCCACCAAAGTATAGAACTGACTAGAGAAGTTTGGAAAATCCGAATCTGATGATTGTTTTCTCCTGTCTTTGCAGAACATCAACCTTTTCATTATAATATAACCCACAGTGGGAGGGCACCCACAGAAATGTTATTTCAGTGTCTCTGAATGAGAGGAAATGTACTAAATTGTTCATTTCAGTGATCAACTCAGGTCGAACTTTCAATTTAAAATTCTTCATTGCTGTAAGAACTGACTTGGAATCTACACACAGAACAACTTTAAATAAATTTTGAGGATAATCAACAACAATCTTTAAAGCAGGGGAATATAGATTTGTTTTTTCCGAGATAATAGATAATAAGACTTTTCTTTGTTAAGGCCTGGGGTAATGTATGCTGCACCTGCATGCTCATTGATTAATGATCCATCAGTGTAAATCTTATAATGGTTGAAGTAGTGATCATGCAATGCAAATGCATTTTGATATTGGATAATAACAAATTAGCATTTTCAGCTTTGTTAAATCTGTATGCTCAATATCAAAATGTGCTCTTATTAGTTTACAATAGATCTTTTTGCAATAGATGTTAGTTTGATATCTGAGGATTCTAAAATCGAGGAAGTATTATGTTCTCAGAGTCGTTTGAGATGATATATTTTTAGCCCCTTTTGAGAAAATCAGTGTCCGATTTAATATTTATTTCAGGGCCTATGTTGTTGTCTATAGTAGAACTTCTTATAACAAATTTGGTGCATGCAAGATTCCTGTACTCTTCCAGTGGTAATATCCCAGCAGCACTGTATACCTTTGTACAAGAGGCGTGGACTGGTAGTCCCATAGCTATCTTATATGCTTTGGAATCAATACTTTCAAGTTTTTTCAGTAAGTATTTGGGTGCACTGAAGAACACCTCTTGTGCATACGTTAATTTTGATCTAACCAGTGCAGTAGAAAGGTGCAAAAGAGTAACTGTGTCCTGATCCCAAGCATGCTTGCTAATAATCTTTAATAGATTTAAAGTTTTTCGAGCTTTTGTTAGAATATGCTCTATATGAAAATTCCATGACAACTTTGATGTTAAATTTACTCCAAGGAATTTCACTATTTTTGTATATTTAATGGGTATGCCGTTGACTTGAAATAAAGGCATATTAACTGGATCAGATCCAGTATTAAATAGCATCTTGTGTGTTTTTTCAGTTGATATTTGCAAACCATTTTCAGTCATGTAAGTAGAAAAGGTATTTAATTCTTTTTGATATCACTTTTTAATATAGTTTTGCGATCTGACAGATGTACATTTTTTCAATATCACTTTCATCCATATGCATATGTCATCTGCATATTGGACTAGTTCTATATTTTTAGTAATTTTTGTGGGTAAATCGTACATCAGAATACTAAAAAGTAAAGGTGCAATAACAGACCCTGAGGAATGCCCATGTGTAATTTCCTTCTAGTGGAATATGAGTTGAGTCCCTTCCTTCGTTCTAATATATCTATTTTCTAAGAAGTCTTTAAGAAAATCATAAATGTTTCCTGATAGTCCAATCTCTTTAAGTTTATAAAGCAGACGGGAGTGCCATACTTGGTCATAAGCTTTAGTGACATAAAAAAAGGTCGCTAGTAAACATTTTCTCCTGGAAAACTGATGTTTAATTTGAGTGGTAAGTTTGACCAAGTGTTCAATAGCACTTCTACCCTTTCGAAAACCTGCTTGGTTCGTTGGGATAACTCTGTTCTTTTCACAAAAGTAGTTTAATCTATTTAAAACATTTGTTTCATAAAGTTTACAGACATGAGAGGTTAATGAAATAGGTCTGTAACTATCTATACTTTCTTTCAGTTTACCTTCCTTGTGAATCGGTACTATTACTGATTCTTTCCATATTTGTGGCAAATGACCTGAGCTCCAGCATTTTTTAAAATATACTAAGTAATATACTTATCCATTTGTCTGGAAAATGTTTAATCATTTCATTAGAAATAGCGTCGATCCCAACAGCTGTTTTTTTTTTTGTTTGGGAGAGAATCTATGGCATCTTTCACCTCTTGTAATGTAATTGGGGCGTTGATGTCGCTTGTGTCATTATCAGATACATCATTAAAGACATGGGTAAATTCTTTATCCTCTCTAAAAAAAAATTTGCATTGTGTGTGTGTGTGTGTGTGTGTGTGTGTGTGTGTGTGTGTGTGTGTGTGTGAGTGTGTGTGTGTGTGTGTGTGTGTGTGTGTTGCACGTTGAAGACAGTTGAAACTCGAGCTACATAACACTTTTTTTTTTTGGCCCAAAAGCTGTTGAACAGATGCATTTAATGTGGAATCTCCCAGGCAGTTTAGAATGATTATCATCAGCAACATTCAGACTGGGCATTTTAGACACTGTTAATCAGTATCGATTCGAACAACACGTTCTGGTCTACTTTATGTGTCCATTACGCAAACAACTGACAGAAGACGAGGTGCGTTTTGTCTTGTGCTGTCCTGCACTCGGTGATTTCAGAGTTCGGTATATAAAGTATTATAAACGTCCAAATCTTTTACCACTAAATCGACTTTTAGGATCTCTAATGAGCGAATAATTACTCATGAGCGAATAATTACAATAACTGTCCTTTTTGTTTTACATAAAGCGTGTAAGTTACGATCTGTGTCTGTAATTGTATTAAACTTGAATAGTTGGATGATTATAGTTTGGAACGATGATCAGTTGCACACCTTTTATGAGTGGCGATGGGATATTGTATCTAAACATCCGCATCAGTGTCATCCGTCCCTCATTCCCTCCTTCGACCCACCCCGTCTCTCTCTCTCTCTCTCTCTCTCTCTCTCTCTCTCTCTCTCTCTCTCTCTCTCTCTCTCTCTCTCTCTCTGTCCATCCCATTCTCATTTGCTTCCAAAGACAGACTGGAAAACAGGCTATGCTCATGTTTTAATCCTTGATTGAAGAAAGCTTTTTTTTGTCCCAAGGTCTGTCTGCCAGTCTGTCTGTCTCTATTTCTGCCTCTGTCTCTGTCTGTCTCTGCTCTGTCTCTCTCTGTCTGTGTATGTCTCTCTCTCTCTCTCTCTCTCTCTCTTCTCTTTCTCTCTGCTCTCTCGACTCACAACACACACACACACACACACACACACACACAACACACACACACCACACACACACACACACACACACACAACACTACGCACTACCACCACACAAATACAATCACAGAGCACACAACACGAACAGACATTCGAGTTCGAACCGATAGCCAAACACAACCGTTACATCTAACCACCCACTTCTCACTTACGTTCGGCAGAGCGGATGGAGTGCAGAGACGACGCCGCCACCACTCCACGGCACACACACAGACCAACACACACCACCACAACACCATACTTGACGACTTACGCACGCACACAAATTGACATATCATAGAGCCAAATTCGAGTCAGACGTTTTCGATTCGATCCGATAGTGTCCAACACAAACCGTTGGACATCTTAACCGCCCATCTTCTTATCTGTTGTTCTGGCAGTATGGGGATGGAGTGCAGATAGGTCCGTCCCCGTCCCCACTCTCCTGGGGTGGTTCTTCCCGCCTGGGTTTGAGCGGATAGCAGTACCCCGTGCATTCAGAGAGCTGGAGGAGGAGGGTGATGCTTTTTCTTGCGAGAGCGAGATGAAGATGGGTGCGCGTGCGCGTGTGTCACCGTAAATGGCTTCTGCTTGATTGCTGGTGTTAACGGGTGTGTGTGTGTGTGTGTCTCGATCTCAACGTATTTTATTGGAGTGCTGGCCTTCACGTGCGTGTGCGTGTGATTATAAATGTTCTGTATTTGAGTTGTAGTCTTTCAACGTGCGACCGTGACCTGATCACAAAATGTCATCTTCTTGATTTCCCACCTTGAACGTGCGTCCATGCTGGCTTATCCTTTCGTTTATTTGCCCACGATTTAACGTGCGTCCCTGACCTGATCGTAATTCTCCTTTCCTTTAATTGCCCATGTTTCACATGTGTCCATGACTGATCATAAATGTCCTTTCCTCTGGGGGTCGGAATAGCCCAGTTGGTAGAGCGCCGGACTCGTGATCCTGGGGTTCGGGTTCGAATCTCCGCCGGGCCGTTTTCGGTACAGGGGGATTTTTTCCCTCGGAGTTAACATTAGTTCTGACTCCATTTCCCATACAGTCCTTCGAATGAGACTATAAACCGAGGTTCCGTGTGTGAACGCACGCATAACATCTTGCACAAACATCAAATCCCATCACCAGCTTTCGGAACAGAAGGCCAGTTTGGCCGTTGAATGGATGACACGTTACACATAGCATGCACTTCCCGAAGCTGGGTATGGCTGCCTTAATGGCAGGATTAAAAAACGATCATACACACAAAACTCCACTCCCTTTGTTGGGTAGATGGGATTAATACTTGCCTGTATACACAGGGAGTGTCCGCAGGAGTATCAGCCTGCGTACGCGAAAAGAAAGAAGAAAGAAAATGTCCTTTCCTTTAATTGCCCATCTTTAACGTGCGTCCATGACAGATCATGATCAATGTCCTTTCCTTGAATTGCCCATCTTAAACGTGCGTCCATGGCCGATCATGATTAATGTCCTTTCCTTTAATTGTCCATCTTAAACGTGCGTCCATGACGATCATATTAATGTCCTTTCCTTTAATTGTCCCCTCTTTAACGTGCGTCCATGACGATCATGATTAATGTCCTTTCCTTTAATTGCCCATCTTTAACGTGCGTCCATGACCGATCATGATTAATGTCCTTTCCTTTAATTGTCCATCTTTAACGTGCGTCCATGACGATCATGATTAATGTCCTTTCCTTTAATTGCCCATCTTTAACGTGCGTCCATGACCGATCATGATTAATGTCCTTTCCTTTAATTGCCCATCTTTAAACGTGCGTCCATGACCGATCATGGTTAATGTCCTTTCCTTGAATTGCCCATCTTTAACGTGCGTCCATGACCGATCATGATTAATGTCCTTTCCCTGGACTGATCATAATTATCTTTTCCTTGCATTATTGGCTTCTTACATCCGTCCATGACCTGATCATGAACGCCCTCTCTTTGATTGCCGGTCTGAAAGTACCTGCTAGTCCTGATCATCATTGCCCCCACCCCCACCCCTATACCCCCACCCACGCCCCTTCCTCCT
>CM031628.1:46648730-46653730 GCA_018398815.1 Conus ventricosus | reverse complement strand
GTCTGTTGCACCGTTGTCTGTTGCACCGTTGTCTGTTGCACCGTTGTCTGTTGCACCGTTGTTGTTGCACCGTTGTCTGTTGCACCGTTGTCTGTTGCACCGTTGTCTGTTGCACCGTTGTCTGTTGGCTTCAGCCAGTCAAATTAACGACGCTCCCTCATTATGTCTGTTGCACTGTGCTCTGTTGGCTTCAGCCAGTGAAATTAACGATTCTCTCTACTCATGTCTGTTGCACTGTCGTCTGTTTTTGTGTGTGTGTGTGTTTTTAATACATATTTTATTATTACAAAACATAAGAACAAGTTACAAGTAAGGAACACGAAACGCATACTTATCGCAGTAAGACAATAACAACAACAACAAAATATACATCAACATCATCATAATCATCGTTATCATCATCTTCATCATCAACATCAACATCATCACCTTGCTACTACTGTGAATACTAATACCATCAATAGAAGTACTACTACCACCACCACAACTACTACTGTTATTACTTCTACTACTATTATAAAGTGATGAGGGTCACTTAATAAACACTGTATGCGTTTTTTCTTGATCTTATCATAGACATATATAAACACACTAATAACCATAAAGGGTGAACACAGAAAGAATAATAGTTAAATAATGAAAACAAAATGACTGAACCGAACAGATAAATTAATCAATACAGGGAAAACAAAGCAACTGACCGTTGTCATGTTATTTGGAAACCTTGCCAGAGAAAAAAAAAGCATTAATCCAGTAAAAAAGAATATGGGAGCCCTGTGTAACGAACTTGCGCTGTCGTCTGTTTGTTTCTTTCAGTCAATAGATTCACGACTGTCCCTAATTACATTCGGTGGTGCACAGTTGTCTGTTTCAGCCAATGTCTGTTGCAGTGTCGTCTGTTTGTTTGGACCGTTGAATTAAAGACCGTCCCTGTTTATGTCTGGCGCATTGTTGTCTGTTTGGACCGTTGAATTAAAGACCGTCCCTGTTTATGTCTGGCGCATTGTTGTCTGTTTGGACCGTTGAATTAAAGACCGTCCCTGTTTATGTCTGGCGCATTGTTGTCTGTTTGGACCGTTGAATTAACGACCGTCCCTGTTTATGTCTGGTGCATCGCTGTCTGTTTCTTTCAGCCAGTGAATTTAACTGCTGTCCCTATTTATGTCTGGTGCATTGTTGTTTGTTTCTTTCAGCCAGTGATTAACGAGTGATTATTTATGCTAGTGCACTGATGTCTATTTTGATTCAACCAAGAATCAAACAATTGTCCCAATCTCTATCTGTGCCACCGATGTCTGTTTGTTTCAGCCAGTAAGTGAACGACTGTCCCCACCTGTATCTGTTGCACTGTGTTTGTTGTTTGTTTGTTTGTTTCAGCCAGTAAAGCAACAGCTGTCCCTATCTCTGTCTGTTGCACTGTGTTTGTCTGTTTGTTTGTTTGTTTGTTTCAGCCAGTAAATCAACAACTGTCCCTATCTCTGTCTGTTGCACTGTGTTTGTCTGTTTGTTTCAACCAGTAAATCAACAGCTGTCCCTATCTCTGTCTGTTGCACTGTGTTTGTCTGTTTGTTTGTTTGTTTCAGCCAGTAAATCAACAACTGTCCCTATCTCTGACTGTTGCACTGTGTTTGTCTGTTTGTTTGTTTGTTTGTTTGTTTCAGCCAGTAAATCAACAGCTGTCCCTATCTCTGTTTGTTGCACTGTCGTCGACCTTTTTTCAACCAATAAATTAACGACTAGCCCTGTCAATGTTTATAGCACTGTCTTTTTCGTTTCCATAGTCACGAGACTATCTCCATGTCTGCAGCGCTGGTGTCTGTTATTTCAAGCAGTAGATTAACGGGTATCCGTCTCTTCTTTTTTGGTCTACAACTCTTGTCTTTCCACGATTACAGTTTGTCTGTTTCAGCTAACAGATTCACGACTATCCCTATTTTCAGTTTTTAGCCATGTTGTCTATTTGTCTGTTGCAAGCAGTAAGTTTACCATCATCCTAAAGTACACAGCGCTGTAGTGTATTTGTTGAGAGTCAGAGAGTTATAACTGCGACTGTCCTTGAATCCACAGTTTTAGTGTCTGTTGCAGCCAATAAATTTGTGCGGTACTGGTATCTGTTTTTATTTGTTTCTTTGTTTGCTTGTTTGGGTTTTTTGTTGTTGTTGTTGTTGTTATTTTTGTTTGTTTGTTGTTGTTTTGTTTTTGTTTTTCAGCCAGAAAATCGGAGCCCGTCTCTGTGTGATTATATAGCATTGTTTCCTCATTTTCTGTTTCAGACAAAGACTCCGCTCCGGAGGCTGTGGGGTCAACTGACAATACCATAGGTAATGGGTTCTCTTTGGGTGTCTGTCTCTGTCTGTACGTGTGTCTTTGTGTGGTTCTACTGACAATACCATGGGTAATGGGTTCTCTTTGGGTGTCTGTCTCTGTCTGTACGTGTGTCTTTGTGTGGTTCTACTGACAATACACGGGTAATGGGTTTCTCTTGGGTGTCTGTCTCTGTCTGTACGTGTGTCTTTGTGTGGTTCTACTGACAATACCACGGGTAATGGGTTCTCTTTGGGTGTCTGTCTCTGTCTGTACGTGTGTCTTTGTGTGGTTCTACTGACAATACCACGGGTAATGGGTTCTCTTTTAGTGTCTGTCTCTGTCTGTGCGTGTGTCTTTGTGTGGTTCTACTGACAATACACGGGTAATGGGTTCTCTTTGGGTGTCTGTCTCTGTCTGTATGTGTGTCTTTATGTACGTTTACCCAAGGACCCGCACCATCTCTCTCTCTCTCTCTCTCTCTCTCTCTCTCTCTCTCTCTCTCTCTCTCTCTTCTCTCTCTCTCTCTCCTCTCTGTTTACTCGAAGTCCCCACACCCACCTCTGTCTGTCTGTCTGTCCGTCTTCTCTCTCTCTCTCTCTGTTTGTCTCTGTCTCTCTGTCTTTCCATGTTTTTGTTCTCTCTCTGTCTCTGTCTGTCTCTGTTTACCCGAAGACCCCACACCCACCTCTGTCTGTCTGTATGTCTGTCCTTCTGTCCGTCTCTCTCTTTCTCTCTCTCTCTCTCTCTCTCTCTCTCTCCCCTCTCTCTCTCTCTCTCTCTTCTCTCTGTATCTCACTCTCTCTCTCTCCGTCTCTCTCTCTCTCTGTCTTTGTTTCCCTCTCTCTCTGTCTTTCCATGTCTTTGTCTCTGTCTGTCTGTCTCTGTCTGTCTGTCTGTCTCTCTCTCTCTCTCTCTCTCTCTCTCTCTCTCTCTGTGTCTCTCTCTGTCTCTCTGTCTCTGTCTCTCTCTCTCTCTCTCTCTCTCTCTCTCAGTCCAGTTTTAGTTTCTTTATGAAAGAGCCAGCGATTGAAGTAATTAACAACGGGACACGCGGAGCTTTGCTGCGGCTCTGGGCTTTTGAACGTCTGTTCTTTTATCAGCTGATGACTTGGTTTGATGTCTGGGGATGTCACTGTTTTACGACGTCTGTTCTTTTATCAGCTGATGACTTGGTTTGATGTCTGGGGATGTCACTGATTTACGACGTCTGTTCTTTTATCAGCTGATGACTTGGTTTGATGTCTGGGGATGTCACTGATTTACGACGTCTGTTCTTTTATCAGCTGATGACTTGGTTTGATGTCTGGGGATGTCACTGATTTACGACGTCTGTTCTTTTATCAGCTGATGACTTGGTTTGATGTCTGGGGATGTCACTGTTTTTACGACGTCTGTTCTTTTATCAGCTGATGACTTGGTTTGATGTCTGGGGATGTTACTGATTTACGACGTCTGTTCTTTTATCAGCTGATGACTTGGTTTGATGTCTGGGGATGTCACTGATTTACGACGTCTGTTCTTTTATCACTGATGACTTGGTTTGATGTCTGGGGATGTCACTGATTTACGACGTCTGTTCTTTTATCAGTGATGACTTGGTTTGATGTCTGGGGATGTCACTGATTTACGGACGCAGCTAGCTCCAGCGAGTTGCTAAATCTTTTCAACTGAAAGCCGATTTAAATGTAACGAACCTTTTTTTTTCCCTTTCATTTTTGTTTGTTTTGTTTTGTTGTTGTTTGTTGCAAGGAGAGGTTTCTAAGTGCAATAGAAACTCCAAGCAAAGCTTTTTTAAAAGATTTATGATCGGACTGGACACTAAAAAAAAAAGGATATGTAAAAGTGCATATGTCTATTTGAACAGGTTTGTTTGCTATGTTAAATGATACGTTTGTTATGTAATATTAATATTGATTAATGAAATAATATAAATTAATCAACGTGTTTGAAATGTTATGGATTTTTTTTTCAACGATGAATCGACTGCAGTTGGCAAAATGGTCAGACTAACTACAAGACCACGGAGAATTCCGTTTGTTAATGTTCTTTTCATTTTATCTTTATTTAATTTATTATTTTATTTATTGTTTTGTTTTGTTTTGTTTTGTTTTGTTATACTTATATTCCTCGTGGTTTGACGCCCGGTTTAGCTTTAGGCATGGATACAACTTCAGATTCTGTATATGACAACAAAACTAGGTCAGGAAAATCGAAGTCGGCGGTTTATCATCAATATGCATACAAAATGATAATGACTATCGCCATGACCATGTTCTCTTTCGTATCCGCTAGTTTGACTCTATGCACGACAGTGCAATCAAACAACGAGGGCAGTGTTAAAGGAATCTGGCATCTGGTGGAAAGATGAAATCAAACCACGAGGGCAGTGTTAAAGGAATCTGGCATCTGGTGGAAAGATGAAATGTGGTCCACGGACGAACACCTGCAATTTTTGTGCGGATCCGTTCCACGGATCCGGATTGAAGAAGGAGGGACCTAGGATCCGTTCGACCTCGGGGGAAGTCTGTGCTATCCTCCAGCTAATCGCAATGGCGGTGTTTGTTCTCATCGGAAAGAAACCAGATACATGTTGTTCCTCGCTGTCCCAACTCTCCAAGAACGGCATAGCTAAATTCATGGACTCTTTGAGCCAGGTGGAAACTGAAAAAAAAAAAAAGAAAAAAAAAGAAAAG
>CM031628.1:46628730-46638730 GCA_018398815.1 Conus ventricosus | reverse complement strand
CAGGGGAGGGGGAAAGAAAGAAATTGGAAACGATAAAATCAGGGCAATACATTATAAATATGAACTCCATCACTAGCGGCATATGGAAGCTATTGTAATTCATCTTGAAAACAGAACTATTCATATCGCATGCATCAGCGAGACACGGTTGACTCTCTATCTCAGTATATATATATATATATATATATATATATATATA
The DNA here is from genome assembly GCA_018398815.1 of Conus ventricosus. Taxonomy (NCBI): domain Eukaryota; kingdom Metazoa; phylum Mollusca; class Gastropoda; order Neogastropoda; family Conidae; genus Conus; species Conus ventricosus. The sequence goes on along the minus strand of CM031628.1, from coordinate 46,638,531 downwards.
TATATATATATATATTATATATATTATATATAAAAAACACTTAACTTTAGGTACAAGAAGGTATTTGTTAGAGACCAAGAGAAATGGATAGTATAATTCTTTGTTCAAAGAATTGGAAAAATTCCGGCAGAGACTTGAAAACGTTCTGGCAAACATTAAAGGAAACGACAAGTGAAAACTCACAACATTCAAATGAGATCATGGAGAATGACTGATTTGACTGTTCCAAACGTATGTTAGAAAACGAACTTTAGGAGGATGTGCCCTATGACTTTGGTAGTTTGACCAGGAAAATGAAGGCTCCAGCTGGGATTGTCTCATAACTAAACGAGAAGGGTTTCTAGCTGGTAACAGCGGTTCTTTTGGCCGGTCATAAGATGAGAACAACTTTCAGTGCATTAGGGAACGAAAATGATGGCTGATTATCTAACATGGTTGTCCATGTAGGTAAGCCCATGTTCAAACACCCTACAAAGATAACTTCCCTTTGAAAGGGGCCGCTTTCCGTGAAAAAACAAAAACAAAAACAAAAAACAAACAAAAAACAAAAAACAAAAAAACGTAGGTCGGGTTCCTCTAACCAAATGGCACCTGTAAGCTTATTTGGCATTTATGTAACATTAAGATAGTTTCGAATTAAATTGATTGGGGTAAGAGAGAGAGAGAGAGAGAGAGAGAGAGCACAGTAGAGAAACGTCATGCCGGAAGGCGAGCGAGCGGCAGTGTATCTTTGTGCGTCAAGGGGATCCTGGCGTGGTCCATCGGTTTAGACGGGAAATTTTAAGAGTCGCCTAACATCAGTAACCGATTAGTTAAGTCCTCTTGGAGGACTAAGCTGTCACGGAAGCAGTCACAAACGTGCCGTTAGAATGGTTTCTGAACTTCGTGCATAGGGTGAAAACAATGATGACCCAGTTCTTGGAACTCCCGACCGCGTCTCATGCAAGTTTGTTCTTCGTAAGGTTTGTATATTCACACGCATCATGCATGCGCGCACGCCACACACACACACACACACACACACACACACACACCCGTGAGCGCACATGCGAGAACTCTCTCTCTCTCTCTCTCACATACACACGTGCACCCGCGCGCACCGTGAGCGCGCGTATACGTGCGCAAACTCACTACTCTGTCTCTCCCTCCTCTCTCTCTCTCTCTCTCTCTCTCTCTCTCTCTCTCTCTCTCTCTCTCTCACACACACACACACACACACACACACACACACACACACACACACAACCCCTAGACAGTGGCCACGGTTATTTTCTGATAAACAGACACTTTTCTTCTTTGCTGTCACTGTTGATATTGTTTTTGTTGTTTATTTCAAATCAAACTCATTTATTTATCGTTCATATTCTTTCCAGCTTTCTTTCCATCCCTTTTTCTCCCTCCTCTTCTTCACTTTCTTTTACTTCTTCTTCTTTGTTGCTGTTGTTGTTGTTGTTGTTTTTCTTTTTAAAGAAGTAATGATTTAGTATGGTTCTGAGTTTGTTGGAAAATGAAATTGCATGGATTCCAGATACGCACTGACTGAACCACACAATAATTTGATCCTTGGATGATAGATAAATGATGATCATTCTTATCCCAACAAAATAAACATGATGGTGATGGTGGTAATTAGGAGGAAGAGGGGGGTAAGCGACACAGCTAATGATAACGAATCAACAATTTTAGTTTACCAGTCACTTTTGAAGCTATAACATAACATCGCGTGCTTTATGTCGCGGCTTTCTTTACCCCTTTAGATTTCGTCAGGGATCAACATGGGAGATAATAAATAGTCGCCTGCTTTGTAACTGTTTTTTTTTTTTTTCGTTGATAAGAGTCCGTTTTCTCACGCAGGTCACTAAACACTTCCGGGCACCGCAGTCCCACGTGTGCCGTGAGAAAATCGTTCAGCCGACCGGGCCGTCCCGCTCAGGTAAACCTCCCGTATGCCAGTGTCTCATCGTCTGCGCTTCAGCGAGGGCGGGCCGGCTGCCTGCTCGTAGTCTTGGCACGCGCGTGATCCACCATTGTGTGTGTGTGTGTGTTGTGTGTGTGTGTGTGTGTGTGTGTCCCTCTGATTTGTCAGTTTGACACAATCTATGGTGAAGTGTGGCGAACACAGCCAGCAGCCAGCCAGCCAGCCAGCTCGTGATCAGGAGGTAGACAGAGAGCTGATCAGATTGACAGGAAGTGGCCAATAACTTCAATATGCGCCGAGCTGGTCACATCGACAGGAAGCGGCCAATGACTTTAATATGCACAGAGCTGATCAGACCGACAGGAAGTGGCCAATGACTTTATATGCACAGGTGATGATCGACAGGAAGTGGCCAATGACTTCAATATACGCAGAGCTGGTCAGATCGACAGGAAGTGGCCAGTGACTTTAATATGCGCAGAGCTGGTCAATCGACAGGAAGTGGCCAGTGACTTAATATGCAGATGTACATCGAGGAAGTGCGGATCAAGCGAGCTGGTCACATCGACAGGAAGTGCCAGTGACTTCAATATGCGCAGAGCTGATCAGATCGTTAGGAAGTGGCCAATGACTTTAACAGCCGCAAAACGGAACTGTAACTAGCCTAAGGCAAGACGGCTTATTTCTCCCCTTCTTCGTAAATGGCTTCGTTTAAGACTAGTTTTGTCCTACGCATTCGAACTTCGCGAGCTATCAAAGACTACCGTGAAAGAACAATATGTCCCTTAAAGCTTTCGCTATGAGGACGTAAAACTCATCCATTAGAGCTTCACGACACCGTGATTGCGAGTCTCCCTCGAACAGAACGCGTTCGTAGAAACAAAACCGAACAGAACGTTTTTCATCTGTGTTCTGTCAAAGCGTTAGTATGTCAGCCAGTTTTGAGATCCCCCTCCCCCCCCCCCCCCCCCCCCCCCCCCCTCTACCCTCGACCTCTACCCCTCCTCCTTCCCACCCACATTTTTTGTTTGTTTTCAATGATATGTTCATTTCGTGACGAGATTATTGATCCTTACGAAGGCAGAGATTTTTGCTCGCAAACATGTTGACTCAAAGTAAACTTCCTGACCCTGTTTCAAGCACGTCACATTAATGACCTAGTGACCCCCAGATTGTTAGTCATTATGACGTGTATCACGTCATGAATACCAATTGTGTTGGGTTTTTTTGGGTTTTTTTTTTGTGCGTCATCGATCGTCAATGTTGTCGATGTTCAATGAATAGTATATGATTAACATGTGTGAATTCTGGTCATTTCACCATGGTGAAAAAAGCGTTAATACAGGCAAAACACCGAGGAGAAAAGAATCCACGACCGTCTTGTGTCAAAATGATCGTTCCAGTATCGCCTTGTAATATCCTATGCATTTGAAAGAACATGTTGCACGCTTTCCCTAAAGAATTTCCTATTTCCATTTACACTCTGCAAACTTTTTTATTTTTTTTCCTTAAAAGCCAAACGGTCCCAGGGCCGAAGTTTGGTAAACAAGATACCCTCTCTTCACAAACTGGATTGAAAAACATGAGAACAAAGAAGAGACACAAAAGTAAGCAGACTCAGTTTTGTAATGACAGACTCTATCTTTGTTTTCAAAAAAAATTGTATGCTGTGTTAACTGATTGATAATGATATTGATTTTAGTATCATGATTTTAATTCTTCTCACGACCGATTCTATTCCCGAAAACACAGTTTTCGTCAATTTCTTTTCAAGGAAAATATGAAAACGCCAAAAAAAAAAAAAAAAAAAAAGAGAGAATTCAGATATGATGTTAATATAATTACAATCGTTGGAAGTGTATTCGACATTAAAATATGGTCAACAAAAAACACTAGTTAAAGAATTAAAGCGCAAACAAACAAACAAACAAACAAACAACACACCGGAAAGATCATTGTCCACACTCAATGGGTGCTTCTATGCGGATATGGCCTACCCACAATCGGCGAGATTTATTGGACTGCGTTATGTATGTGTAAGAGAGCGAAAGAGTGGGGGAGGGGGGGGGGGGGGGGCATTACATTCACGCATAGGAAGGGAAACAACTCTTCAGTTATGCCGTTTCATGGTCAAACGAGGACGCAGCGGCAGCGGAGGAGAGGGATCTTCGCCAAAGTCGAACGCATTCCACGGTCCACGTCGTCACAGATCCGCCCCACCACAGATCCGCCCACCACAGATCCCCCTCCCCCCAAATTTATTGGGTTTATTATCCTCGGGCCGCTTCCAATCGTCGTCTAAATGTGGTTCAAATCTGTTCGGTCTAACTCCAGCGCCATCTTGTTGACAGACAGACAAAGAAACGAAGCAATAGAACCTCTTGGACAGAGACAGAAACCAGTGCTTATCCGAACTTGGAGTGGAGAGAGGAGGAGGGAGGGCGATAGGGGGACCATTCTACCCCCCCCCCCCACACACACACACCCCTTGAAAATATTGTGGAGGGGAGAGGGGGGGGGGGGGGGGGGGGTTGTAAAACTTCTTCTGCTTCCCCTCCCCAAGATTTGAACCCCCAAAGTACGGACAGTGTTTTTAATGGTGCTTCCAACCCCACCATCACCCCTTCCCGGCTCCTATAGGAGTTCGAAGTTGAGAGAAAACAGTCCTACACATGTGGTCAATGAGAATGATCCCCCCCCCCCCCCCCACCACCTCTTCCCGCCACCCTCCTGCCCTCCTCTCCCACGAACATTTGGAAGATGAGTGCCACCCCGTCCCCCTCCCCCATATGAAACTTAGGAAGATTAGTGCACCCACCCCTCCCTCTCCTCCCCTGTATTCTTTTTATTTTTTAAAATAAAATAATTGGAAGACTGCAGTGGTTTTTGTCAGTTTCAGTTAAGACTGCCCCAATCCTTGAAAAGTATCCTTCGATGCTGTTGACACAGTAACTGTAACTCTGTCTCTGTCTGTCTGTCTCTAACACACACACACACTCTCTCTCCCTCCCTCCCCCCCTCACGCCCCTTCTCTCTCTCTTCTCTCTCTCTCTCTCTCTCTCTCTCTCTCTCTCTCTCTCTCTCTTCTCTCTTGTTGTTTGTGTGTTTTATACGTGTCTGCAACACACGAAAAAAAAAAAAAAAAGAAGTAATGGGATTGCATCACTAGTCAGTCATGTTTTTAGCGAGTCTGTCGTGGTTCTTGTCGTGTCCATCTGTACCGGTCTGCCTACCGGTCAGTGTGTCTGTAAAGGTGTATGAACTGGCAGGCAGAGAGACACAGGCTTCCATGCTGCGAGTAGTAGGAGTGTTGGGTTCCAGTCTACAGAGGCCAAAAGTATGACTTCAGCTTCGTCAGCCGCTTGTGTAGATCACATCAACATGTGCCATTATAGAGCATCCAGTATGACAATGATACGATTTGTTGACCCCCCCCCCCCCCCCCCCCCCCACAACCCCGACATTTATGGTTTACATATTGTTACTGACTAAGAATCTTCCTCATTGCTGTTGTCCTCGATAGTTAGACTCTAGCGTAGCTATTTATTTCTTTTTAAAAAAAAGGGGGGTGGGGGGAATTCCCAGTGGTTAAAAATACAAGATGGTTTAAACTTGGTTCACTGCAGCCTTTATTATTGCGTGAAGCTGGAGCATGTTTAAACCACTTCCACCACAAAGCCACAATGGATTCCCTTGCATACATGCTTTGTGTTTATTGTGTTTTATTTATTACTTGTGTACATGTAAATAGTCAGTGTACATTCGGTGTCATTTATACATGTGTAAATGCATGGAGACAACTTTGCATGAAATGTTTATGTCTGATGTTCAGAAGGGTTTGTTTTTTTTGCCCCCGCTCACTGTATATACTTTAAATCATTTTAAATCATTAAGTGCTTTGATCATTTTTGGAACGATTATTTAACAAGAATTTGTTTTAAACAAAGTTCGGTAACCCTTTTCGGGATGCAATATCCTCCACGGTGCTTGACAGTTATATCTCTTTGTTCACGTGACATAAGAACCGATTTGGTTTTTACGTCTTGTGTCACATGAAATACTGATTTTGCTGTTTGTATATATACTTCGGATTTATTCGTTATTATTTAGATTTGGACAAGTCTTGTAGAAAATTCTTTGTGGCCAGAATTTCAGAAGAAAAATTATCGTTTATCCGCTGCAGCAAGGTACGTGTAGATTTATTTATTATTATCAAAATTTAGAAAAAATAATCAATCTCTCTCTCTCTCTCTCACACACACACACGCATGCACGCACACACACACACACACACACACACACACACCACACACACACACACAAACCGAACGCATATTCTCTCTCTCTCTCTCTCTCTCTCTCTCTCTCTCTCTCTCTCTCTCTCTCTCTCTCTCTCTCTCTCTCTCTCTCTCTCCTGACTCGACTGTTTTTGACTTTAACATACTGTATGTGTAACTTCACGAAAATGAAATATAAGGGAAAACAACAACAACAACAACAACAACGACAAACAAACAAACAAACAAACAAACAAACAAGGAAAAAAAAAGAAAAAAAAAGAAAAAAACAGTGAAAAAAAATCAGAATGAACAGGAACTTTATTCATGTTCTTTTGTTATATATTGCATCCCTCCTCCTGTGCCATGTTCCTTTATTTCCTATGTCTGTGAACATGTGTCCACGCGCGCTTGGTGGTTTGTGTGTGTGTTGTGTGTGTGTGTGTGTGTGTGTGTGGACGCCTGCCGCAGTACCAGGTGAAAGCCACCACCTGTTCGTTCAGCTGAAACTGCAGCTTAGTCCAGCATGAGTAAGGCCAACTGTGGAATCTGATCTTTAAGTAAAGTAACAGAATAAACAACAAGATGCAAAGCATATAAACGTACTCCCAGTAAGTAGTAGTACAAAAAAAAGAAAAAAAAATATATCGGTCACTATTGCACTTTCTCCCCTTTTGGTGGTAGGAATTTTGTATGTAAAAGAAAAAAAAAAAACCTTCTCTCCCCGGCGGGAAAATGAACCGGGTCTCCCACGTGACAGGCAGGGACACTATCTACTATAATACCGAGGAACTTACATAACATGGTTACAGTTAAGTTTATAAACCGTTTATTGCTTAAACTGTACATCACAAAATTATCATTCATAGCCGTTAGTAACGGCTGTTCTGGCAAAATAAAATATCGGGCATCATCCGGCCGTGACCCATAATGAACATATCTACAAATTTTCAGAAAAATCGGTCCAGCAGTTTTGGCTGGAGCGAGTGGAACACATTTTGACCACGGACGGACAGACAGAGACAGACAGACACACAGACAGCATTTCTTCGTTCCCATTGTAAAGTACTCCCTGTTCTATAAGAACTGGGAGTACAAAAAGAAATGTCTGCACGCACTCCAACTGTCTGACACTCTGTGTGTGTGTGTGTGTGTGTGTGTGTGTGTGTGTGTGTGTGTGTGTGTGTGTGTGTGTGTGTGTGTGACCGCCTGCCGCAGTACTAGGTGAAAGCCACCATCTGTTCGTTCATGCTTAGCTCCAGATTCCTTGAAAAAAAAAAAACAACGTTAATCACTATCGTGCAAACACATTCTCTTGTATGGCACCGTATTCTTTCAAGGTCACCTCACATTGAAACGAACGGAATTTACATGTTCAACATGAGACAGTAACACTGAAAAATCACCTTCTTTCAAAGGTCATCCTCTTTTAAGCAACAGATTGTGCATTCAGAGGTGACTTCTTTTCAAGGTTATCTCTCCTGTGTAAAGTATGCTCTCATCCATGGGCATAACAGTTTGGAAATGCGCCCGCCTCAAATTCAAACGTCTACCTTCTTTCAAACGAATATTCTTCATTTTAAAGTGCTTTGTTTTAGCGGTGCCTTTCTTCGTCTTTTTTTTATGCCTTGTTTTGTGAAACAACTTTCTTTCAAACGCTAGATTCTCCTGTCAAGAAGAATACATGTTATGTCTTCGAACGATCCACTTCTTTCAAATAATACCAGTGTTTAGAAGACACCGTCTTCGTTCATATGTGATCGTTTCTTCTATCTAAAATGTGTTATTTATCAAAGAGTTCTTTGTTCTTTTAAAGCAGACCGTTTTATATAAACGGATGGCCCTTCCTTCAGTGACACTCTTTTCGCGAACAGCAGATTTTTCAGAAACCAAAACAGTAGTCCTCGAAAGGGAAGAAAACAGATTGTGAACAGATTTTTCTTTCATCAGAAATGCCAGTTTATCTTTCAAAAGATATTGTGATCTTTTTGGAAAATAGCAATGCCTTTCGGAAGTGCCTCTCGTTTTAAAGTGTGGGCCTTCGTGTCTATCCATGAGTACCCTCTTCGAGGTTTCCTCGTTTAAAAACTATCCTATGTCAGAAGGTACTGCTTTAATTAGCCTCCAAACCTGTCCAAGAGTGTCCTTTTCCTTCCTCTTTTTAAATTTTTTAAAATTTTTTTTTTAAGGTTTCTCTGTGTTTCGTTCTTTGTTCATACGAGTCGGAAGACAATGTAAAGCTTCAACATCTTCACCGCTTGTTCTCTGATTCACAACTGACTATTTTTGACGTAGGCCTAAAAAGGAAACTTCTCAAACTATCACGTCAGCTGTATATACGTCATCTGTAAACTAACGTCACACTCTGTTTCAAAATACCTCGCATTAGGCCTAGGCCTTATTTTTATTAACAGTCTGTCAGACAAGAGCCTCCGACGGCAGTAGGCGCGTGTCCTTCAAAGTGATAGTCTCCATAAGGTTACTCAATGTGAGCTAATTGACCATCAGGATGCTATTGCAAACAGGGCTCCATGTCTGTCGAGAGTGTTCCTCAAGTCATTCTTAAGAGACTACCTTCTCTGCAAAGGACGGAGTGACATTTTAAAAAGGTAGCATCCATGTCTGTCTCAGAGTGTTTTCTCAAAGTTTTTTTTTGTTAAAGTCTCCGTGCCTCTATCAAACGGAAGCAGTTGCCCTTAAGGTAGGACCTCCGGTAATAGTCCGAAGTGTTTTTCATATGATTTGTTTGTTAAACTGCTGACCTCCTGTCTTATAAACTGGCCTTTGAAGTGGCTATAATTCTTTCAGCTTTTAAAGGTGTTAAGTTTAATGCCTCCTTCTTGTCAGGTCATCTAGATTTCCTATGTCTTCCTGTATTCTTTTCTATGTGTTCCTACGTACCGTAACTGCTCCATCTTTAAGGATCAATGCCTTTAATGTAGGATCAAAGGCACAATTCAGTATGTTACCAGTTTTTAGCATCGTCTATTAATCATCTGTCAGACGGTCGGCTAGCTGTGTCCTCCAGTGTTTCAGTTTCAGTTTAGCTATTTACCAATCGAGGATGCTTTACAAGGCCTCATTCTGTCCGAATGTTCCCTCAAGTTCTTTTTTGCTTAAAGACTACCTTCCTCTGTCAAAGGACGCAGTGCCCTTTTAAAGGTAGGCCTCCATGTCTGTCCGAGAGTGTTTTTCTCTAAAGATTTTTTTTTGCTTAAAGTCTACCTTCCTCTGTCAAAAGGAAGCAGTGCCCTTTTAAAGGTAGGCCTTAATGTCTTTCCAAGAGTGTCTTCTTAAAGGTTGAACTGTTTTATGCCTGCCTTTATGTCACGAACGATAGCATTTCCTATGCCACAGCTGCATGTCTTTCCAAGAGTGTCTTCATAACGGTTTCTCTGGTTAACGGCTGCCTTCATCTAACGGACGATGCCATTTTAAATAGCATGGCTTTGTAAAGGCAGAACTGTTTAATGTACTCCCTTCGTCTAACGAAGGATGGCATTTTAAATGGCACATCTTCATATCTTTTCATGAATGGCTTCGTAAAGGTTGAACTGTTTAATGGCTCCTTTGTCTAACGAAGGATGGCATTTTAAATGGCACACC
>CM031628.1:46623730-46626230 GCA_018398815.1 Conus ventricosus | reverse complement strand
AAAGAATACGTTTCACTGTGAGTGAAACATGACATGGACACTGTTGATTAGTGTTTTATAGTGTTTCATTATGTTATATTGTATTTCAATGTATGTAGTCACAAGAACTTTCTATGAGTAGGCCCGGAACTTGGGCTGCATTCCCCGGGCAAATCGTCAAATTTCTCAAGTGCCACTGATGGTTTAATTTTTTGTGGCAGCATAGATGCAGGGGTTAAACTTTTAGAATAGTTCTGCCCCTTGCACCCGATCCCGCCCCCGGAAAAAAACCCCAAAACAAACCAAAAACATTCCAGACTTAAGAATGTCATTTGCCTTCTTTTGCTGAAGGCAACACGCATTCCTATCACTCAACGCAGAATTCGCTTCTAGACAAAATTAAAACGACAGCAAGAATTTATTCCCCTGACCATCATTTTGCATTATGAGCAGCTGTTATATTTTCACTCCGTTTCAACAAAGTTTATTTACCCCCCCCCCCCTCCCCCCTCCCCGCCTCCATCGAAAACAAACAAAACAAAACAAAATGTACACGACTCTGCAAGATAAAGACCTGCACTGAAAGACAGTGAGTTTTACTTGCTTCTGTGGAACGTGGTTGATGCCCACTGATCTTCTGGTTACACATAACAAAATGAGACGACAAATTACACGTCTAACAGGCATCTGAAAGCATGTTTCAAAATAATTACGGACAAAATCTAACACTTCATTGATAGGATGTTTCCAGAATGTTCTACATAAAATGGAGTGATTCATGTATAGAAAAACAAAACAAAACAAAAAACCAAAACAAACAAACAAACAAAAAAGTCTTGAATCTTGCGGGAACAAAATATGCCATAAAAAGAAATTTCTGGAAACAACACAAAGGCGGACGCTTTGAGAATGCTTTTTTTTTCCCCAAAGAATTTACTGACACATATTCTGTGCGGTAGAAAACGAAATTCATTTTCTGGACATTTGCTCCATCAAGGTATATCGGATCCAGCCTTACGTAAACAATGCTCAAGTGACATGATCTACAGTACCATGATTCCATTAATAGAAAACGACTATAATGGTTCCGTAAATCGGAGAACATATAAACTGCGTTTCAAGCATAGACCACGGGTTCTCTTTGCGTAATGTGTTATCATCATGCTGTGTTTATAGATCCTCTCTCTCTCTCTCACACACACATGTGCGAGCACACCACAGAGAGAGAGAGAGAGAGAGAGAGAGAGAGAGAGAGAGAGAGAGAGAGAGAGAGAGAGAGAGAGAGAGAGAGAGAGAGACAGACAGACAGACAACAGAGAGGAGAGGGCACACACACACACACACGCACATTAAAGCAAATACACACTCATAAAGGTACACAAACACATGGATACGCAAAACAGATCCACGTACGCATAGGCACGCGTGTGCACACACACACATTTACAAGCAAAACGCATGCACCCCTCCCCCCTCCCCCCCCCCCCCCCCCACCCCCCTTTAACATTGCCCTCTCTTCTCACACACATCCCTCTCTCACCGACACTTAAAACATGTAGCAATGGATCCACCCTCAGAACGTTTCACACACACACACACACACACACACACACACACACACACACACAATATATTATATATATATATATATATATATATATATATATATATATATATAATATAATATTCAATTATTATAAGCTTGCTGTTATGTCTTAGATTGAAGAAATAGGGGGAGATAAGCATTCAAAGCTTATTATATATATATAAATGCGTTCTGTTACTCTTGTGCCTTGGAATCTTTGTTGCTGTCTTTTCTTTAATATGAAAATAATCAACGAACACACACGCACGCGCGCGCGCACACACTAAAACAAACAAATTAACTTTCACACATGCAAGCATATATATTCTGGACACGTGTTTGGCCTCACGACATCCTCCTGACAGATGATTCCGCCAAAGGCCAGTCCGCCGGACTATTGTTACCGGGAACCTGAGGTAACCCCCCAACCGTTATCAGTTGTCCTTCAAGCGCACTTTATAATCTTGATTTAGCTCGCGCATGCGCCCGGGATCGCGCGTGCGAACACCACACACACCGACGTTCATCTTATCTGTACAAAGGCCGACTTGTTAATGCGTTGTTATCTACACACTCACGTGCAGACATTACTCGCCGGCTGTTGTTACTATTTTCTCGCCCCCTGATAAAGGATCACAAGCCAGCGAACCTGAAACCAGTCCGACTTCTCTCTTATATCAGATCAGCTGCTGAAGTGGATGTTCGTGAGCCTGTGATGGAATTTGACTGAGCGTGGTGAAGACAGGTGAAATTACCAGCCGCCGTGGCGAAGTGGTTAGCGTCCCGGACTCCCGGCTGGGAGGTCGTGGGTTCGAATCCCATCAGAGTCATGTGGGTTTTTCTGCCCCGACCGGCTCCTACCCAGAGTTGAGTTTGCTGCGGACACAGTTGGGAAGACTGGGACCACACAGTCGAGTTTCATCCACTTAATGGATG
>CM031628.1:46593730-46618730 GCA_018398815.1 Conus ventricosus | reverse complement strand
ACGGTCGCACGCGAGCGCGCTGATCAGTTTGAAAGTATATGGGGACAGAGATAGTGAGAAGGGCCGGAGAGGGGTGGAGGTGAAGGTCTGTGTGTGTGTGTGTGTGTGAAAGAGAGAGGGGCATGGGATGTGAATGGGGTGAATGTGGGGGATGTGAATTAGTGTAAGCAAAAATTTGCCTAGCCGGGGGTGGGGGGGGGTGGGGGGGGGGGGGGGGGGGGGGAGGGCGAGCACGTGGGGGACAGTCAGAGGAGAGAGAGAGAGGCAGAGAGACAGAGACAGGGTAAGAATGGACAGGTCAAAGAATATGAACATCTAAATTTACACAAAATAGAATTATGACTTGGAAAGAAAAATTAATATTTCTGCCCTTTCCTCGTCCCTTCATTGAACCGCAACCACCCTTTCACACACGACCACACTCTCCCCTAGATCCGCACGCTTCCTCGCCCTTCGGCCGTGTCTCACCCCATGCCACCTCTCTGTCTCTGTCTGTCTGTCTGTCTGTCTGTCTCTCACACACACACACACACACACACACACACACACACACACACACACACACACACACAGAAACGCGTGCGTGCCCTCATGCCACACACGCACACACACACACACACACACAACACACACACACCCCACACGCGCGCGCGCGCGCGCGCGGCGCGCGCGGTACACAGTATTTTGGTACCAGCACACCCACTTTGGTGAAGTTCAGCGATGCAGCCTCTTACAACATGAGCAGCCGGATAGCGAGACAACCCAGGACCCATTTCTACCTATCTGCCAGAGTCCGCAGGTCTCTCACTTATGCCACACTTGCAGCAGAGCCATCTGACCGTGCCTGCCACAGACATCGGACTGATGTGTGCGGGAGGAACAGACACACTCAGCCCTCTTCAGTGCAAACTCCTTTGTCATCGTCAACAACAGATGAACGAAAAAAATGCCTTTATAAATACTCGTATGTCTTGGCACAGACAGCGGAGTAAGGGAAACAACTATCCAAATAGTCGATAATGATGAAGTCAAAGCGGTTATCTCCCGTAGTTAAAATTTTGAAAGGACGACGAGGCAGGAAGTTCACGGACGGTAGCTGTATGCGGATATATACAGGGATGTAGGCAAGTACTACAATCCACTTTATTCTGATTGAATTTCAGGTTTACACACAAGCAAGCACACACACACACACACCACACACACACACACACACACACACACACACACACGTGTGTCAAGGCATGCACGCGCTCAGACAGTTGTTTTTTTAAAAAAAATTTGATTAAAGACATAAAAGACTCCAGGCCTGTTCATTTCCGTTGATTTCAGTTCACAACTGAAACAATATCAAGAAGACTGAGTTTCTATGTAGTTGATTTTTTCTAACTTTTTGTTGTTGTAAGAACTTACCCTTGAAAAATAAGTGTCTCCATGCTGTAGTCGCCATAGCATTTCATGAAACAGCTGTGGTCTAAATCTACTGGGGAAAATGTTAACCATTACTCAAAAGTCGATTCATACTAGAGTTACAAAAATATGCTCGATTGCCTGCATGCCATTTGAGAAATGGACCCTTTTGTAATGTAACCGTTTCTTAGGATTTGTTCAGTTGTCTCCCATGATGATGCCAGGGTTAGCCCGACTTAAAACAGGGTTAGCCCCCGACTTCACTCCATCCACTGAATGTTTGGCCAAGGACTAAGGCAGACATACATCTGACTTCCATCAAGACATCTACCATCCTCAAGTTAGTTTCAATGTTTTTTTCCCCTCCGTTCTCCTTGCTCTGAAAAGGAAACTTTCACACTAGAAACTGAACTAACTTCGAAGTGGCTTATGCAGAACTGGCAGAGAGAGAGAGAGAGGAGAGAGGAGAGAGAGAGAGAGAGAGAGAGAGAGAGAGAGAGAGATTTAGTTTTTGAAAGCCAGACAGACCATAAAGGGTCATTTCAGGGCTGCCAGCTCATTGAAGTCACCTCTCGAAACAAATTTTTGAAAACGATAATTAATTAAAAGAGACTTTCTAGAAACATGTTGGAATTTCGTTGAAATCTGTGTATTTTTTTCCTTTTTTTTCCAATATAAAATCTCAGACGAAACTTATTCATCTCTTTCAAAAACTCAAAAACCATGTTGGGTTAGACAATCTCTGAAAAAGATTTTCATGGAGCCTGTTATAAAATGTTTATAAAATGTAAGTCCCAAATGATTTATCGTGAGTGGTACACCACATGGTGCGCATCACGGAGGTTCTTCACTTTCTAAAGACAGTCCTGAGCGCAAACGGCACAAGACTTTAAAAAAAAAATTCTTTAGCACAAAGTGAAAACTCAAGTTTTGTATGGATTTGGAAGAGTTTGTGTCTATGTGCAGATTCTGTTCCTCTTGGCAGAGGTCTTTGGACAGAAAAAAACAAGCATGTTTCACTAATATTTTTGTGCGCAAGTCGAGCAGTTGCCAGGGTAGTGCAATGAGTCGAATGTGTAGCTTTTTTTTGTGATGGGCAGTTTATCAGGTGGCATACTCTAAAAGAAACAGCTTTGAAAGAGGCTCGTTCCTTTGTCTGTATTGTATGGGTCTCCTTGCTGGTTCCTTTGTCTGTATTGTGTGGGTCTCCTTGCTCGTTCCTTTGTATTGTGTGGGTCTCCTTGCTCGTTCCTTAATTGTCTGTATTGTGTGGGTCTCCTTGCTCGTTCCTTTGTATTGTGTGGGTCTCCTTGCTCGTTCATTTGTCTGTATTATGTGGGTTCCTTGCTCGTTCCTTTGTCTGTATTGTGTGGGTTCCTTGCTCGTTCATTTGTCTGTATTGTGTAGATCTCCTTGCTCGTTCCTTTGTCTGTATTGTGTGGGTTCCTTGCTGGTTCATTTGTCTGTATTGTGTGGGTCTCCTTCCTCGTTCCTTTGTCTGTATTGTGTGGGTCTCCTTGCTCGTTCCTTTGTATTGTGTGGGTCTCCTTGCTCGTTCCTTTGTCTGTATTGTGTGGGTTCCTTGCTCGTTCCTTTGTCTGTATTGTGTGGGTCTCCTTGCTCGTTCCTTTGTCTGTATTGTGTGGGTCTCCTTGCTCGTTCCTTTGTCTGTATTGTGTGGGTCTCCTTGCTCTTTCTTTTGTATTGTGTGGGTTCATTGCTCGTTCCTTTGTAGTATGTGGGTCTCCTTGCTCGTTCCTTTGTCTGTATTGTGTAGATCTCCTTGCTCGTTCCTTTGTCTGTATTGTGTGGGTCTCCTTGCTCGTTCCTTTGTCTGTATTGTGTAGGTCTCCTTGCTCGTTCCTTTGTCTGTATTGTGTGGGTCTCCTTGCTCGTTCCTTTGTCTGTATTTTGTGTGCCTTCTTGCTCGTTCCTTTGTATTGTGTGTGCCTCCTTGCTCGTTCCTTTGTATTGTGTGTGCCTCCTTGCTCGTTCCTTTGTATTGTGTGTGCCTCCTTGCTCGTTCCTTTGTCTGTATTGTGTGTGCCTCCTTGCTCGTTCCTCTGTATTGTGTGGGTCTCCTTGCTCGTTCCTTTGTCTGTATTATGTGGGTCTCCTTGCTCGTTCCTCTGTCTGTATTGTGTGGGTCTCCTTGCTCGTTCCTTTGTATTGTGTGGGTCTCCTTGCTCGGTCCTTTGTATTGTGTGGGTCTCCTTGCTCGTTCCTTTGCATTGTGTGGGTCTCCTTGCTCGTTCCTTTGTATTGTGTGTGCCTCCTTGCTCGTTCCTTTGTATTGTGTGGGTCTCCTTGCTCGTTCCTTTGTATTGCGTGGGTCTCCTTGCTCATTCCTTTATATTGTGTGGGTCTCCTTGCTCGTTCCTTTGTATTGTGTGGGTCTCCTTGCTCGTTCCTCTGTCTGTATTGTGTGGGTCTCCTTGCTCGTTCCTCTGTATTGTGTGGGTCTCCTTGCTCGTTCCTCTGTATTGTGTGGGTCTCCTTGCTCGTTCCTCTGTACTGTGTGGGTCTCCTTGCTCGTTCCTCTGTATTGTGTGGGTCTCCTTGCTCGTTCCTCTGTATTGTGTGGGTCTCCTTGCTCGTTCCTCTGTACTGTGTGGGTCTCCTTGCTCGTTCCTCTGTATTGTGTGGTCTCCTTGCTCGTTCCTCTGTATTGTGTGGGTCTCCTTGCTCGTTCCTTTGTATTGTGTGGGTCTCCTTGTTCGTTCCTCTGTACTGTGTGGGTCTCCTTGCTCGTTCCTCTGTATTGTGTGGTCTCCTTGCTCGTTCCTCTGTATTGTGTGGGTCTCCTTGCTCGTTCCTTTGTATTGTGTGGGTCTCCTTGCTCGTTCCTCTGTATTGTGTGGGTCTCCTTGCTCGTTCCTTTGTATTGTGTGGGTCTCCTTGCTCGTTCCTCTGTCTGTATTGTGTGGGTCTCCTTGCTCGTTCCTTTCTTGCAGTTGAATGATATATATATATCTATATATATATTATATATATATATATATATATTATATATATATATATATATATTATCATTCAACAAACATACTACTCAACAAACATACTACGGTATTGCACACCAACCTTTTCTGGGATTGCATTCTTCTTAAAACTGAAAAGGCAGAGGAGTCAAATTACCACTTTCCGCGGTCACTGAGGAGAAACCACCAAGTTTCGAAATATCGGTATATGACCAGGAGTTATATGTTAGTGAGTTTCCCTCCCTATTGGAGGATGTCTCCCTCTTGGAGAATATAAGCTTGCTGAAGGCTCATTTTGAGAAGCATTTATTTTATTTTTCCCCATTCACCCACTCATGCACATACTGTTAGTTAGGCAGAATCATCTACCACTGCAGATATGAATGCGTATCTCCCCCTATTTCTTCAATCTAAGACATAAGAGCAAGCTTTGTTTATAATTCAATATTTCTTGCAGTCATTGCAACACCAAGCTGCTCTGTAAGTTGCTGGAACGGTGCGGTACTTATCCTTGGAATTTATTAGTTTGTTGTATTTTAGTCCCTTGCGGATTCATTCCAAGAACTAGCCCTCAGCACTTGTGTCTTAGAGGATATCGTTTTATATTTTCTATTTTTCACAAGAAAATGTAGTTTGTTTTGCTCTTTTATGATTTTCTTTTGCTTCTTAGATGGCACCTTTGGTTGGTTTTTTGAAAACTCAACAAACATACTACGGTATTGCACACCAACCTTTTCTGGGATTGCATTCTTCTTAAAACTGAAAAGGCAGAGGAGTCAAATTACCACTTTCCGCGGTCACTGAGGAGAAACCACCAAGTTTCGAAATATCGGTATATGACCAGGAGTTATATGTTAGTGAGTTTCCCTCCCTATTGGAGGATGTCTCCCTCTTGGAGAATATAAGCTTGCTGAAGGCTCATTTTGAGAAGCATTTATTTTATTTTTCCCATTCACCCACTCATGCACATACTGTTAGTTAGGCAGAATCATCTACCACTGCAGATATGAATGCGTATCTCCCCCTATTTCTTCAATCTAAGACATAAGAGCAAGCTTTGTTTATAATTCAATATATATATATATACACCCAAGGTATCCACGCACTCTCTCTCTCTATTCGTGTGTGTGCATGCACTCGCGCCTGCTTGCGTAGACACACGTGTGTGTGTGTGTGACAGAGACAGACAGATAGACTGACAGACAGACAAAGACAAAAAGCGAGACTGAGAGTAAGATAGATCTGAACCTGAATGACTACTAGGACAAACTGAATGATTGTTGTACCCTACTACTATTATCGCTATTGCTACCACTACTGCGATGCCAAGGTAAGGTCATGTTGCTCATAGTCCAGCCGACCACAAAAGGCCATATCAGGGCTGTCACGCGTTGAAGTCAACTCACAAATCATTCAGTCACACAGCCCTTTAAAACACACCTAAAACCACACCAGAAAGTTTGTTAGAAATCACTCTGCTGTAAAATCTCAGATCAGATTAAAAAAAAAAAGGTTAATCTCTTTCAAAAATTCAAAGATCACATTAGGTGGAACATCTCTGAACAAGGTTTTCATGGAGTCAGCAGTAAAATGTTTACGTCTCACGTCATACAAGTCCCACTGTGAGCGGTACATGACATGGAATGCACCACAGAGCTTCTTTTCTCTTTAAAAGGTACGAACGAGTTCAAAACGAATGGCCAATGTGCAGCCGGCATGAAACCGTTTCTTCTTTTCGACCACCAGATGTAGATGAGAGGGACTCGTTTAGGTTTGGACGGATCTGCTGCTGCTGCTACAACAACAACAGCAACAACAACAACAACAACAACTACTACTACTACAACTACTACTACTACTACTACTACTACTGCTAGCATTCCTATTGAAATACGTAAGAGAAAGCGGAATATCTGAAAGCGTGCTAAAAATCCACTGCTCATATTTCAGATCTAAAAGAATTTGAAAGAGAAAGAGGGAAACACGAGGCGGAGACATTTGGTAATACTGCCACCACAACTGTTACCACAGCTGCTGCAGTTGCTGTTACTACTACTGCTAGTGCTGGTTCTCTCACATCTGCTAATTGTACAACCACTTCAATAAAAGAACTAGGCAGGAAGAGTTGTAATCCTGAAGACACGCCCTCGGGGCGGTGCCACGTCTTCCTGGTCATGGTGGTGCATGGGATCTGGACCTGGCCCTCCTGACCAGGTCATCGTGACAGAGTGGTCCTATGTCCAGGGACTGAAGAGGACGGTGGTCATAGTGCTGGGAAGAGTGTGGTGTTGGTGATGTTGACTATCTGTCAGTGTCCAGGTCAACCAGTTTTCTGTGTGTCATTGACCAAACACAGACCGCCTGTCACCATGACGTGTCACAGCTCCACACTTCATCTCTAACGGCTTGGTTTCCTTTCTCCCCCCTCCCCTCCACTCCTTCCTTCTCTTCATCTTTCTGTTCTTTCCTTCCATTCCGTCTTTCCTTTCCTTCTTTTTTTCTTCTTCTCCTTTGTTCCTGTCTTTCATTCCATCACTGACCAGGTCATCGTGACAGAGTGGTCCTATGTCCAGGGAATGAAGAGGAGGGTGGTCATAGTGCTGGGAGAGTGTGGTGTTGGTGATGTTGACTATTTGTCAGTGTCCAGGTCTACCAGTTTTCTGTGTGTCACTGACTAAACACAGACAGCCTGTCACCATGACGTGTCACACCTCCACACTTCATCTCTAACGGCTTGATCCCCCCCCCCCCCCCCCATCCCTTCCACTCCTTCCTGCTCTTCATCTTTTTGTTATGTCTTTCCATTCCGTTTTTCCTTTCCTCCTTTCTTTCTTCTTTGCATTTTGTTTGTTCCTGTCTTTCAATCCATCATGAAGAATGTGCAATCCGTCACAATAATGTCTGGAGCATGAGAAATTAACTGAAGCCTGTTGTTGTTATTTTGCTGCTTCAACTGTCCACGGTTGGGAGAAGTCTTCATCCCCTCATGACGTCAAGACTGACGTATGCTTACGATAATAATAATGTGACGTGATTGGTCTACATCTGCAGTCTCAAAATGAACTATGACAAAAGAAAATCTTAACTCTATATTTAAACTGGAATTATGTATTGCATGCTCCATGCATTGCTAAATAAATCACATGCTGTAAATGAGATATCAGAAGTGTCTTACAGACAAATCAAAGCATCAGCTATTTGTTAGTCTGTCTCTTTTTCTCTTAAAAAAAAAGAAGAAGAAATAAGCAGTACAGTTCAACTCAGACAATCATGGGTCAAAGTATCTTGTGTTAGGGTGGGAGACTCTCCCGTGGCGTGTCACCACGGGCGGGCGCCGATTTTGAACTGGGGTCTGTGCTGGCATGGACACCAGGCTGGAGGATACTAAAGGGGGAGAACCGGGGGCAGGGACTGAGGATGAATGGTATCGGGCGTGGGAGGGGAGAAGGGCTAGGTCGGCTACTGGCTGTATGGTCGGGCGTGTGGGAGGTAGGACGGGGTGGTGAGGCAGCACTAGGGGTGTGCAAAGCAGCCTGATGGGTCAGGGATGGAACTGTCTGGGAATGACGAATAGTTGTCGAAGCCTGCATCAAACTCTGCGGACTGTAGTCTGGTGCATTCCATTGAGGTCTCGGCTCATTTACTGGAATTAGGTGCTGCCTGTTGTGAACGTAGTCAGCTCCCTCAGACGTGACTGTATACGACCTTGGAGTATCACGTCGTGACTTCACCACACCTAGTTTTTTTTTGTAAACCCTTGTAAGTTTGTAAGCGTACCACTTCTCTGAGTCTCAGTGATCTTTGTTCTCTGACGGTTTTCTCGTGATAGTTCTGCTGCTGCTGTCGTGCCATTTTAAGACGACCTCGAACCCGGATAGTGCTCAAGGGGTTGGGCTTCAACATCTTTGTTGGTGTGGGGAGGGTAGTGCTGGTACGTGGGGATTGCGCTGGTGATCCCATTGGTTCTCTTGGCGTGATTCTCAGGTTGATCAGACCCAGCATGACGTCAGCTCCATCTCTCTGTGATTTCTCCAGGAATTGCTTGGCCTGTTTAACAGCGTTTTCAGCCAGACTGTTGGACTTTGGGTAGTGGGGACTGCCCATGATGTGTGCAAAGTTCCATTCTTGTGAGAACTGTTCGAACTCACGACTTACACATTGTCTGCCATTGTCTGTCAGTAACTTCTCGGGTATGGCATGTGTGGAAAATAGATGATGCATCTTTCTGATCAGTGTGCAAGATGATGTGTCCAGTAGCAAGTCCATTTCAAACCATCCAGAATTAAGCCTTGTACATCGTCTCAGTCGCCGTCACGTTGTACTGGTCAGGGCGGTGCCACGTTCTGCAAGTCATGGTGATGCACGGGATCTGGCCCTGGCCCTCACTGACCAGGTCATCGTGACAGAGTGGTCCAATGTCCAGAGAATGGAGAGGACGGTGGTCACAGCGCTCGGAGAGTGTGGGTGTTGGTGATGTTGACTATCTGTCAGTGTCCAGGTCTACCAGTTTTCTATGTGTCATTGACTAAACACAGTCTGTCACCATGACGTGTCACACCTCCACACTT
Organism: Conus ventricosus; assembly: GCA_018398815.1. NCBI lineage: Eukaryota > Metazoa > Mollusca > Gastropoda > Neogastropoda > Conidae > Conus > Conus ventricosus. Next base: position 46,609,774 of record CM031628.1, on the reverse strand, counting down.
CATCTCCAACGGCTTAATTCCCCCCCCCCCCCCCCCCCACCCCTTCTGTTTAGGATCGTACTTATTATTATAAAGCAACTTGCATTTTATTGCGAAATTTAAGACAAAAAACTATGACGTATTTGAGAGAGTTCAAGGTCGTGGTCAACGACGCTCCCAGGAACGTTATAAAACGGAACCGACAGTTCGTCTGAGCTTGCGTGTTGTTATTACGAAACATGACGTCAGAAGTGGGATCAGATTCATCATAGTTAGAAAATTAGAGGCGACAGGTTTAGATCGTAAACTATGCAAGGAGAAAATTAGAGGCGAGAGGTTTAGATCGTAAACTATGCAAGGAGAAAATTAGAGGCGACAGGTTTAGATCGTAAACTATGCAAGGACTGAAGCCGCCTAGATCGTTTCCATTTAAGCCAGAAGAGTGAATTCCAGAATTTCGTCGCTATCGCAACGCATCGAAGTTAAGGCCCTGTCCCAGTGAGGTTTAAGGAAGAATTGCGAATGATATGCGGATAAAATTTGGGGTTGTTCGCAAAACATTCGCCATATTCGTGAAATATGCTGAAATCATTCTGGCAACATCCTCACACGTTCGCAATCATCCGCACAGGGCCGTCTTTCCGCTCCCAGGATTTTTGAACAGCTCAAAATTTGGTTGCGGATCAATTCCGTAACACATTCGCAAAGCGAACGTAAAATATTCGCAGTACACTCTCAAAACATTCGTTGTGCACCGGTCATATTCGGTATTTTCCCCGCCACTTTCCGCAACTGGTCATGCATTGCGGATAAGTAGCGAATTGGGAGAGAATGTATATGGGATATGTAGCGTGCATATTACGTGTATAGGACGAACTGTAAGAAAGAGTAGCGAATGCATACAGAATGGCTACGAATAAAACGCATATATAACGTGTGCTTTGCGTTTGACTTGCGATCAAAGTGCGAGAAAGGAGCGAAAGCATTACAAACATAAAACGGACATCAAAAGCACTATATAAATGTATGAAAATTCTGCATTTCTTCATTTCCAGTCCAGCTGTTCTGCTTTCTCCTCCCTGCTTCTGTGACTTCGGACGTGGGCTTGACATGCTCGCTTCAGTGGTTGTGGACAGAATAACGAAAAAACGAGAGCACGTCTCTTATAAGGTCGCAACTCAGACGCGGCGCGTGTGCAAAACTTCCGTGGTTTCCGCAACAGGTGCGCAATGTAATCGCTAAACGTACGCGATACTTCCGTAATGTTCGCAATGCGTCCGCAACTTATCCTCAATATATTCGTTATACATCCGTCAATTTCCGGTATGCTTCCTCAATATTTGCAATACATTCGTCTGTTTTGACAATTTTTTTCTCATCCGAAATCACATCAGCAATCATACGTTATGTTTCCGCTTTTATTCGTCATACATTCTCTATACATTATTCATGTATTCGTAATTCTCACGTAATATTTTGCAGATTTTTACAACTTTCACTACGGATGATTGCGGATGATTCAACTTTCTATCCTCAATTCATTCGCAGTTTTTCCTCTCCTCACTGGGACAGGGCCTTTAGCGAGAGCAGTTGGAGAAGTTCATCATCTACGTGATGGGCAGAGAATCTGAAAAGGTTTTTCAGACTTTCCAGTTTGGCGAGAGAACTGTTGGAGAAGGAGAAAATGCACGTCAACAGTGAGAAACTGACACAGACTTTGAAACCCTTATACAGAGATTTGACTCTTATTAATTTCATTGTCAAGAGAAACATAATTCACGAGAGAACTAAGTTCCAGGAGCGCGAGCAGGGGCAAAACGAGACGGTAGAAATTTCTACAGATCTCTGAGATCTCTTGTGCAGTACTGCGAGTACCAAGACTTAGAAGACCAAGTTAGAGATCGTTTTGTTGTGGGTCTTGTTGACAAGAAGCTGAAAGAGAAATTGCAGCTCGCGCATGCATTAACTTGGACTAAAACTCTTGAGGTCGAAAGACATCATGAACAAATTAAACAACAGCTAAGGGAGCAGGATAATGAAACTCACAGTGATAAAGCAAAGTGTCCTTACATCAAAAGTAAACATTCTGGTACAGGTCGGGGTAGAGCTTATGCCGTGGCAGAAGTCATGGACACTCACAGTGGCGAACACAGCAAAGACTGGAAACAAGCGTGATCGTTGCGGTCGTGGACACGCAAAAGAAGGACCTTGCCCTGCAAAAGGCCAGCTATGCCGACTGTTGCCCCGCAAAAGGCCAGCTATGCCGACTGTTGCCCCGCAAAAGGCCAGCTATGCCGACTGTTGCCCTGCAAAAGGCCAGGCTATGCCGACTGTGCAAAAAAAACGTGGACATTTAAGAATCTGTTGTTTTAGCAACGTGCATGAAGCTGAGTCAGGCTATCGAGAAGAAAATGACACTAACTCAGAAGAAGATGAAGTTTTCGAGTTAGATGCAGTTGAGGCAAAATCGTCACCGATAACTCAAAAGCATGGCTGACGACACTAAAAATAAAAGGAATTGATGTGAAATTCAAGATTGATGCTGGTGCAGATGTGTCAATCATCACTGAGAAGACTATGAATAAGCCAAAATTAACTGCATCTCGTCTGATACTTACTTCTCCTGGAGGTAGGCTTACCACATGAGGAGAGTTCTATGCCAGGACTGTATGCAAAAAGAAAACATTCAAGTTTCGAGTGGTCGTGGTGAGAAATAGGACAGGCAGCAACCTCCTCAGTAGAAACGCAGCTAAAAAAAATGGGCCTAGTCACTCGAATTGACGAAATTCACCACAACGTGTTTGGTTCAACGGACTTCAACAAACTGAGCCAGTCACCATTACCATGAAGCCAGATGTGAGACCGTACTGTTAGTACAGCGCGCCATGTACCTATTCCACTGAAGACAAAGGTGAAACAGAGCTTGAACGGATGGAAAAGGCAGGGGTCATCAGGAAGGTCACTGAAGTAACTGACTGGTGTGCACCAATGGTGCCAGTTGTGAAACCCAATGGCAGCATATGTATATGCGTAGACTTCAAGAAACTGAATGCAGGTGTACGAATACCACATTGCATGTTACCTAACCTGGGTGATATTGCACCACAGCTCGCTGATAGCCAATACTTCAGCGTCATCGGTGGCTCCAGTGGTTTTCATCAAATACCACTTTCAGAAGAAAGTTCACTGTTTACAATGTTCATCATTCCCTTTGGCCGCTATGCATACAACAGAGTGCCTATAGGAATTTCGCTTGGACCTGAATGTTTCCAGTTGAAGATGAAAGAGACTTCGGAGGGCCTAGAGGATGTGAAGCAATAATGGATGACACAATCATATACGGTCGAACAGAAGAAGAACACGATAAGCGACTGAACGCAGTTCTTCAAAGGATTGAAGAAAGGGGATTGAAACTAAACAGACAGAAGTGTCATTTCAAACAAACTGAAGTGAAGTTCTTCGGATATATCATCAATTCACAGGGCATCCAACTTCACCTGAGAAAGTGAAAGCTGTGGCAGAGATACCAGCGCCAAAAAACCATGACAGAGCTGAAAACCATGTGTGGTATGTTTAACTACCTGAGCACATTTGTACCGGACATGGCTACAGAAATGAGCCCATCACGGATTTGCTGAAGCAAAACGCAGTATGGGCCAGCGCAACAGAATGCTTCGACCCAGACAGCAAGGGTTCTTAGGACCCACCTAGGGCCCACCTAGGTTCTGGCTAGATTCAGCTTGTCCAGGCTGGAGCTAGCTAGAACCTAGGGGGACCCTAGTACCCTTGCTGTCAGGGGAAACTGTGAAGAAGAAATTGTCTTACACTCCAGCACTTGGATTCTACAGTCCAGAGAGAAGAACCGTCGTGAGTGCTGATAGTAGTAGCTACGGACTTGGTGGAACTCTGATGCAATGGGAAGGAAGCGCTCTTATTCCAATTGCGTATGCTTCAAGAACTTTAACTGATGCAGAACAGAGATACGTCAAATCGAGAAAGAGTGTTTGGCTGCCACATGGGCCTGTGAAAAAATTCAAAGTATTTGGTTGGACTGAATTCATTTGAATTACAGACTGATCACAAGCCTTTAGTACCTCTGATAAAGAGCAAGGACCTCGACAAAGCACCAGTGCGGTGGCAGAGATTCATTATGAGACTCATGCGGTTCAGAGCCGAAGTTGTTCATGTCCCTGGAAAGCAGATAGTGATAGCCGATGCTCTGTCCAGAAATCCAGTGCCTCACTCAAAGGAAGATGAAGAGAGTGATGACAATGTCAGTTCCTACGTTGGCATGGTCGCGAGTTAAACTGGCCAGTGTCACAGAGGCGTCTAGATCGTCTTCGCACAGGAACAGTGCATGACCCAGAGCTGCAGCAAGTGATTGGCTACATACTAAAAGGTTGGCTGTCTCAGTCTCCACCCAACCTCCAGCAGTACCATCAAGCACAAGGAGAGCTGTCTGCAGTCAACGGACTGGTAGTGTACAATGGTCGCAGTGTAGTTCCAAGTAACCAAAGGAAAGAAATCCTTGACCAGCTACGTGAGACTCATCAAGGACTGCACAAATGCCGTCAAAACGCAGAGTCTTCAGTTTGGTGGCCAGGACTCAGCAGGGACCTCAAGCAGTTCATCAGCTCATGTCAGGTGTGCAGGTCCAACAGACCATCACAGCAAAAAAACCCACTCCTCCCTACACCCTTATCAGAGCGATCCTGGCAACGCTTGGGGCTGCCCTGTGTTCCTTCAAATGCAGAGATCATCTAGTGGTTGTGGACTTCTACTCACGGTGGCTCGAGGTGCTACCACTGCATTCAACAGCTGCAAGCGTCATCATCAAGAAGTTTATGCAGCTGTTTGCCACCCAGTTTCAATGCCATGAATTCAGGCAGTTTTCAACGAAACATGACATTCAGCATCAGACAAGCAGTCCAAGATATCCTCAAACAAATGGAGAAGCCGAGAGTGCGGTTAAAATAGCCAAGAAACTACTCCAGCAGCAGTCACTTGAGTTTGCTTTGCTGAATTACAGATCAACAACACACTCCAGTACAGATGTGTGTCCAGCAGTCGCTCTCATGGGACAAATTCAGACCAAACTACCCAGGCTGCCAGAACAACTAGGCCTCAGGGAACTAAGGATGCTGAAATTCGCCAAGCTGACCAAGAGTACAAGAAGCAATACAAGCAAAACTGTGACACCCCTCCGATTAAAGTTGTCAGTTACGGATGTGTTGTTTGACGTAGAGAACTTGAACACCTAGACCTTTCCCATACGTCGTGAGTCTGACATGATCCACACTCATGTTTTTCTCATGATAACTAGGTATTTTCTCATGATAACTGGTATTTTCTCATGATAACTGGGTACATTTTAAAGCTATTTATACCAAATTTTATGCCTTGTCAACAAACCATGCATGTACCTACATCTGTATAAAAAAAAACGGTTTGCTTTTGTTGGTAAACAAAGGAATAAACAAAAACAAAATATCCCAGTAAATCGTGGGTCTGAGCAGACAAAGATTTATTCCTGCACAAAAAACTTGGAGACCTATGACGTATGGTGTGCAAAATTTGAGGCGACGTGCGGGAAAGGTAAACAGGAAGGACACTCAACAGCCAGCTGCACGTGGAGGTGCTGCTACTATTGCACTTCACCGAAAGGGCTAGACTTTGATTAAATATAAAATCGGAAATGAAATGAGGTAGGGAACAGTAAACGATAAACAGTAAACAAGTGGGTATGTTTTGCTCCCATAAGGAAACCTAACACAGAGTAACTTTTATTCAAGACTGGCACAGCCTTTTAAACTTGAATAAAGTCAGACAAATACATAGACGAACAATCTAATAGTGGGGGAAAAACAAGCGCAGGCCAACAACTGAACTGTCTTCATTGTAATGATCTGGCAAAGATTTGGACTTAAGGAGGGGAGGGGAGAGGGGAGTTTGAAGATGGAGAAACTGGGAACATGAAATTAAAATTTAAAAAAATAAATAAATAAAATTAAAAAAGAAAAAAAATGTTACAGATATGAAAACACTTCACTAGCTGCGTAAGGGAACCATCGCAATCCCTTTTGGAGGCAGATATATTTGTATTGCCTGCTCCGAGGCCTTTCGCCCGCTGGGTCGGGACTCATCAGGGAGACACGGCTGGTTGTGTCTGCACTCCCGGCGTCAAATAGAGACACACCACAGTCCATAATACTGTGGTGTTCTCACCACCATGGGTACAAAAAAGAATCCAATAGCACCCCAAAGCAGCCAGCAAAGAGTAGTAAATGCAACCAAACGAAAGTGTGGGGAGGAAAAAAGTTACTCTGTGTTAGGTTTCCTTATGGGAGCAAAACATACCCCCTTGTTTACTGTTTATCGTTTACTGTTCCCTACCTCATTTCATTTCCGATTTTGCTTTGATTAAATTGAGGTTATTTGTATTTGTTTCTGTCCATCTGTGTGTTTGTCTTTTGATCTCCCTTGCATCTTTGGGTGGATCCTCAGGCGTAGGCTCAAAGACTGTCCCCTACATTTTATATTATATTATTTGCATAATGTCTTTAGTTTCATAGCAACTTTTTTCCTCCCCACACTTTCGTTTGGTTGCATTTACTACTCTTTGCTGGCTGCTTTGGGGGTGCTATTGGATTCTTTTTTGTACCCATGGTGGTGAGAACACCACAGTATTATGGACTGTGTGTGTCTCTATTTGACGCCGGGAGCGCAGACACAACCAGCCGTGTCTCCCTGATGAGTCCCGACCCAGCGGGCGAAAGGCCTCGGAGCAGGCAATACAAATATATCTGCCTCCAAAAGGGATTGCGATGGTTCCCTTACGCAGCTAGTGAAGTGTTTTCATATCTGTAACATTTTTTTTTTTTTTTAATTTTATTTATTATTTTTTTCAAATTTAACTCCCAGTTCCCTCCCCTTCAACCCCCTCTCCTCCTCCTTAGTCCAAATTGCCATCATTACAATGAGCAGTTGTTTTGCCCTGCATTGATTTTCCCCCTATTATTGTTGTCTTTATTATGTCTGAGTTTTCCAGTTTAAAAGTGTGCCATCTTGAATAAGTTCTTTGGTAAAATCCCCTTGTGGGAGTAACATTCCCTACTTTTTCATTTACTTTTCTACCTCATTTATTTTCGTTTTATTGTTTTGTTTAAATTGGTTTTCTTTTGATCTCCTTGCTTTTGTATCCTCAGCGAGCTCAACTGTCCCTCTTTTGTTTATTATTTGCTTGTCTTTTTTCACTTGTTGTTCCTCAGCGTAGTTCAAGTTCTTACTTTTTAGCTGTATTTGATGGTGCTTTAGTATCATCATTTGTTGCTCGCCACACTCAGTTTGGGACATACTGATTTGCTGCTCTTTGGCGGGATTGGATCTTTATCAGCCGCTGTGTGAGACAACCCGGTAAAGGCTGTGGTGTGTTCATTTACGGGATCAACTCTCCAAAAGGTCTCATGGTTCCCTCCAGCGGCGAAGTTCATATCGATAACATTTTTTTTAAATAGTATTGTTGGTTCTTTTACCATTTAATTTTTCATATCTGTCATTTTTCTTTCTCCTTTTTATCCAATTCTTTCAATTTAATTCATTTACCATTTTTCATTTGAAACTCCTTCCCTTTTCCCCCTATCCAATCTTTCGATATTTGATGATACATTTAGTTAAGGTTCGCTTGTTGTTCTCTTTAGTTTCTCTTGGATTGTCAACTTACCAAGTTTAAGGCTGTCCTACTGTATAATACTTATTCATTAGATTTCTTTGGTTCAAAACTTAGCTACTTGTTTTGTTTTTCCTCTGTGTGTGTCTTTTGTTCCTTTGCTTTGGTTAATGGGTGTTAAAGACTGTCCCTCATTGTGTGTTTGTTTATTTGATTCCTTGATCTTAGGCAACTCCTTCCTCCCAATCTGTTTCGTAGTTTTAATTAATTTTGCAGAATGTTTGGTTTATGATTTTTTTCTCCCATTGTGTTGAATTTACTACTCTTTGTGCTTTTGCGAGGATATTATCTTTTTGTCCTGGTGAGTCCCCCAGCGTCATGGACTGTGTGAGTCATTTGAATCGGCCAAAACGATTCATGTTTCCCTGCAGCTAGTCGTGTTGCAACTGAGCAGATCTATTTATATCTGCTTCAATAATATTATTTTTTCAATTAATTTCTATGTCTGTTTTCTATCTTAAACATTTTTTTTCTTCCCAATTTTATTCTTTATTTTCCAATCATTAATTTCAGTTCAGTTTTGCCAGCTTCAATTCTTTTTCCCCCACTTATTAGTCATTTTTGATCTACATAATCAGTTCATGGTTGGTCTGGCTTGATAATTTCCCCTATTATTGTTATTATGATTTGTCTACTTTTTCAAGTTAATGCTGTCCAGTCTTTGATTAGTTATTTTTGGTTTCCTTATGGGGGTACATACCCCCTTTTTCTTTTATCTTTCTGTCCCTACCTTTCATTTACGATGTTCCTTTTAATGGTTATTTGTATTTGTTACTGCTTCTTTGTGTTTCTTGACTCTTGCATCTTTGGGGATCTCGGCGAGGAAAACTTATGCCCAATTTTATTATTTTTGCATATGTTTAGTTCACACACTTTTTTCCTCCCACATTTGTTTGTTGTTTTATTCTTTGCTGCCTGGTTTGGGCGTGCTATTATCTTTTTTGTCCCCATGGTGGAAAGCCACAGATATTGGATGTGGGTGTCATGTTGACCGGGAGCGCAGATAAAGGTTCTCCTGATAGTCCTGACTATGGGTAAAGGCCTCGGAGATAATACAAATATATTTCTTCCAAAGGGTTGCAGTTCCCCTTACGCCACTTGAAGTTTTTCATATCTGTAACCATTTTTTTTTTTAATTTTATTTATTTATTTTTTTAAATTTTAATTTCATGTTCCCAGTTTCTCCATCTTCAAACTCCCCTCTCCCCTCCCCTCCTTAAGTCCAAATCTTTGCCAGATCATTACAATGAAGACAGTTCAGTTGTTGGCCTGCGCTTGTTTTTCCCCCACTATTAGATTGTTCGTCTATGTATTTGTCTGACTTTATTCAAGTTTAAAAGGCTGTGCCAGTCTTGAATAAAAGTTACTCTGTGTTAGGTTTCCTTATGGGAGCAAAACATACCCCACTTGTTTACTGTTTATCGTTTACTGTTCCCTACCTCATTTCATTTCCGATTTTGCTTTGATTAAATTGAGGTTATTTGTATTTGTTTCTGTCCATCTGTGTGTTTGTCTTTTGATCTCCCTTGCATCTTTGGGTGGATCCTCAGGCGTAGGCTCAAAGACTGTCCCCTACATTTTATATTATATTATTTGCATAATGTCTTTAGTTTCACAGCAACTTTTTTCCTCCCCACACTTTCGTTTGGTTGCATTTACTACTCTTTGCTGGCTGCTTTGGGGGTGCTATTGGATTCTTTTTTGTACCCATGGTGGTGAGAACACCACAGTATTATGGACTGTGGTGTGTCTCTATTTGACGCCGGGAGCGCAGACACAACCAGCCGTGTCTCCCTGATGAGTCCCGACCCAGCGGGCGAAAGGCCTCGGAGCAGGCAATACAAATATATCTGCCTCCAAAAGGGATTGCGATGGTTCCCTTACGCAGCTAGTGAAGTGTTTTCATATCTGTAACATTTTTTTTTCTTTTTTAATTTTATTTATTTATTTTTTTAAATTTTAATTTCATGTTCCCAGTTTCTCCATCTTCAAACTCCCCTCTCCCCTCCCCTCCTTAAGTCCAAATCTTTGCCAGATCATTACAATGAAGACAGTTCAGTTGTTGGCCTGCGCTTGTTTTTCCCCCACTATTAGATTGTTCGTCTATGTATTTGTCTGACTTTATTCAAGTTTAAAAGGCTGTGCCAGTCTTGAATAAAAGTTACTCTGTGTTAGGTTTCCTTATGGGAGCAAAACATACCCCACTTGTTTACTGTTTTGATTAAATAGACAAACACCTATTTGGTTAAGCAATTCTAATGTGAAAGGGAGTGAAAGACAGGGTGTCAATCATTACGCTTGTTCGCCCCCGTATCTGACATGAAAACCATTTCATCATCTGTTTTCTGAAAAAAGGGGGTTATAAAGGGTTAAAAATCTGAGGTATTGTTTCAAACTATAAAGTGAGACCACATCTATCACAGAGCTGACCGACACGCCTTTTGACCTCCAATGAGATGTCACATCCGGGCTGATGAGCTCTGATCTCAGTCTCATATTGCACACACGCAGTTTCCATTAGTCTGAGTTGACTTCTCTTAGCTAGAAGAAGGCTTGTAGGGCCTATTCTGTTGCAGTTGTTTGGTATACAAGATTTGCTACTGGGAGAAAAGGAAATACATTGGGTAAGATGCCCTTGGATCCCAAAACGGTTGACAGCTATGTATAATTACCACAAGTATCTGTATGTATCATGACATAATAAAGATAGATTAGAGATAAATTTTCAAAAAAATAGATGTCTAGTTTGCCCCCACCCCATCCCCACCTGTTCCCGTCTCCTCCACCCGCAATATGACAGAGTGAAACTGCACTTACTCGTGACCAAGTTCACTGGCGCATTATATAGAAGTTGGTGCATAATCTGCAACTGTGGACAAAAACCTCTACACAGTGTCAGACAGAGTTATGTCCCCTGTCAACCACATCCGGCAGAGCTGCAATGTCTGTGAATTAAAGTGTTTCAGTATAAATCTAGCCTGGGGGATGGAGGAACACTAGGTGAAATTCATGCATGTATAGATGATCATTTTCGATAGTATTGTAACTGGTGACTGCGGCGATTGATCTGTTCCGTTGGTAATCTCCAGATAATTGAATGTAAACAGTCCATGACTGTCAGTGCGTGGCCGTGGCCCCCGAAATAGAAATGGCCCTACACTGGCTACTGCAGCCAGTGTATGATATCACGCTATAAGGCGGCGCATTCAAATCGTGGTGGTACGCCATCTTGGACCCGCAGGACTGATTGAGTGCGTTTTTGCTTAGTTTTCTGTTCCATTTACAACTTGTGCGAATTGTTTGATGGTCAGGGAATAGGCCTAGTGTAAACATGACTAGAAAGTGTTGTGTACCTGGGTGTAGAGGTAATTATGACACAAATGAGAAGGTTTCTGTGTTTTCATTTCCAACTGATGCAGACCGGCGATGCCTGTGGTTGAGTAAAATTCCACGAGCGAACTTCGAACCAAGTTCTCAATCCGTCGTTTGTGAAAAGCATTTTAGCGAAAAATTTGTATTGAGATCAGATTCTGTGACAAGACCAGACGGTAGCATACTCACTGTAGAAAGAGCAAGACCAAAACTCAGTGAGGATGCATATCCATCCATATTTCCAAACTGCCCATCCAGCATGTCAGAGGAACCACCAACAAAGAGGAAAATGCCTTTTCAGGGGCAACGGTCAGTATCTGTATTAGTACTAGTATTACTGTCCATCCATCCACTCTCTGTCCGTTGATGAAGTTGATAGTAGTGTGTACTCTTTTTTTAATTTAAAAAAAGCTTGAGATGAAGACTGTGGGTGTGGCATTTCTCACGTAGGACTTAGTATGCAAATATCAATGCCTTACTTTTGTGGGTACGCCAACGCAATCCCGCCTCGTGTACATACGTGTGTGTGTGTGTGTGTGTGTGTGTGTGTGTGTGTGTGTGTGTGTGTGTGTGCAGGCTTTCATATGATTAAATATTACAGTATGTAAAGGTTTTCTTACCTCCCATTAAGATGGGGGGGGGGGGGGGGGGGGTTATTGGTTATTTACTCAACAAATAATTCCGGGGGAGGGGGTTCAGGGGCAAAGCATTCCAAACTGTATTAAAAACCCACTGTCACCAAAGGAGATTTCAAAGTGGGGTGATTGCAGGCAGAATTTGAAACGAGCAACAGTAGAATTTCTGCACTGCCAAATCGAAGAACGAACAAATTCAAATTGCTAAACATACACAAAGCATTGTGACCTGTTTGGTCTTCTTTAGGCAAGACTAATATTCAAGACGAATAAAAATGAAGGACAAACAGACTATCAAGCAAATCTCTTTGAAATGAGTGCAAAAACTGGTCTTGGATGAATGAACAAAATCTCAGAGTGCATCAAGGCGGAAGGGAAGATAACACAGGTCAAAACAAATTGTGTAACGATCATGAAATAAGATAAGATAAGATAATGTTGCTTATAGCCCAGCCGACCGCAAAGGGCCATATCAGGGCTGTCACCACGTTAAAATCAACTCACCAGTCATATAAAAAAAAAACAAACAAAAAAAAAAAAACCTTTCATACATTTCGTTAAATGACATCGTCTAGAAACGCACCAGAAACTTTGTTAAAAATCTTTCTGCCGTAAAATCTTAAATCAGATGAAAAATGTTAATCTCTCTCATAAACTCAAGGATCACATCAGGCGGGACATCCCTGAACAGGATCTTCATGGACACCGCTGTGATCATGAAATAAACGGCTACTATTACAACAACTTCTAATACTATGAGTGATTGTATTTATAATTATGTAATAATACAGACAATAGCAGGGCTTCTGCTGGGGTGAAAATCTTTCCAGTCCCAGGGACCCCTTCATCAGATTTTTATGGGGTCCCAGGCTAACATTAAGGGGTTCCTACACCACAATAAAAACAACAAAATATACGTTAAAAAATTGCATCCCTGCACGCGCACTGCAATTGTCACAGACACATCGTCACAATAAAAACAACAAAAATAAACATCAAAAGTTGTATCCGTTCTCGATCTTGCTCCTCTGCTACGCTTTTTCGCTTTAGCGACGATGATTTCGTTAACCATGCTTCGAGAGACATGTTGGAAACAAAGGCTTCGCGGAAATGCCTCTCTCCTGCCGGGAAAATGAAAAGCGTCATCGTGACATCACATGGCTCAAAGTAGGAAAATTCGGTCAACTGAAAACGATAGTCAGTCAGCCTCAGCAGACGACAAAAGTGACCGACGTATGTTGTTAGGAGGCTGCCCTACTCGCTTTGTTACTGTTCAGACTTGAAAAGGGATGGGTTCGGTCCGAAGTGTAGCAGACCTACGATGTTACGGCACCCAACTTACGATGTTGAGAAAGCCTTTTCTCACTTTTTGTCTGACTTCACCAAAATTTGAAGGGGTCCCTGGGGACCCCTTACACGGACATCCAGTGCGTCCGTAGAGTTTTAATGCGTACTGTACGCAATTTTTGCGTTTTCAGAAGCCCTGCAATAGTGATAATGATAATCGCAGTCGTTAAAAATTACAATGCTAACAGAAGGAGAGGAATCAAAACAGTATGAAGAAAGTTACAATTGTATGGTTGTGGTATCACAAATTACTACTACTGCCGCTACTACTAGAACTACAAGTACAACTACTACTACGGTACTAGTAACAATAATAATGATGATTTTACATATAGATACAACAACTACTTTTAATTATAAAATTTAATAGAATTGATAGTGATATGGCAATAATGATGAGGATGATGATGATGATGATTAAGAATGAAAATAAGGATAATAATGGTTAAGAAGAAATAAACATAATGCGTGATAATGAGTAAAAAAAAGTAACTACAGGGAAAGCAGGAAAGAAAGAAGGGAAAATATATAAAGACGGAGTACATATAACCAGAGCAAATAAGGAAGTGGATAGATTATAAGTGACTAGTGAGTGCAGAATAGACTGATAAAGAAAATGGAGGTAGTGACGGGAGGGGAGAACAGAAAATAATATATTACTATTAGATCTATGTATATGAAGTAAATATTGATGTTAAGTTTTATGGTAGTATGTTGAGTATTGCAGACTAATTTCACTATTATTATCATTACTACCAGTAGCACAACTACTTCTAGAGTTTGTAATATTTGATAGAATTGATAATGATATGACAGTAATGATAACAATGATAAGGATGATGGTGATGATGATGGTGATTATGATGATGATGATGATACTATTATTAAGAATGAAAATAAGAAAAATAATGGTTAAGAAGGAATAAACATGATAAATGAGTAAAAAAAAAAAAAAAGTAACTTACTATTGGAATAGAACACACACACACACAGACACACACAGACACACACACACACACACACACACACACACACACACACACACAGAAAGCAGGAAAGAAAGAAGGGAAATAAGAAAAACCAGAGCCAAAAAAAGAAGTGGATAGATATGTGAGTAGTGAGTACCGAGTAGACTTGCAAACAAAATGGAAATTATGAAGGGAGGGAGAGAGAGGTAATACATCTATAACCTATTATATGCATGAGGTAAACAATGATGCTACATTTTATGGTAGTTTGTCTGTTGTCAGTACTGCAGATTGATGCTGCGGAAGAGGATCTAGGTTCATGCTGTTTTTGGATGTTGATGCCAAGTAGGCAGAGGGTTCTTAGTCTGGCAATCACTGAATCAGGCAGAATCCCTTCTTCAGTTCTTGAAGTTGTCACTCTGTGAAATTGTAATTGCCAAAGCGCCAGGACTTTGACATGATTAATGTTGTGATAGGGATGGTTGAAGTGCAGAGCAGCTGGTTTGGGATGGCGACGGCAGATGTTGGCCAGGTGCTCAGAGGACAGGTGCAAGTCACAAGTGTGCTGGATGGCTCACCTGCATAGATCTTACCGCCAAGTTCATAGTGAACAGCATACATGATGTTGCAGGTCTGACAAGAGAATGCACTTCTGATTTTGAATGAGCCTTTGGGTTCATGTAGGATGGTATCCAGCGTGGTGAGAGGACAGATTTCACAGAACTGGGGTTTTGAGCAGAGAGAAGTACTGAGTGACTTAGGTGCAGTGATTGTGTTCAGTGTGGAGTGCAAAAGTAGGTCTGAAGAAGATCAAATAGGTTGAACCGCGTTGTTTTTGCTTCTAAGTAATTTGTTTGCTCTTTTGTTTGGCACATGAAGATGATCAACGTTCCTTGAACTTTTGATTGCAAACAGGGACTTATTGCTGAGAGTTTTCCGATAGTTCTTTCTGCAGTATTTAAATTTTACATAACTTCAAGAGCGAAGAGTTCAATGTCCATCAAGAAATTAAGTCGAACCATCGATGTTAAAAACTTTGTTGTTGGTCTACCCTAGACATCAACTTAGCACTGGTGTTTTGTGAGCCTTTTCCAGTGATGTTCCTGGTTGTGGCTGGAAAAATGGAAAACTTGACAAAATATGCTGTTATCTCATTTCGGTGTGTGTGTGTGTGTGTGTGTGTGTGTGTGTGTGTGTGTGTGTGTGTGTTTGTGTGTGTGTTCCACCATTTTCTAAGGAGAGTGAACTGCAAGATCTAATCAGCATCTTGCTCCTGACATTAACAAACTCAATGTAGGATTTTTTTTGCTGATTAGCTGACTGATGAATCTAAATATGTGAAGGGAAAGCATGCTTAACAGAACTAGGTGCATTTTAGCATTGTATGCGATCATCCGATTCAGTTCTTCGGCTGAATTTACTGTGTTCCGTAAGACACCTTTTTGTAAAATCCGTGCGTGCTCACACCTAATTTACTTCCCTGTATGTGTGCACACACTCATTTTTTTTTTCTTCTTTTTTTCGTGTGCATGATTCTGGATTTCAGTACCCGATTGGCATCCATATGTATGTGATATGAAACTCTGGTGTGTGTTTAAGTTAATGTATTCATTCACTTTGTGAATATGATTGTGATTGGTCACTACTAAAGTGCGTGTGTGTGTGTGTGTGTGTGTGTGTGTGTGTGTGTGTGTGTGTGTGAGAGAGAGAGAGAGAGAGAGAGAGAGAGAGAGAGAGAGAGACTCAGAGAGAGAGAGAGAGAGAGAGAGATCTGCTAAAGAATATCATTTATGTGTCTTCAGACATATGGCATTCCCTGATCAGTCAGTGATGTCAGAGGTGAAGATTGAGATGGATGTTGCTGAGGATCCAGAACCACCATGGAGGGCACAGGAGCAGTGTTCAGGTCAGTGTCACTGTTTTCCTTTCTGATGAGTTGGCGGAAGCAAAGAACTTAAGAAGTACTATTCATTGA
Source organism: Conus ventricosus (assembly GCA_018398815.1). Classification (NCBI taxonomy): domain Eukaryota; kingdom Metazoa; phylum Mollusca; class Gastropoda; order Neogastropoda; family Conidae; genus Conus; species Conus ventricosus. The sequence continues at coordinate 46,593,772 of CM031628.1, read as the reverse complement.
CAGTTTGATGCCTGGATGTAGGAACACTCTGTGTGGAAGATC
>CM031628.1:46575662-46593630 GCA_018398815.1 Conus ventricosus | reverse complement strand
GGAAGGCTACTCTATACTAATGAGGCTATGACATGGCACACTTCATTTTTCATGACTGCATGATGTTGGCTCTGAAGATATGCTAATGCGCCATCCGCTATAGTAGATGTCGGACAGAAAGCGGTGTGCATGAGGCATCCGCTATAGCAGGTGTCGGACAGAAAGCGGTGTGCGTGAGGCGTCCACTATAGCAGACGTCAGAGTGGAGTGAGTTAAACAAGGAGACGTCTAAGCCGGTTTCATTATCTATCAATGATCCTGCCTTGAAAATAATGAAACATGGCCATCATGGAATAACTCTCCACCTTTTAGAATCATTATGCTGCTTTTAGCTGTTGATGTTAGCTTATCAGTGTCAGAGGTTGATGTTCAGAGACAAATAATTTGTTCTGTTTTACCACCGCAAGCAGACTGAAATGAAACGTTCACATGAGTAAGACAATAGTGTCATGTATCATAAAGGGGAATACCTGAAGAAGGAAATATCTGAAGAATATGGGCTTTTGAGAGAGGTGCCTTGACTAAAAAAAAGTTCAACTGTATGCGCGCAAGTGCATTTTGAGCGAGAACACCCAATGATCTTCTTATGATGAACCTGGATGTAAAATTATATGAAATATATGAAACACTAAATTAAATCAAGAAGGATCGATGGCTACAGGATCAGGATACCCTTTAAAGGTTAATGGTAAAATGACTTGCAGTGTATGACAGGGTTTGGATTTGTTCAGGATAACCAAGGTGTTGGAAAAATATCAAGATTTCTGAATTTGATTTGTGAACAGGCTGCTGATCACAGGTAGGACTGGCATGCAGAGCTGTTTACCCTTTCCATAACAATTCTGAATTAATGGCACTGGTCCTCAGTATTTTGAAGCAAAAATTGGTATTTAAATGCACGTTATCTTGCATTCATTTTTTCCTGCTTGCGAAATGATACCAATATAATCCTACAGGAAAACGGTTCTAACCTGTAACTTGTAGCATTCAGGTACCTTTACATCAGATACACTTCTTGTTTTTTTCGTTCCTTTTTTATTTTTAATTATTTATGAAAAGCTTCATGCCCTCCTTAAACAGGATGAAAGATTGTAATCAGCAAAAATAGCTCAAGTGTATCCAAGAGCTGGACTTCACATGGGTGAAAATGACCAGTTCTGAATACACCATAGCCACAGAAGACCTATTTATCCAATGTTTTCCCTCCCAAAAGAACAGTCATCAGTTCTGATTTGCACAGCTGTTTGGTGTGATAAATTGGTCCCTGTTTCTCTGAAATGTCTGCAGCTTTTTTGCCATAAGCAGCTGGCCTCAAAGAGTTCTGAATCCTGGGCTGATAAGGTGCTGAATCGAGGTTGATTCACTCATGGACCAAAACAGTGATCCCCTCACCCCCACTCCTCTGACAAGTTCTTCATGTTTTTCTGAGCAATATGGTATTTCCACCTGTGACATTTTACTTTACTAAATATGTGAAAATCATAAGGAAAACAGGTCTGGGCAGGACCATATGCATAATGATATATTTGCCCAATAAAAATTATTTTAATCGACACAAATGTTAAAACCATACATTCAGGTTTGGCCAGTCTAAAACAGAATGATTCCAAATATTACACCAAACCATGCAATCTCAGGGTAATTCTCTTACTATCAGTAAGAATGAAAACACACACCAGCCGCCATGGCCAAGTGGTTAGCATCACGGACTCCTGGCTGGGAGGTCGTGGGATCGAATCCCATCAGAGCCATGTGGGTTTTTTCTGCCCCGACCGGCTCCTACCCAGAGTTGAGTTTGCTGTAGACTCAGTTGGGAAGACTGGGACCACACAGTCGAGTTTCATCCACTTAATGGATGCGTTTCTGAGAGTGTTGGTCAAATTTCCTGACCAACACTGCAGGTGCCTGTATCTCTCGGGCCTGGTTGATGCCGGGATATATTATGAAAGGAAGCATAGAGTACAGCCCTGTCATGTAGTCTCAGACCGAAATGGAAATCCGTAGCATGATCTTAATCATCCTCATTCTTATCGATCAGCATTTTAAAAAAAATGTCTCAAATTCTGTGGCCTTTCATGCCCTGCTCTCATGGTGACCTCAGTTTCGGTGTCCTCTCCACGTCTGTGGCCTTGGTTTGGTTCGTCGGGTCACCGGTATCGGCGAGTTCATGGGGCTGTCGTTGGACGGGTGTGGTGGCGCCTTCTAGAGGGAGAGCTTACTCACTCTGGCTCTGCGACTAAGCAACTATTGTCCTCAGTAGTGGGCTTAGTAGGTGGTGTCCTGTGTATGTTAGATCAGAACAGGCGCCACTGAACACCACTGAAGTGACTCGGCAGCAGTGCAGTGTCTCCTCCGGTGGGTTGCCTCCTGAGGACTTGACACTGAGTGCTCCCTGTGGATTGCCGGTGCCGGGGCTGCGGTAGGGCCGACCGGGCTGTGACTGTGGACGGGGTGTCGGAATGAGCAGCATGGGTGCACTGCCTCTGAGGTGATGCAGAGGTTGGGACAGCAAAAAGAAAAAAAAAGAAATGAAAACGCACTTATGAATTTTGAATTTAGCTGTGTATTATGCACACGGTAGAAATTATGCTGCATTTATGAAACCCCCAAACTAATATAAAGAAAAAAAAACCTCTTACGTGAACCAATCCCCATACCTCTGCAACCCTCCTCTCTTTATGTTTTGTTTATTTAGTGATTTTGTTGGGGGGTTTTTATGGGGTGGGAAAGGGTGCTTAAATTTAAACACATGATGCCATCAAAGTTCAAGCTATGCTAAAATTGTCCATGCTCAAATTAACACAGGGGGGAAATTGTTTGAAAATCATAGCCCCAACAGACAGATGCTGGGATAGAAACATGAACAATTTTTATCATTGCTCTTATTTTTCAGACACTATATGGATGAACTCAATTCTGAACAAAATTCAGAGTGGAAAAGTGAAGAGCCTAGAGCTAAAAAAAAGGTTAATCTCATCTTCCCACGAAACATCACTTAAGATTCTTTCCTTTTCTTCTCAACTACCAAGTGCCTATTATCCAACCATTGGAATATGAATAAAATTATCAATGCAAAGGTTTTTAATCTCTGGGCTAAAGAGAAACTAAGGTGACTATTCCTTGACCGATTGTGTATAAAACACCTTAGACTGGTTTACAATTTACTTTTTAAGGCACAATTTCTTCAACGTTTCAGAGCAAGTATCAGCTGGGCCTTGTTTCAATGTGAAAAAGTAGGATTTTTTAGTAGAATTGCAAAGCGGCCAAAGGTGTTTTATGATGTTATCGGAAGATTCGTTTTTAACATTTGGAGTGTTAAGATTTGGTGTTGGAAAATATGCTTCCTTTCATTCGAATGGACCAGTCTCTTTGAATCTGTGCCCTTTTATTTTTGGAACCATGATGCTGCAGTGTTAACTATGATGGAACTGAAACTAAAGAATTACAAAGTCCTAAAATTGAGGTGTATCTTGAGGTCCGATTACTGTTATATCAGCCATACACTGCTTGTTTGGGTGGTAGCATATATATATATATATATATATATATATATATATATATATATATATATATAGTTTCGAAATATCGGTATATGACCAGGAGTTATATGTTAGTGAGTTTCCCTCCCTATTGGAGGATGTCTCCCCTTTGGAGAATATAAGCTTGCTGAAGGCTCATTTTGAGAAGCATTTATTTTATTTTTCCCCATTCACCCACTCAAGCACATACTGTTAGTTAGGCAGAATCATCTACCACTGCAGATATGAATGCGTATCTCCCCTATTTCTTCAATCTAAGACATAAGAGCAAGCTTTGTTTATAATTCAATATATATATATATATATATATATATAAATATATATATATATATATATATATATATGTTTGCACAAAAATGATAACATATTTTCAGATTGTCAACGCATAATAAGAAGCCATCTTGAATGAACAAGACCCAATTATTTTGCACTGGAAAACACATTATGCATATGGGAAAAAAAATGAATATACATACATACAAGAAATGAATGAAAATGGGGTAAAAGAAAATAAAGGGGAAAAAGGAGTTTCCATTTAATGGTGTATACACCATGCACCATTTTCAGTGTGTTCTCTCAAAAACAAATACCAGCTTGTGCTCATATACAGACACCCACACAAAGCAATGCACAGGTTCAAGTTTTCATCATTAACTCGGTCCATTCAAAACAACAATAAACAGTAACCACATCTAGTTGAACTACCATGCCGTAACTATATTGTTAATAATATTAATAATGTATGGATTTTATATAGCGCAATTCTTGGGATCAACTCATTGCGCTCAACACACACTCAAACACTCGCACTAACATGTGTTCACACACACACACACCTGCCGACACAGGCGCACTTATCAAGTTCATCGGTTCAAGCGTAAACAATACAGTTTTGCATGCAGTACATAAAAAGTCGGGTCAGAATAATAGACACAGCATTTAGATATTATGGTTGAAGAAGGCTTTCCTAAAGAAGTATGCTTTTAACTCTAGACTTGAATTTAGATAATGTAGGCAGGTCACGTAAGCTGTCAGGAAGAGAATTCCAAAGAGTGGGCGCACTAAAACTAAATGCTCTCTCACCGACTGTCTTCAACGAGTGCCTAGGAATTTTCAGAAGTTTTAGAGAAGATGATCGAAGAGACCGAGAAGTTTGATAGGTGGACAGAGAAGCAGAAAGATGCTGTGGGAGTGTCCCATCAAAGGAACGATTGGCAAAGACTGCTATTTTGAACTGCCATCGATATTTGATGGGAAGCCAGTGGAGTTCACGTAACAAAGGTGTAATATGTTCGTTTTTACGCTTTTTGAGCACAAGCCGAGCTGCACAGTTCTGCACCCTTTGTAATCGTGCAAGCTGTTCTGAAGGAAGTCCTGCTAACACAGAGTTACAGTAGTCTACTCGGGACATTACCATGGCGGTGATGAGTCTGATTGTTGCCTGTGTGGAGAGGTAAGACCGATAGAAGCAATACGTCACAATACCAAGAAGCATGCACAACAAACATTAGATATTTGGTTCATGTCTTTTCTGTGTATGTGGTTTAAGCTCATGAATCTATCTGTGCCAAAAGCATCGGAGGAGGAAACAAACCATTTCAGTGCCACAAAAAATATATGAAGGCCATATGGGCAGATACGGCAGAACGGCCAGTTAGTATCCACCCTGGACAGTGCTAACACAGTTTCTCCAATTTCAAGACACTTTATTTTCTGTCATAAGAACTTTGTGTTGTGGTGGGAACACATAAGCATGACATACGAGTACACAACATTGAATAATGTAAAATGTGCAAATGCACTCACACCTGCACATGCCCACAAGTTTAAAAACAATATAAATAAAGTAAGGCTTATTTTTCACATAAAACTAATCAATAACTCTACCCAACATACACTCCATTTTACATCCAGTCAATTTAATAAAATCAGCTGTACGCTAAAATAAACGGTAAAGGGGCACACACACACACACACACACACACACACACACACACACACACACACACACACACACACACACTCATTCTACACGGGGTGAGAACTGAGATAATGTTAAAATTATCACTTGATTATCATCCCCCACCTCCCCAAAACATCTATATTCTCACTCTCTCCCCACCACCCCCCCCCCCCCCACCCCTCTCTCTCTATCCAAGTCTTGCCCTCACCCTCTCCTCTATCTTTATAACGACAGCATAGAACATTTACTCAGGATGGTCAGGTCAGTGATTATTCAATGAACGGAATGAAATAGGCAAGAAACTACGATTCAGTCTGTTAGTTTCACATTTCAGTTGCTGGAATCGTCAATCTGAAGGTATCTTTTCATAACTGGGGAACAGAGGATGGGTTTTCATCACGTACAATCTTCTGAGCTTTCTTAGGCACTCTTTTTTCAAACATTCCTCCAAAACTTTGTTGCTTAACACCAATAATCTTGCCACACACGTTTCACAATCCAACTGCTAACAAAAAAAGCTGGCATGTCTTAAACTACAGTTAGTATCCACTCTTGACAGTGTTTACGCAGTTCCTCCAACTGCTAACCAAAAGTGTTAAAACTACAGTTAGTATCCACTCTTGACAGTGTTTACACAGTTCCTCCAACTGCTAACCAAAAGTGTTAAAACTACAGTTAGTATCCACTCTTGACAGTGTTTACACAGTTCCTCCAACTGAACTACAGTTAGTATCCACTCTTGACAGTGTTTACACAGTTCCTCCAACTGCTGACATGTCCTACACTGCTGTAAGAGAAAGAAACACTACGCCAGTTTCCATACCAAAGACAGACAACTCGAGGCATTCACTCTGAGCAGGCATGGGAATTGTCAGCGAAAACGCTGATTTCCGCGGCAGTAAAATTTGCTTTCCGCGAAAACGAAATTGCGTCCGCGAAAAAAAAAATCTGGGGTACAAAAAATATAAAGCACCGGTTTTAGCTGTTGCTGAACTAGTCTCGGCTGGCCTAGACCAAGTTATACTAATGCGAGCGTTATCTTGTTCTCTGTTCTCGTTCTCGCGGAAGTTTGGGTATGGACGATCGAGACTATTGCGGAACGTGAGCGTACTGTGTTTGCGTGCTGTGAACGCCTGCCTCAGTTACCCGAATCGCCAGCAACAGCAGCTATTAACTCTCGCGGGCAGCCCAAATTTGTGAATGTCGTGACTTTTTGCGCATGCGCAAACTTTGAACAGGCGAGTTTTCAACATGGCGTGCCTTGGTCGTGTGGTAAACTTCGGCGATCCGTTCGAAGACAAGTGCCCAAATAAATGGAAACGGGAGTGGATATTTGTAGTTGTGGAGGTGGAAATCGGAGATGTAGTAAAGAAGGAGCGCCTTGGGACGCGCTTTCGCAAGATAAATATCAGTGGAGCTGCACGGTGTATTGTCTGCAACAAAGACGTATCTTACGCCAGTCATGGTGTTTCAACACTGACTGACCATCTCCGCTCAAAGAAGCATCTGGATAAGTGTGCGTCTCTGGAAAGTAATCAACGTTTGCCAGGTAAGATGTACTTCAAGTATTATACTAGTTATCCGCTTTGTACTAGATGTTAGATCTCAGTTACAGCAGTAAACAAGCTCAGTGACAGCAGTAAACAAGGGAGCTGCTTGTATGACATTCTTCTCAGTGACAGCAGTAAACAGGGGAGCTGCTTGTGTGACAGTCTTCTCAGCAGTAAACTTCAAATACCTTCCTGTTTTCTCTTCAGAGATGCTTGCCTCAGCTCTAGAGGTAATGCCTGGTGCCAGTGTCTGTAACCAGTTTCAAGTGAATGTGTGCAGGCCTAACTTTTCTTTTGTGTGTGTGGGGGTGTTTCTTGTTTGGTTGGTTGACCAGTTGGTTGGTTGGTTGATTGGTGATTGTTTGGATTGGTTGGGTTGGTTGATTGTTGTTTTGTTTTTGTTGTTTGTTTTGTTTGTTTTTTGAGCCTGTGTGATCTTTGTAGTCAGCTGGAGATAAACTCATAGAACTGAATAAAAACATTTTGTGTGAAAATTGTTTTTGTTTGTTGTTTTAATGCTAATTTACTTCATTTTTTTTTTACGTTCTTAAATCCATAAAAATGAAGTCAGATAGCCCAGATTGCACAGATTTTGATCTTGAAAAAAAAAATTTTCCGGGGGGCATGCCCCCGGACCCCCCTAGATTTCAGAGTTTTCCCTTTCAGTCAATTCCCATGCCTGTCTGAGTCCACATAATGCTCATCGTAGGTGCATGTGCAAGAAAGCAGTGTAACACCGAGCACTGGGCATGCACACACATGTATATAGATACAGAGTAAATGCCTGTATATGTGTGTGAAGCTCAGTCTGTACATGTATCCACTGCCTAATGTACCTGTGTGTGTGTGCAATCTTCTGTATAACATGTAAACTGAGTATTGTACACACACATGTATACCAAGCACTGCATGCCAGATGTACACAGATATTTTACACACAAGCACATATGTCAAGCTGGCTTTCAACAAAGCATAGGTGAAACTGCTCTTCCTGAGGAAACCATATGCAGAAAATTTGGGTTTCCTTTTGTCAGCCGACGCTGCATACACACAAACACACACACAACCTGAACTTTGCAGAATTTTTATGTGGAAACTTGATATAAAAAGCATCAATCACCAGAATTAATCTTGACTGATGCTTATCTTTATTCTCAAGAGTAGTATATTTACACAGCACTTCAGTCGCCAAAATACTATGATCAGCATATGCTGAGGAGGCATGAACAAAGACTCATGTTACTCATGGTCCGGTATACCAGCATATCTATCTATATCTATCTATCTATCTATATATATATATATATCGTCGCTGTAAGTCGGAAACCACGTATCTCAATTTTTGGTGGTTTGCAGTTAGAACCACAGTTACTTCCCTTATTTTTTTCCCCACCTGTTGTAAAAAGCTCGTATCTCTTACCGCCTTTCAAATGGAGAGAACATCCTTGTGAAAAAAACACGTATCTCAACTTGTTTCAAACATGAAGTGGAAAAAACACGTAAGTTAAACATACGTGTTTTTCTGAAAAATTATGTTCTGGAAAAAACACGCAAGTTAACATACGAGGTTTTTGTCCTTGAAAAGGAGCCAAAACTACGTCACAACATGGAAGATACGCGGTGGATGCATGTGGTTGCGGTGGATGCATGTGGTTGCGGCTTGATTTCGAAATTCTTAACTGCATACAGGTGTGTAAATATACCATAACGTTTCCTCACATTAGTCAGAGGGTTCTCACATACTTTCTTGGATACTTTTATGCTTAAAATGTAATATTGTTTAGAGTACAGAAACCTTTTGGGTTATTTTTCTATAATGTTTACTTTCTCTAGATCTAGTGGCGTTGTTGCAAACCACTAGTGACTGTCATAAAAAATGTCAGTGAGAGCAAAGAATCATCAATCCCCCCCCCCCCCCCCCCCCCCTCTCTCTCTCTCTCGATCTCCTGCACAATCTCGCTCTGTCTCTTTCTGTCTTTATCATCTCTCTCTCTCTCTCTCTCGATCTCCTGCACAATCTCGCTCTGTCTCTGTCTTTATCATCTCTCTCTCTCTCTCTCTCTCTCTCGATCTCCTGCACAATCTCGCTCTGTCTCTTTCCGTCTTTATCATCTCTCTCTCTCTCTCTCGCTGCGTGTGTATATGTGTGTGTGGTGTGTGTATTTGTGGTGTGTGTGTCTGTGTGTGGTATGTGTTGTGTGTTTGTGTGGTGTGTGTGTTTGTGGTGTGTGTGTGTGTTATGTTTGTGTGCATATGTGTATTTGTGTGTGTGTGTGCGTGCGCGCCTGTGTGTGTGTTTGTGAGTGTGCACGCACATGTGTGTTCCTCTTTGTGTTAAGGTTGTTGTTTTTTTTATACACAGTGGAATGGCATCTTTTGATGAAAGCAGCAGAACAAGTCCCTCCTCCAGCAGTGTTGAAGAAGTTATCTGGGTATGCAAAGTATGCTCAGAGCCAGCCAAGGACAGCTGGGATCTGGAATTGCAATTTGTTGTTGAAGACGACTGGCCCTCTTGTGTGAAGTGGGACTCTGATGACACTCCTTGGTGCCATTGCATTCTTTGTCATAAGCACTTCCATGTTCGCTGTGTCAATTTTGAAACTGTTCAGGTAACAATCCATGCACACGATACTGACATACCGGTGTGAAGAGAGTTTATAATCAGCATGAATTTAACTATACAAGGAAGTTGTATAATGCCAGGCCTTAGCTCAGCTGCACCAGGTCCTAGTAGCACAGTGCCTCGGCAGTTGATTTGTGATGAGACTCAACTGACCCATTCTAGTGATGAAGAACTGATTGATAGTGGTGATTCGTATCATCCCGATAGTTCGTCTGGAGAGACAACAGAGAGTTACGAACATTCAGGCAAGGACACACCTGAAGTAACGTGCAAACGAAAAACACAACAGGAAAACAACAGCACAACAAGGAAAAAGGCAACAGCTGGGACGGCACAAAAAGAGAAATGGACAAAGAATAAAAACCAATTCCTACGAGCAAAGGGACAGGCTTATGTGGGAATGAAAAGGGACAAGGAGGGCAAGCAAATCCCAGTACCAAAAAGTGAAAGGAAGATGGGTGCAGCGTGTTCTTCAAGATTTTGTGAAAAATCTAGCAAAAGAAAGTGTTCAGAAATTCAACAAACCGAGAGACAGAATATATTTCAAACATTCTGGACAACCTTGGATTGGGGACAACGAAAAACGTACGTCGCATCTTTAGTTGATCGCATTCCCACAGTTGTGAAAAAGGCACGGCAACTGGGTGCAGAGAGATCGCGAAGGCAAGGAACTTACATCTTTCACCTGCGAATTGATGTGAAAGGATGAAGGTGTGCAGGAAAACTTTTTAAACACTTTGGGCCTCATAGAATGGTCTGTAAGACAGTGGGTTTTGCAGTCAGAGCCCACTCATGGTATGCACCAATCCAAGTACACTTCACCTCCAAAGCCAAGAGAGAGTGCTAAAGCTGACATTGCTAGAGTTTTTGGAATGTCTGCCGAAGCTTGAATCACACTACTGCCGAAAAAGTTCACAAAAACTGTATTTAGAGACAACAGTGGAATCAAAAACAGTTGTTTAAAGTGTTCCAAGGATATTGTGATTCCAAAGGGGTGAACAGGATTTCCCGGCCAATACTTTTCCAAGAATTCCGGTCAATGAATTTGGGGATCTACAAACCAAAGAAGGATGAATGTAACATGTGCTGTTCTTACAAGTATGGCTTGGTTCCACAGACAGATGACGCACACATTGCAAGGAAAACAGAAGCTCAAGAAGAAAAGAAAAGAGACAAACGAGCTGCTGAGGACCACAGTGATATTCATGTACTGACGATGGATCTGCAAGTGGTATTGTTGGCCCCACGCCTTTTTGCCAATGCAAACTACTACAAAACAAAGTTATGCTGCCATAATTTCACCATCTATGATCTTAGAACAAAGGATGTGGAATGCTATTTTTGGCATGAATGTAATGGAGACATTACAAGCAACAACTTTACGAGCTGCATTTGGGACTACCTGAATTGTCTGCTCAGAGACAACCCCACCCTTTCCACCATCATTCTATACTCTGACGGCTGCAACTATCAGAACAGGAATGCAACCCTTTCCAACTGTCTCCTCCATTTGCCACAGTCACCGGTGTTACGGTGTTACAAAAGTTCCTCGAGAAGGGGCACACACACATGGAAGTAGATAGTGTGCATTCCACTATTGAAAGAAAACTCCGAAATCGTCAGATCTACTGGCCTGCAGAGTATGAGCAAGTGTTTGTCTCTGCAAGGACCAATCCCAGGCCCTACCACGTAAAGAGTGTAGACTTCACGTTTTTCCGTGACTTTTCAAAGCTGAGCTACTATCGCAGCATTCACCCAGGCAGTACTGTGGGGGATCCACAGGTAGTGGACCTCAGAGCATTGAAATACACTCCTGACAGCATCATCAGTTACAAGCTTAATCAGACGGATGATTGGCAGCCACTACCACGCAGACCCACCAAAGTGGTGAATCCTGATATCCCTCCACTTTACACTGAACCCAGGCAGATAAAGAACAGCAAGTACACTCACCTGCAGGAGCTGAAGGAAGTTCTGCCTCAGGATTATCACCAGTTTTATGATCTCCTGCCTCATGAGCCTCGCTGAGCACTGGACCAGGACAGTCCATTGATGGCATTGCAGTCAGAAGGGTTGGAGACCTACTGTGTAGAGATTTTGTTTGCTGAACTCCCTGTTCCATCCACACCAGATGTGTAGAGGAATGTGACATTTGTCACATCAATTCTCATCACTTAGTTTCGTTTTTCTTTCTGTTTTTTTAGTTGAGACAAGAAGTGAATCAAAGATACATTTTTTTAAAAAAGATTTATGACATTTACATTTTTATTTGCTGGACTCCTTGTTCAACCCATACCAGATTTGCCCCAGCCATTCTCACTCTTTTCGGTATTTTTATGTTTTTTGTAGAGACAAGAGATGAATCGTTGAAGATTTTGTTTTTCAAAGTTCTTACACTTGCGTTTTTGAGGGTCAAAAACTTGTCTTTAAACTGCAGTTGAACGCAATCAAAGCTGTTGCACAGCACTCAATTTTGTTGAACGTTTTTTTTTTTTATTCCCACTTCAAAAGTAAAATGGTTTAAATGTTTACAGGATTTCATGACTTTCTCTCTCTCTCTCTCACTCTATCTGTGTGTGTGTGTGTGTGTGTGTGTGTGTGTGTGTGTGTGTGTGTGTGTGTGTGTGTGCGTGTATTGTATGGGTGTGTTTGTAAAAGAGAGAGAGAGAGGGAGAGAGAGAGAAAGAGAGACGAGAGAGAGAGAGAGAGCATTAATTTCAAATTTCTTTTTACAAAGTACACTGCACACTGTCGGTGCACATTATAACTCTACACAACACACCAGATTGTGAAGTGCTCAATGTTGTACAATTTACTCACAGATGTTTAAACAAATAAAAAAAAGCCACGAACAGCACGCCTGGTACAGCCTTGATAATAATATGGGTCTTTGAAGGTTAAGTGATTAAGTGACAAAGGGGAAAAAACTCCAATGTCTTAAATTCAGATGGATGCTTAGGACAAAAACCTCGTATCTCAAATTTTTCTCAAGTATATCAAATGTCAGTAATGGTAAGCATTAGCACAAGTTTGGACTGCATTAACACATTACTGAACAAGACATATATCCTTAAATTTAAGTTACAGGAGATGCTGTGATTTTTAATAACGTTTTTTTCGTTTTTCTCAAAACAGCAAAATTTGAGATACGTGGTTTCCGACTTACAGCGACGATATATATATATATATATATATATATATATAATGTTGAACAATTAAGTAGTGGGTGAAACGTGTGCAGGCTAACAATTCTTCCATCACTACAGTAATGACTTGGCAAATATTTGAAATAAAAAAAAGGAAAAAAAATGTATATTATAAAAATGAGAACCCTTCACTAGCTGCATGAGGGAACTCCATACACACACACACACACACACATATATATATATATATATATATATATAATATATATATATATATATATATTTAATGCTGAACAATTAAGTAGTGGGGAAAACAAACGCAGGTTAACAATTCTTCCATCATTATAATAATGACTTGGCAAAGATTTGGAAAAAAAAAAGGGGGGGGGGGGGGGGGGGGGGGGGGGGGGGGGATTGAAGAAAATGGGAAAATATATTATAAATATGAAAACCTTTCACTAGCTGCATGAGGGAACCATCGTAATCCCTCTTGAAGACAGATCTTTATGTATTGCCTGCTCCTAGGCCTTTTGTCCGCTGGATCGGACTCATCAGGGAGACACGGCTGACTGTGTCTGTGCTCTTGGTGTCAAATACAGACACACCATAGTCCATAATTCTGTGGTGTTCTCACCGCCAAGGGTTCAAAAAAAGAATCCAACAGCACTCCCAAAGCAGCCAGTGAAAGGCAGTAAATAAAGGAAAACCAAAGTGTGGAGAGGAAAAAAGTAGCTGAAAAACTAAAAACATGTTGTAAACGGTATAAAATGTAGGGGACAATCTTTGAGCCTATGCTTGAGGATCCATTTAAGGATGCAAGGGAGATCAAAAGATATGGAACAGTCTGAGTGGTCAGCTCTGTTGTTCAATAATCCAATCATTGTCAGCGGCTAAGAATTCTGCAGAACAACCTTTACTTGGATCTCCTAAGAGAAGCAATCGCCCACTGATTGACCAAACAATACAATGCTGAACAATTAAGTAGTGGGGGAAAACAAATGCAGGTTAACAATTCTTCCATTATTTTATATATATATATATATATATATATATATATATATATATATAAACAAAGCTTGCTCTTACATCATAGATTGAAGAAATAGGGGGAGATAAGCATTCAAATCTGCAGTGGTAGATAATTCTGCCCAACTAACAGTATGTGTTTGAGTGGGTGAATGGGGAATAATAAATGCTTCTCAAAATGACCTTCAGCAAGCTTATAGTCTCCAAGGGGGAGACAATCTCCAATGGGAAGGAAGCTCACTATCAACTCCTGGTCAGATACCGGTATTTCGAAACCTGATTGTTTCTCCTCAGTGACCGCATAAAGTGGTAACTTGACTCCTCTGCCTATTCGGTTTTAAGAAGAATGCTATCCCAGAAAAAGGCTGGTGTGCGATACCGTAGTATGTCTGTTCAGTTTTCAAAAAATCAACCAAAGGTGCCACCTAAGAAACAAAAGAAAATCATGAAAGAGCAAAACAAGTTACATTTTATTGTGAAAAGTAGAAAATATAAAAATATAACCTCTTAAGACACAGGTGCTGAGGGCCAGTTCTTGGAATGAATCCGCAAGGGACTGAATTACAATAAACCAATAAATTCCAAGGATAAGTACCGAGCACCATTCCAGCAACTTACAGGGCAGCTTGATGTATTCAATACATATTCACAGTCAATACTCTTGTTCACAAAGCTAAATTGGTTTCAAGGCAATGAGGAATAGGAGATGATGGAGTTCATCAGATTATGTGAGCAATACCATGGCTCACACACATACACTGCACAATTACATTATAAATCAGCAAAACCATGGCTCACACACACTGCACTATTACATTAAATCTTTCACATATTGACATTTGCATGAACAGGCATGTTGTTTGCCATCAACAACAGTAGCATTTTATGTTGAAACATTATCAACAGCGACAATCACTTTGGGAAAGTACGTAAACTATTAATTCAAATTATGACCACACCTGCTCATTTACCTAGCCACCATCTCTGTGCTAAAAGCTACACCTTAGAACAACTGTACACTATTGCAGATCACATGGTGCTCCATCATGCCAAGTTTATGACCATTTTTATGATGCCACTTTGTGTGCTGATTGTTCATGCTTGTGTGTGAGTGTGTGAGAGAGCATGCACATTTGCATCAAGTCATAATTTGTGTACAGTTCTTCTTTGGAAATTGTATGAGTTATTTTCCAAATATGCATTTCCTATGTGACAGAAAGAAAACTATAAGCACAGAATGAGATGTGACAAAGAAAAACTATAATAAGCACAGAATGAGATGTGACAGAAAGAAAAACTATAATAAGCACAGAATGAGATGTGACAAAGAAAACTATAATAAGCACAGAATGAGATGTGACAGAAAGAAAAACTATAATAAGCACAGAATGAGATGTGACAGAAAGAAAAACTATAATAAGCACAGAATGAGATGTGACAGAAAGAAAAACTATAATAAGCACAGAATGAGATGTGACAGAAAGAAAAACTATAATAAGCACAGAATGAGATGTGACAGAAAGAAAAACTATAATAAGCACAGAATGAGATGTGACAAAGAAAAACTATAATAAGCACAGAATGAGATGTGACAGAAAGAAAAACTATAATAAGCACAGAATGAGATGTGACAGAAAGAAAAACTATAATAAGCACAGAATGAGATGTGACAGAAAGAAAAACTATAATAAGCACAGAATGAGATGTGACAGAAAGAAAAACTATAATAAGCACAGAATGAGATGTGACAGAAAGAAAAACTATAATAAGCACAGAATGAGATGTGACAGAAAGAAAAACTATAATAAGCACAGAATGAGATGTGACAAAGAAAAACTATAATAAGCACAGAATGAGATGTGACAGAAAGAAAAACTATAATAAGCACAGAATGAGATGTGACAGAAAGAAAAACTATAATAAGCACAGAATGAGATGTGACAGAAAGAAAACTATAATAAGCACAGAATGAGATGTGACAGAAAGAAAAACTATAATAAGCACAGAATGAGATGTGACAGAAAGAAAAACTATAATAAGCACAGAATGAGATGTGACAGAAAGAAAAACTATAAATAAGCACAGAATGAGATGTGACAGAAGAAAAACTATAATAAGCACAGAATGAGATGTGACAGAAGAAAAACTATAATAAGCACAGAATGAGATGTGACAGAAGAAAGAGCCAAAGCTTAAAATGATGGTGGTGGGTCAGGAACAAGATCTGCAGCCAGTACATTGCTTACTTAGTATCTATAGGAGACTTACAACCGACAAGAAAAGTGGTTTCCAGAACAAAGACAAGAGAATGGTTCACAAAGGCAGAAAACTACAGTCATTTATTACAAGTCTATGCAGTGCTCAATGTACACAAAGTACTGTGTGCACACATGTATATGGAGCGTTAGAGCAAAAAAGTCATGTGTTCAGAGTCTATACAATGCTCAATGTACATTGTGTATGTGCACAATGTACACAGAGCGTTGTGTGCATACGCATGTATTGGCATTACATAGACACAGTAAATACCTGCATACATGCATGTAATGCTCTGTGTATATGTTTATCCAGTGCTTGGTTTATATGTGTGTATGCAGTCTTCTGAAAAACATGTAAACAGAGTATTATATACACGCATATACATAAAGCATTCAATACCCAGATCTACATAGATCATTGCACACAGACACACACACACAGAGGTATTTTATATACTAGCACATGTATCATGCTGGCATTCCAAAAGACATTGGCAAAACAGCTTTCCCTATGGAAACTACTGTCAGGGAGTGTTTTCTGCAGTGCTGGCTGACAAACTACTGTCAGGGAGCGTTTTCTGCAGTGCTTGCATTCCAAAAGTCATTGGCAAAATAGCTTTCCCCGTGGAAACTATTGTCAGGGAGTGTTTTCTGCAGTGATGACTGACAAACTACTGTCGGGGAGTGTTTTCTGCAGTGATGACTGACAAACTACTGTCAGGGAGTGTTTTCTGCAGTGATGACTGACAAACTACTGTCGGGGAGCGTTTTCTGCAGTGATGACTAACAAACTTCTGTCAGGGAGTGTTTTCTGCAGTGCTGGCATTCCAAAAGTCATTGGCAAAATAACTTTCCCTGTGGAAACTACTGTCAGGGAGTGTTTTCTGCAGTGGTGGCTGACAAACTACTGTCAGGGAGTGTTTTCTGCAGTGATGACTGACAAACTACTGTCGGGGAGTGTTTTCTGCAGTGATGACTGACAAACTACTGTCAGGGAGTGTTTTCTGCAGTGCTGGCTGACAAACTACTGTCAGGGAGTGTTTTCTGCAGTGCTGGCTGACAAACTACTGTCGGGGAGTGTTTTCTGCAGTGCTGGTTGACAAACTACTGTCGGGGAGTGTTTTCTGCAGTGCTGGCTGACAAACTACTGTCAGGGAGTGTTTTCTGCAGTGCTGGCTGACAAACTACTGTCGGGGAGTGTTTTCTGCAGTGCTGGCTGACAAACTACTGTCGGGGAGTGTTTTCTGCAGTGCTGGCTGACAAACTACTGTCGGGGAGTGTTTTCTGCAGTGTTGGCTGACAAACTACTGTCGGGGAGTGTTTTCTGCAGTGCTGGCTGACAAACTACTGTCGGGGAGTGTTTTCTGCAGTGCTGGCTGACAAACTACTGTCGGGGAGTGTTTTCTGCAGTGCTGGCTGACAAACTACTGTCGGGGAGTGTTTTCTGCAGTGCTGGCTGACAAACTACTGTCGGGGAGTGTTTTCTGCAGTGCTGGCTGACAAACTACTGTCGGGGAGTGTTTTCTGCAGTGCTGGCTGACAAACTTACTGTCGGGGAGTGTTTTCTTCAGTGCTGGCTGACAAACTACTGTCGGGGAGTGTTTTCTGCAGTGCTGGTTGACAAACTTACTGTCGGGGAGTGTTTTCTGCAGTGCTGGCTGACAAACTACTGTCGGGGAGTGCTTTCTGCAGTGCTGGCTGACAAACTACTGTCGGGGAGTGTTTTCTGCAGTGCTGGTTGACAAACTACTGTCGGGGAGTGTTTTCTGCAGTGCTGGCTGACAAACTACTGTCGGGGAGTGTTTTCTGCAGTGCTGGCTGACAAACTACTGTCGGGGAGTGTTTTCTGCAGTGCTGGCTGAC
>CM031628.1:46529806-46575562 GCA_018398815.1 Conus ventricosus | reverse complement strand
GATCTATCCGTAGTATTACCACCAGCCATGATAATCAAGTTCTTTGTTTTGGGGCAATGACTTAACAAATGTGAAACACTTAGCGCATTTCCACATATAATCTAACATTTCTACTGAATTTTGTTCACAGTAAATTTTCAATGTGTGTGTGTGTGTGTGTGTGTGGTGGTGTGTGTGTGGTGTGTGTGCGTGCGTGCGTGCTCGCGCGTGTGCGCGCGCGCGCGTGTGTGTGTGTGTGGTGTGTGTGTGTATGTAGGATGGGGTGGAAGAGGAGGTAGGCTAACCTATCAAGTGGGTTTACGATCTTGTCAAAAACTCTGTAAATCTTGTCCTTTTTACACCGTTAAACCAAAGTTGATTTTGTTGTTCGTTTACCGCCCGCGTTTTTGTGTTTCATTTCCACTCCATTGAAGGCTCTACACTTTCCTGGGTATTTTCACAACATCAACCACACTGGACGGAAAGAAGCAATTTACACACACACACACACACACACACACACACACACACACACCACACACACACTCCTCCTCTCTCTCATCTCTCATCTCTCTCTCACACACACACACACACACACACACACACACACACACACCACACACACACGCACGCACGCACGCACGCACGCACGCACCCCCCCCTCTCTCTCTCTCTCTCGCCTGTCTAACCCTCCCACCCCTACACACACACACACACACACACAACACTCTCTTCTCTCTCTCTCTCTCTCTCTCTCTCTCTCTCTCTCTCTCTCTCTCCTCTCTCTCTCTCTCTCTCTCTCTCTCCTCTCTCCAGCTCAACTCTCTACGCGTCTGAGTGGTAAAGTGACTTTTTTCGGATGTAAAGTGTACATCAGAAGATAGAATGATTCTCTCTCTCTTCACCAATCTCCCCTCCAACCCCTTCTCTCTCTCTCTCTCTCTCTCTCTCTCTCTCCTCTCTCTCCTTCTCTCTCTCTCTCTCTCTCTCTCTCTCTCTGTGTGTGTGTGTGTGTGTGTGTGTGTGTGTGTGTGTGTCCCAGATGAAAAGAAGAGGTTTCTGTTCGCTTTCCCTCCGCTCCCGTGAATACTGGGAAA
This sequence comes from Conus ventricosus, assembly GCA_018398815.1. Lineage (NCBI taxonomy): Eukaryota > Metazoa > Mollusca > Gastropoda > Neogastropoda > Conidae > Conus > Conus ventricosus. Next base: position 46,574,486 of record CM031628.1, on the reverse strand, counting down.
GATTTGCATTTGTGGGGTTTTACATGACAAATCTTTGTATCATACGTTTCTTAATTTCTTGACATTTATTTATTTCCTTATTTGGAACCAAAATTAGCTTTTATTCTTTACAGAGAGAAGCCGGAAATTTCCTTTCGTAGGCCTACTCCGCATGCCGGCACATGTCAAGAATTGTTTTGGTTATAGAAAATACGGTTCCTGCATGATAAGGCGCAGTTAAATTTGACAACCCCCCCCCCCCCCCCCCCCCCCCAAAAAAAAAAAAAAAAAAAATCAGTTTCAACAATTTGACGAAAACCTCTTATACGGAGACGCGTATAAAGAAATATCTGTGCGTGCTCTCCCTCTACTCCCCCCCCCCCCCCCCCCCCCCATGTCAAAATATAACGATTGCAACGAACGGAGATGAAGTTCTTTAGTAGTAATTGCATCTGTGGACTGTACCGATGTGGCGACTGCGACCAAGGACGATAACTCTTGCTAACTTCCGCGCGCGAAATGTCAAAGGCAGTGTTCACTCCAAAACATACCTTGAAACATCGAGGGGAAGAGCGGCGAGATGGTTTGAAATGCGCCAAAATATGCAGGTTTTGAAAGTAGTTGGTGTTATAAAAACGTATTTTACCGTAGTTAGAGCAAGATTAAGTGTTCCATTGGGAAGAAACCTTAGCGGTGAAAATGCCAGCTGAAGTGAAAACGAATGCACCCCCCCCCCCCCCCCCCCTCCCACCCACCTACCCTGCTTTCAGTTTCACAGAAATGTTGTAAACACCTTCTACAGAAAATGTGTTCATTTTTGTTGAAAGCAACATCATAGCAGTTTTAGCGTAAACAGGTCTGGTATATATTAATCATAATTTGGGTTGATGGCTGAATTGCAGGCGTGATCATTGATGTAGACCTAATGGCACATCAATACTTGTACCGTCAGAATGAGACCTTGAGGGCTTATGCTATGTTGACTTAAGAAGTCCAGATTTACATACTGTCACAAATATTGCGCCCAATCTTTCATGTTCCAGCTGCATGACTTAGAATACCTGGAGGTGAAAGACTGCCAGGTTAAACTTTGACAATTTTAACTAGGTAGGCCTACCTTTTTTCTCTCAATAAGTCAGGGTGAAAGAACACCTCAAAACAAATTATATGACATTTATATCTGTAGCTTAATTTGGAGCGATGTTATGAATTTTCAGATTTTTTTACGACGGTCAGAATTCCTCCATGTTTGGAGGCCTGTAACTCAGCCATTTGGCATGTGACATGTGTGAAACCGTAGGTGATTCATGTCATTGTCAAGTACTTGTTATACATGCTGCATTTTTTTTTTTTTTAGATCTGAGGCTCATATAGAGTCTGAATACCACACTTAAAAATGCCAAAATCTTCATTTTGACTTAAATATTTTTTCTCGTATTGGCAACCAAAACAAGTTATGTAAAATGACATTATATCCAGGGCTCCCCCTCAGCTGCTGGTGAAGAGGGTGGGTTCACCCCCTATCTTAAATTCTAGAGGGTATTTTCACCCTCACTTTCAAACTTTAGAGGGTGATTTTATTCAGACTTGCCGCAACTTAAATATCTACTGGCCTCTGTACCATAGTCGCAGAACATGTGCAGGTTCTTTTAATACAAAGTAGTGTACCAAAGAAGCATTCATACAACAAAAATGAACACGCCAAACACTAGTAAATTCTCTTTACTTTTTATTTTTCACTTTGTGATTTTCTCATGTTTGTCGTGTGAGTGAGTGAGTGACTGCTGTAATTTTACTTTAATATATATATTATATCAGAGAACAGGAAAGGGGCATTCTGGGCCACTTCCGCCCTCACCCAGTTTCGGGCGAAAGTAACCCAGAATGCCCCTTTCCCTGTTCTCTGACAAGTAAGACTTCAATAACTAAAAAATAACGATTATCTACAAACAAACGTACTGCGTAGGGTTATCCGTTTTCAATACTAATTTACTAAACTTTTTAGATTTCAGTTTTCCGCGTTTTTCTGATCATTATCAATAACATCATTTTCGCGCAGACAGTCATTTTCAATACTATCATTTTTGCAGAGACAGTCACCAAACTAAAACTTAGCTGAGACACTGTGCGAACACCCCTAATTAGAGGGCTTGGGGTTTGTGGCAGGCAGTACCCTGGACGGATCCTATGACTGTAATTATGGCGCCATAAGGTAGGGCTGGCGTAACCTGACCGTGTGGCGAAGGATTCTTTGTGATATTTTCATTTAGACACGGGGCCATAGGCATACGTGTTTTGCGTTTCACAAAATACGTCGCACACACACACTCACACATGCACAACACACACACACACACACACGCACACACACGTGCAAACGCATGAACGCACACACACACACACAAACACACACCACTCGCGCGCACGCACACACACACACACACACACACACACACACACACACACACACACACACACACACACCACACACACACACACACTATTTAAAAAAAATGTGTCCCTGGTTTACAGTGGCATACCCTCACCTACGGTGGCGTGCTCCCTGTCTACATTGCAGGTGTGCCTCCGGCCAAAAAAAATCAATACTGCTGCACTTACTCCCCACCCCACTCCTTCCCACCCAGCCTGCCCGGTTACAACATATGACATCAGCCAACACTGCTCGCGTGGCGGCGCTCTTACAGCCTGGCCAATCATCGAGTTAAGCGTATGCTTCCGGGCGCTCACATGACTAGGTAACCCACACATTCTTTCGCTGACAGTCAGACGAGCAGGAGGGTTTACTGTGCGGTGGGTGTGTTATTTTAATAACCGGTTTACCGAAGAACAGAATTGTGTATCTTAAAGGTTTGTTGGCTTGTTGAAGACAATATTGTTGACAAAGATACAGCTAGTTTTAATACGTGTTTGGCTATCGATGAGATTGTTCGAAAGTCGGCCGAAGCAAAACAAACCATCACGCGTTGATTGTTGGGAGCTGGCTTGAGACAGCTAAAGCCATGTTTAAAAAACATGGCGTTCATTTCTTAAGGCGGAGGTAAACACGGCTGATTCGTATGCTAAAAACTTATATTTGAAACATTTTTGCTGTTCCTCCCCAAGTAAAAATGTTCTCAGTTTGTATTAGACTTGATTGATTGTTAACTACAGATTCAGTGTTTATGTGGCAAGCTGATCTGTGTATTAAGATGTGTATACTTTTCTACTTTTCTAATTCTAACCAGTTTATCTGCCTTTCAAGTGTGCCCTTATGCAACTGATGGCGATTTTCGAATGTTCTGGCAAACAAACTAGATAGGGTTAGGCAGACCTTAGTACATCTACCAGTATGGAGAGGAGTAGTGTGTGGCTAGCACTATCTTCATATAAATGCTTTAAATATACAATGCCGGATGTACTACTACTGGCGATTAGAGCTGCCATAAAAGCTTGGCTACAGCAATTACTGCTGTAACTCTGCTAAAGCCAGTTGCAAGCTCGGTTGAGAAAAGAGGAGCACAGCAAACTAGGCCAAGTGATCATATGTGATCACTTGACCTGCAAAGCGCAGCAGCCTGCCGCCAATGACGTCAGCACGGAGCACCTGCAAACTAGGCCAAGTGATCATATATGATCACTTGACCTGCAAAGCGCGGCAGCACCTGCAAAGCTCAGCGGCAAACTAGGCCAAGTGATCATATGTGATCACTTGGCCTAGTTGATTGAGGTGCGCGCGGGACACAACCTGTTTAGTCACAAAGCAAGAAGTGGTCCTAGTAGTTTCACTTCTTGTTTGTTTGTTGGTGTTTGTGTGTTTTGTCCTACCCCACGCATGCACACCCCCACCCCCACCCCACGCACGCACGTCCCCCACCCCCACCCCTGGACTGTCTATTGTGTGTTTGTTGTTTGTGTTTGTTGTTTGTTTGTGTTTTGTCCTACCCCCGCATGCACACCCCCACCCCCCCACCACGCACGCACGTCCCCCCACCCCCACCCCACGCATGCACACTCAAGTCATCCACAAGTTCTTAACTGAAGTTACCCCAAGTCACTTCTAAGCCATCCTCAAGTTCTTACTTAAGACTTCTCAAGTTGTCCTTAAGTCATCCCCAAGTCACCCTAGTTACTTCAAGTTCTTAATAAGTTCTTGATTAAGTTCTTGATTAAGTCACCTAAGATCATAACTAAGTCATCCTTTAAGTACAACCAAGTTCTTATTCAAGTTCTTATAATTATCAAAAAAATAAATCTATGTTTTTATCTTAAATAGCAGATGTCTATATAGTACACACACGCCTCAAAAAACGCGTCATCGTTGAGGATGTCTTGCTCAGCGTTCTCTGCATAGATCTTAATGAAGTTCTTACAACCGAAGCAACCGCATTGATTACAATTTGGTCTATGGAAATGTCTTTTATTAGACTCCATGTCTTTATTTATTGAAGAGAAACAGGGAATGTCTGTTCTGGGCCACTTGCTCTCCACCAAGTTTTCGGGCGAAAGTGCCCAGGATTGGCATTTATACGTTCTCTAACAAGTAAGATTTCAATAACCAAAAATAACGATTATCTACAAACAAACATACTGTGTAGGGTTATCCGTTTTCAATACTAATTTACTAAACTTTTCAGATTTCAGTTTTATTTAATCTATGTTTTTCCTGATCATTTTCAATAACATCATTTTCGCGCAAACATTCTTCAAATGAGTCTCTGTCTTTCATGTGAAATAACACTACAGTCTTTAACTGTTCTCTAAAGTCTTTTAAAACTGAGTTATATTTTGGCATAAAATCCACACACTTATCCTAGCATGTCTTCCACTGAAAGCTAGTTTTGACAAAGTGTTTCTTTTTTTAACTATGTCTCTTTCTGCCGAACAGTTCATCTATAATAAATAGTGTTTGCGTTCCTTCAAACAGTCTATAAAACTGTTCTAAACATCACTCAGTTTATTGCTAGGATCAACTAAATATATGTCATCATCTGTCCATATAAACCTTCTTTATGATATGCTTTGTTCCATTTAAGTGTTGGGCAGAAAACAACAATATGATTAAAAATTATAGCGATAAACTGTTTGTAATAGGTCTAGGACAAATATTGTTTTTCCACAACCAGTCTGCCCACAAATCAATGAGCAATGAGGAGTTTTTTTGGCATAAAGTTTAACTGCTCCATGGTTTTATAGAAGAATTTAATCTAATCCAGTTATTATTTTTATCATACTCTCCGTCAAAACTTGTTCAGTATAATAAAACCCTATGAGGCCTAAATGTGTAAGATTAATCCAATTCAGTTCTGTAAGATTGTTTCTATTTAAGTCAACATTGATTTTGTTTGCTTGTTGTTATGATCTGAATATCCTCACCATTGTGAAGAACGACGATGGTAACTGTAAGGCGTTTAACGTCTAAGTTTTGCCAGCTATATTAATTCCTTTAGAGAACTAATAAATGTCTGTTCTGGGCCACTTGCTCCTCCACCAAGTTTTCGGGCGAAAGTGCCCCAGGATTGGCATTTATACGTTCTCTAACAAGCAAGACTTCAATAACCAAAAATAACGATTATCTACAAACAAACATACTGTGTACGGTTGTCCGTTTTTAATACTAATTTACTAAAGTTTTCATAGAGTAGCGTAGGGAAAGTAGCCAGGACTGAACCATTCCCATAGAGTAACGCAGGGAAAAGCAGTTGTGGCTGAACGCGCCCATATACACGGTGGGTGCACCAGGCTATCCGATTACTTCGCGGTATGTTAATTGCAGCGTGGGGAGAGAGAGAGAAACCCTAAGGTTAAGTTGCCCTCAGAACAGACAGACAGAGAAGAGAGACAGAGAGACAGACACACACACACACATACAAACATACACACACATACACACACACACACACACACATACAAACACACACACACACACACACACACACACATACACACACACACACACACACATACAAACACACACACACACACACACACACACACACACACACACACACACACACACACACACACACACACTTCTTCGCATACTTTTCTGTGTCACCTTCCTGACTGCTGTCTACCTCCCTCCTTCCTCTCTTCCACACATGCACCCCAACCCCTCCACCACCACCTCCGCCACCCCCACCCCCCAACACCACACACATACACACACACACACACACACACACACACACACACACACAGACGGACAGACAGGCAGAGACAGACACTCATACACGCGCGCGCGCGCACCTCACACCTGCTGGCAAACTGAGAGGCTAAAAAATCAATACTGCCGCCCCTCTCCTCCCCTCTCCTCCCCTCCCCCCACTCCCTCACGCCGGGCCAGCTGCATTGCAATATATTTCATCATTTTCACAGCGCTCACATGACTAGTAACCAACACCGGTTTCATCATTCTTCTACTGACTGCCGGACTGGTAGGACGTTTTTTATTGCGCTGTGTATTGGGCTTGGTGTGTTATTCTAAAATGGCGAGCCGGTTTACTGAGGAACAGAATTGTGCTATTCAAGATCACAAGTTTTACTTTAACTGCATGTTAGAGTATTGTCAAAAAAAGAATCAGGTAAAGCATGTTCGTTACCGCCGAAACCGAAAAGAAGTATTGCTTTCCTAGAGGGTGGAGAAAAAGAAAAAAGTGAACCGACTGCTTTGGAAATGAACGACTATCTTCAAGGTTTGTTGGTTCAAGGAAATGAAAATGACATTACCGAACAAGATGAGGCTAATTTATAATAAGTGTTTAACTGTTGATGAGATGCTTCCTTTTTTAAAAAGCGGCGCTATGTTGATAAAACAAAATAAAAGCAAAACAATTCATCACGCGTTGATTTTGGGCGTTGGCTTGAGACAGCCCAAGTCATGTTTAAAAAACAAAAAACGCATCAAACATGGCGTTTATTTCTTAAGACGCAGGTGAACATGTCTGATTCGTATGCTAGGAAACTCATTCAACTTTCTGTGTGTTTTTATAACTATCCTAAATTCCACAAGCTAGGAATCAGTATAAATGAACTGTGTAGCAAACGCCAAACCATTATTAAACTTATGCAACTGGATGGCGATTTTCGGGGGTTCTGGCCAAAACTAGATAGGGTTAGGCAGACCTTAGTACATCTACCAGTATGGAGAGGAGTAGTGTGTGGCCAGCACTATCTTCATATAAATGCTCCAAATATACAATGACGGATGTACTACTACTGGCGATTAGAGCCGCCATAAAAGCTTGGCTACAGCCAAAAGCCAGCTGCAAGCCTGGTTGAGAAAAGAGGGGCACAGCAAACTAGGCCAAACAACCCTATGTGATCGCTTGCTGCCAATGACGTTAGCACCTGCAAAGCTCGGTGGCAAACTAGGTCAAACGACCCTATGTGATCGCTTGACTGCAAAGCGCGGCAGCACCTGCAAAGCTCAGCGGCAAACTAGGCCAAACGACCCTATGTGATCACTTGGGGTTGATTGAGGTTGCGCGCGAGACACAGCCTGTTTAGTCACAAAGCAAGAATGGCCCTAGGAGTTCTACTTTTTGTTTGTTGTGTGTTTGGCCTACCCCACGCACGCACGCCCCCCACCCACACCCCTGGACTGTCTATTGTGTGTTTGTTGTTTGTTGTTTGTTTTGTCCTGCCCCACGCATGCACACCCCCCACCCCCACCCCCACCCACGCATGCACACACTCAAGTTCCTTCTAAGTTTTTAACAAGTTATTCTCAAGTTCTTACTTAAGTTACTTCTAAGTTGTCCTTAAGTCATTCTCAAGTTATCCCCAAGTTTTTAATAAGTTCTTAATAAGTTCTTGAATCAAGTTCTTAAGTAAGTTCTTAATAAGTTCTTGATAAGTTCTTGATTAAGTCATCCTTTAAGTACAACCAAGTTCTTATTAAGTTATCTTATAATTATCAAAAAAATACAAGCTATGTTTTTATCTTAAATAGTAGATGCCTAATATAGTACACACACGCCTCAAAAAACGCGTCATCGTTGAGGATGTCTTGCTCAGCGTTCTCTGCATAGATCGTAAGGAAGGTCTTACACCCAAAGCAACCACATTGATTACAATTCTGGTCTATGGAAATGTCTTTTATAGACTCTATGTCTTTATTTATTGACTTTATCATTTTATAATACGCCATGATCTATTTTTATTAAAAATTTAAAATATTATTCCATTATAAATGGATCAAAATGATGCTTTGTTATTGGCGGTTTTGGCGTGCAGTTGTCTTTTTCTGTATTTAACGGTTCAGGTTGTTTTAACTTTTTTTCTTTCTGTTGCCATTGTGTATATATTTTATAGCCATAATAACTGCCCCCAACAGCAGCAAGGGCGCCAAAAATGGCAACAGTTTTAAGTTCAATATTCCATGAAGACTTTGGGGCCCTTGAATCACATGGAGTTTTTATAGCTGGCATTGAATCAACTTGTTCTGGCGTTGGCGGTGTTATGTTTTCATAATGCTGTAACATTAATTTTTTTTGTCTGTTCCACTCTGCTAATTTTTTTCCTGCTTCAACACGCCCAGGATTTTTAATGGTCTCCGCCTGGTTCAGTGTTTTCTGATGATTTTCTGGCTTGGTTACTTTCTCCACCTGGTTCAGTGTTTTCTGATTCTGCTGATTTTCCAGATCGTTCATTTGAAGGGAAATAAAATCTATATGATTAAAAGTTATTAATCCATGATTAATGGCGATAACAATGTTCCAAATCTATAGTATAAATCACACCCTAGAGACTCTAATGACTTTGTTAAAACTGGATCTTGCGTTAAATCATACGTAAGATCTTGTTCAGAATCAATGGGAGCAAATCTACTGACTAGTTTAGTGTACAAACTAAGAACCGTTTGCCCCACACTTTTTTACCATTCTCGACCCCAGCTGCGCCTCATACTGTTATGATACTTTAAAATGTCTTGCGGCGACATCTTGTTGAATCTGTTCAATGCTGAATTCAGTTCCGAGGAACTGTTTTGTTTTCCCACATGCTGCTAAAGAATACAGCCTTTCCTTTTTGGGCATAATAGCTTGGTTATCAGCTTGGTCATTCATAAGTTCAGGAAGGTTTAGGCTGCCTTGTAGCTGTAGGAGATCATCGCTGTTCATGTTTTTTATTAAATTATAATTATTTTATTTTATAAAAAATGAGCACCGAAAAACTATTGCCAACCTTGTATACCATTCTGCTGTTATTGGAGGCCTAAGTGTAGGATACTCAATGCTCGGTAAAAGCTTGTTAAGAATTAAACCAGCAGATCTTGGCAAACTAGACTTTGAGGATTCAGCAAAGCTGATTGCTATCATTGCAGCTTCGGTTGCCACGAAAGATTTTCTAGTTAAGCAAGGAATAATTCCAGACAATATAAATATGTAAGAAAAAAAATACATTTATAAAAAATGGCTTCACTCGCAATAATGATAGGCGGCGCTGTGGTGAATGCGCTTGCTTTTAGCGGCAGTAATTTTGCATTTAGTAAACTGCGGGATGACAGCGAGAGAAAAAGACATAACAAAGCTATGGAGCAACTAGCAGCTGCACAAGACGCCTATGAAAGGCAGAGACTTGAGCAGTTAGATTTTATTAATGACACCCTGAAAGAACAGGGGCATGCAGCTTACACATTTAAAATGTTGACCAAGCAATAAAAGAATATTATCTAGTAACAGGCAAACCAGTCCAGACATTGCCCCCACCAAAATTCAGTGACTTTTATCAACCATCAGAAAAACAAAAGATGCAAGAAATCGCGTTTATTGTCGTTGGTATGACCGTTGTGTATTTTGTTGCACATAATATTGGCTGAATAAAAAATGAACAAAATCTATTATTCGCCCAAAGGATATTGGAAGGGCATCACAGCAATTAAAAAGCTAAGCCAAGCGGCAGGAGTCAGTGAACAAACAGCAAAGGAATGGTTATCTAAACAAGCAATCTGGCAAATTTATTTACCGGCGCCTAGACGAATACAGAGACCGCACTTTGTGAACACAACTCCAAACGATACCCATCAATGATCTTCTATATTTACCCTCTGATAGGATTAGACGAAAAAGATTTAAGTACGCACTCACAGTCATTGACATAGCTTCAAGATATAAAGATGCTGAACCATTAACACAAAAGAGTGCTTCTGCTGTTGCTGTTGCTATACAACTGATATACCAACGAGGTCCACTAACTTACCCTCGCATGATTCAAGTCGATGATGGAAAAGAATTTAAAGGCCAAGTGAATCAATTATTGTTAAAACACAGAGTTACTATTAGAAGAGGCATTCCGGGAGTTCACAGATCACAGGCTTTAGTTGAAAACTTTAACAAACAGTTAGCCGAAAGACTTTTCTCCTACCAGTATCACAGAGAGCTTATTGACAATTCTCGCAACACAGAATGGGTTAGAAGACTGCCCTCAGTTTTGCGCGCAATGAATAATGAAGAATTTAAAGGACTAAAGCCAGTACAAGCAATCAAAAGAAAAACAATAAATGTTGCTGAAGGAGAGTCTTCATCCGGCAAACTATTACCATTTGGGTTGAAAGTAAGGTACCTTTATTTACCGGGGGAAGCAGAGGGGACACTCGCATCAGGGCAACCGATCCAGTTTGGAGTGTTGACCCATATGAAATAAAAAGAATTGTAAAGATGAATCCGCCCGTGTATTATTTACGAAAAACTGACACAACAAAACAGCCAGCCCCTCAAAGATCTTTTGTGAAGGAAGAACTGCAGATAATCCCGCCAGGCACCGTTCCGCTTTAATTAATTTACGTAAACATATTTTGGTTTAAAATGGAAGGCCAGAAGAAGCGCAGAACGAAACAAGAATGGTAAAGGAAGAGACCATGAAAATGATACGGAATCATTTCATGCGTGTAATGCTATTAAGGAAACATTTTCGAGGATTAATCAATGCATGCTAAATCATCCAGATCACCTACAACTCAAACCCCCAAATTGGGAAAAAGAATATCTTGAAATAATAAAAAAAATTCGAACTCGTCAAGCAAACATGAGAAAAGATTTAAATGAATTGGATGAAGCTATGATTGATCTTATAATAAAAGTTGATGAAAAATATAAAACCCCCTGTTTATGCGGTTCTCCAGTGCCCGATTGCATATGAAAACTCCGGATTAACAAACACCGTTTTGTGTTTGTTCTATCTAACGACTTCTTTGTTACAACAGTTGTGTTGATCTCATGTAGATTAGATCGTAGTTTTACGTTGTCATGATGAAAAGTCTTATTGCCAAACAGTGCTTCTTTGTAGTTGTCATGCGATATGTTTGACTGCACAACGCTGCGAGATATTCCCTTTGCTTTCTTAATGATTTTCTCCTGGCTCGAAATACTGTACATTTTTGACCTTAAACCAACAACTCCTTGATCACCTTTCCAGATAATTCATCCTTCATCTTTCCTAAAACCTTCTTGTTAGTAATTGAATGCAAAGGCGAATCTTTAGGGTAATCGGACGTGTCATACCATCCTGCATGTCCTTTAGCTACTTCCATTTCCATGTCTTTATAGATGTCTTCAGGGGGGATATCTATAACAAAACTGTCTGTATCTGTGTAAAGTACTCTGGACTCAGGATACGAGGGCTTAAAGTAGTCATAAAGAAACTCTAACATCAAAGCTTGAAAATTTCTAAAACAGTAACCCAATAAATACAGGTTTGTCTAATTTGACTTTCTTTTTTTTCATCATTATCCCAAAAAAAGCTGATCATGAAATCTTCTGAAGTCCTGATAATTAGGTTTTGAAGTCAGCTTAATTGCTTCGTTCTCTTTGGTGACTAATCTGACATCTTTGCGCTTGTGCGGTTCTCCATAGTCTTTCCAAAACAGCTGTTGTTCATCAACTTGAAAAAGTCTTTTTCTGAAGAAATCTGTGGATTTAGTTCTGAGATCAGTGTTCTTCATGATGTTTTGGTTTCTTTGACTGTTCTTGTTTCAAAAAGCAATTATGCGATGAACAGCTGTTAACTTTAAACCATGTCTTAAATAAAATTGTAGAAGTCTGTAATGACAGACAAAATTTTTTTTTTGCCTCGAAGATTAGGCACAAGTTTAGGCGGTTCTCTTGGATCCATCTTTAGACTTTCTGCTGCTAATGGATATTTCATTATGCAGGTCATGGAGTTCATGAGGATATTCTAAGTCAACTTCTAGAATGAAAACCACGCTGTTGATCGGGGGTTAAACTGCCCAACCACTTTAATGCCTTTTGAATATTATTTGCACCTGTGTACATTTTTAAAGTTACGTAATGGAAGTGATTGCGCCATTGCCCAGCCATACAGATTGTTTGCATCTAAATAATAAGATAGTTAGACTTTTACTCGGATCAAATCATCTAGGTATTTGTTGTTTGCTTTACAGTAATGATGCGACGCCATACTAAAATTTCCTCCACGCAATCCGTTTTCAATCATCGAATCATTGGTAGGGCAGACAATAAATCAATTTGTACTCCAGTAAACTTTAAGAAAAACGTCCCAACTCATCCCGGGCGAGAAATGTAATGCGCAGGATCCAAACTGTAATGTTTCATGAGGTCTTCCTATAATTTTCAAAAATATCCGCCAACAAACATACATCTGCCATCAAGTATGAATCATGATAGTCTCCCATCGTTTTACAATCTAACTTTTTCCAAGCATCTTGAGCATGTTGGTAATCAGAATCACTGATGTCCTTTCCTCTAAGACTAGAAAAGAAAGCGCCTTTGGAGGAAGTGCGTCTTCATCAAACCTTTCCCAACTGTTCTGTACTCATAAGGGGTAAAACGCCCTTTTCTAACAAGAGGTTGAGTCAAAATATTTTTCCGTCTTGGGGCAGGGACTTTAAGGACATAGCTAGTGACTCTAATGATCCCATCATCTGTGTTGCATAGAGTCATAAAAAAAAGACATGTTATTAGATTTTAAGCACATGTACTTTTCTGATGGATGTGAATGCTGTACCTGGAAGGCATGTTCCATGCTTGCAAATTAAGATGAGCGTCGTAACTCGCAAGTTATGAAAGAAGTGGCAAGCTTCCTGCTTTGGTTTCAAACTTTAGTTGAAGTTGCATTTACTGTGTGCTGCTCCTCTGACTCTTTCCACAAATGTGTCATGGTCTCTTCTGTGGGGTTTACACTCTTGGGAGGTTAGCTCTACCGCAAATCCAACAATGTGTGGCTGAGGCATACTGTTGTTGGTCTCAGGCGTCATTATGATTTCAGATAAGTTTTGATTATAGAACAGGCGTTACGTTCGCACTTGCTGCATGAGTTTTAAGAATGTTTCTGCAGCATTCTGGTCTCTTATAATTCGGGTTCTGAATATACTAACGCCATCCGGACCTAACCAATAATGAAGGAAAATGAACATATTGATGATTACTTCAGTAAGACTGTTTTTCGAAGTTTTTGTGGTGCTGGCCCTTTCATAAGGAACAATAAGCGACTCGAAGTTTTCTGAGTAAACTACGTATGGAGAATGTTGCAGTTTTTTCAGTTCTTAAAACTAACTAGTATCGGGTGGGGGCGTTAATTAGTTCTGTATTTACAGTCTACAGAACTTTTACAATGTTTTATATGTTCACTCGGGCTTGCACAGATGGTATTCTTGTTAACATTTTCTGCAGAATTTTGTAAGTTAGTGTTTTTGAAGTATGCGCCAATAATCTGCTCATTGTGCGTATCAATGTGTAATGGGCAGCCCTGCTGGCGAAAACATTAGGGAGTAATTCCACATGACTTTTGGCTGGTTGGCCTATTGTTGGACCGGTCTTGGACACTTTAATTGGCACCAAATTTGTTTCCTCATCCCATTGTGATAAACATTACAGTTATTGGTTTGTTGTGTTCTTCAAACTGATCAATTTGGTCTACACTAACAGGAAAGGATATTCCATTGAACAGCTTAAGATCTTTGGTGTATTGCCGATAGTAGTCACTCTCTCTGCGTGGTCGCGGGACTTGATGCAGCTTGCAAGAACGCACCACATGAAACTTTTGTTGTACTGAATTTTTTTTGTTTAAAAATGCTCTCTTCTTTAAAACCAACTCCGAGGTAGCGGAATGTAGCCTGGCTACAATCGGTGCATACTTAGCCTGTTTTAATCTGATCTCTAGACTTCGGCCCTCTGACCAACCAGAGGCCTCTCATTTTAGCTTCTTCAGCGGAGCTGTCAAACTGTGCAAGCAGTTCCGTTTTGGCCAAACAGGGTGTTAAAGTTCATTATGAGAACGAATAGTCTGCTGTTAGTTGAGACCCAGACATCTAGGGGTTTCTTCCTTTATGTTCATAGTCGATTAAAACAGCTACATTACTTTAACTGGCGGGTCTATTGTTAGTTTGCCTGGAACTTGAGACAATTGCGCTAGATGAACAACGCTTGCCTGTACGTTTGTTGGTCAATGACTTCTAATTCATTATCATTCAGTGCTCTTGATAAACGCTCTCTCTCGAGCATTCCTTCAAACAATTCGTCGTTCCTTCATATATCTTACGCATGCTTCTTTCTGTCTAAGCCAATTATTTATTTAAAGGTTTAAAAACAAAATACTTAATCGAACAATATCAACGGTCTTTTTGTGCTTGGACTATAAACTAATGTATAAAACACCCTTTTTCGGTGGTGTTACTGTGAGCTGTTTAGAACAGAGTTTAAATGTATCTTTACTTTTTTAAAGATTCCTTTTTTATTTGCTCGGGGTTGGCTGTTGAGAAAAACTTGCCTCCCTTTTTTGAAGTTTAAACTTTTGTTTTTGAGATCAAATCGGCCTGAAAGATTAAATTTTTTCATCCGTGATGTTTGAGTCAACAAGCGTTTATTTATTTCATTTAACGAGCTAAGTTTAGCCCTTATTAGTGAAACCATAGCGTGTGCTTTTGGAGTTTATTTTTTTTTTTTTGCTAGCAGCCCTACGGCTAATGAACACAGGCCGAAGTAAAAAACAAACCTCCTAGAGGTAAATGCGGGTGGCCTTTGCCCGTGCTAAGGCCAAAACCGTTCCTGTGATTGGGCGCTTATAGTCGTGCTCAGTTTAACTTTTTAACGCATTAAAGGCAGCAGAAACCTTCGTTGGCTTTGCTGTATTTGAAAGGTCTTGCTCTGTATTGTGCTTTTCGTAATGTTTTTTTAATCTAAAGGTTTTTATGTTAGGGGTTTCTATAAACAGCAGAATTGCTGCTATCTTCTTCTTTTGGCGGCGCTGTAGGCAATATGGTTAAACCTGACAGACATGGCTTTTTATTAAAATGAAAAAATATTTAGTTATACTAACAGTTTCTAATCTGTTAGCTTCAATATTCAGCTGCGCATCATATATAAAAACAAATGCTACATTAATGCGGTTTATCAGCTGCTTCTTTTTATCATTTTGAATGTTTATTACGGCTCTCACAGTTCTCCCGTTCCATGCAAAGATATCCTCTGTTGACCTTTAGGTCAAATCCAATTTAAACCGTATTTTGTTGTTAAAATAATCATCTAGCCTAACATTGTGAAGATGTAAATATTTAAGCCACAAGGTCAATGTTGGATTTTACGCCTCCCACCTCCAACAGTTTTCTTATTTTCATCAAAATGCTGATAAGGTTTTAAAAGCCCGCTAGCATTAGTTTTGGCTAGGACTCTGCCCTTCAATCGAACATTGTACTTTCGTTATTTTTGGATTCAAAAAACTTTTACTTCATCTTTGAATGGTTCTTCATCTTCGCACAGCAATAAAATTAATACCTTTAAGCGATCTTGCTGCAACACTAAAACTATATCCATATAGTGTCGCCCTGTTTCTAGGAATTGTTGTATGATAATCACTCTTTTCGTATTTATTACTTATTCTGACTCATATTGGTTGCCAATCAGCTTGGAAATTAGAGTTGCTAACTACGTCAAACTCTAACAAGATGTCTGAAATGCTGTCTTTGCTCCGGTGTCTGTGATTTGATAACGCGTTTGTATCATTAAAGTTAGTTTCATATGACAATCTGTCTTTTAATGCTCTTGAAAGTTGGGGCATGCGCTTTTAAACAACTCAAAATCTGAAGGGAATGGAAAAGCGATTTCCATACGCAACTTTACGGCTACATATTTTGTTGTCTTTAGCTTCTGCGGCTCTATTCTGTGTTTTAGCCATCTTCATTTTCAAATTCCTTGAAACGCAAGATCAGCCCTTTCATTCCCGGGTTAGCCATAGATCAGAATAGGTTAAAAATATCGTCTGCATTGTGTAGAGAAAATATTTCTTGCCCTCAAATTTTTTCGAAATTTCTTAACTTAACGCTTGCCGCGTCCCCAGATTCTGGACACAGTCCTGTTTGGCGTCTGTTGTTGAACGAGCTCTATTTTGAAAGTAAGGGACGCGAAGAGCATGGCCAATCAATTCATCCGACTCATATGTCTGGAAATTTGACAGTAAGAATTTGATCTGCATCAATAGTAGATAGGAGTATGTGGACAATAATATTCCGTTTATTCCCTTACGCAAGGTTCTTTCAGCTTTCTATACGGGTCAAGAATCGTGCCATGTGCAGGTTGTGGCATTTTTATGTAGCAAAATAAAAAGTTAATTATTTAAAAACATGGCAGGAATTTGAAGGCGAAGAAGATTATGAATGTTTTTGCATCGTGGAGACGACATGTGAGTGAAATGATCCCTTTATACACAGCATCGCTCAAACGCTCTCAATGCAGCGTGAATTAACAGAAAGTACGTCGGAGCCATTTTACAAAAGTTTAGGTCAAGAACTCCGAATTTATAGACACAATGATTTTGAATTAGAAGATGGTCATTTGTCTGTAAAAAACGATCAAGGGCAACTTGTTCGGTTACAACTAAAACCCGACCATCAGGTTTTAGCCGTGGGTTCAATTGAAATAGACTCAGTGGTGAGATCAAAAAACGCCTGGCTTGCTAGTCCCAAAATTAGGGCGGAGGCAGTTGCTAAACTTCAAAACACACTACAAGAATCCCGACAGATAAACCAAATGCAAAACATGGAACTTAAAGGAATTAAATCAATCAGGCAGGCGGAATTAATAAATACTATAGAAGCAGAAGAAACCAGTTTTTCAGAAGAAACAGCGTTAATAACATTATGATTCCCATTGCCTATGCGGAAACTAACGGCCCTGAACGTACTTAAGAACCATCAGAGGCGAATTAACAAACAATTTAGCAAAACTAGGTGAATAGTATGAGGCATATAAAAAAGAAAAAGAAAAACTCGTTGAGGCTGATGACGCCAAATTAGGACATGATATAAGAATGAATTAACCAAAGACTAAAAAGATCTTGAACTGAAAGATCAGCAAGGGACTAGAAAGTGCTGTCTACTAACCGTAAACATTACGAACTCATGTTGAGCTGAATAAGGAAACTATCAAAAGAATTTTATCTGAAGACACGACACTATGCAGAACGAATACGAACATGGTTAGAGAGCAAGGAGTCACATTAGCAAGCGTTATATACGGCCTTTAGGTTTTGCTAATAAGTACTCTGGTGATGGCTATTTAAGGCGGCGGTGGAGGTCAAAGGTTTAGTTGCCTCCGTAGCCATCACCTGATTAAATGCATGGATGTATGAAAAACAGCTTGATCATCTTGCGAATGTATTAAAAAAAAAATTAGCTGTAAAGCCGTAGACGCTTTACCTGGTATATTGGGGAGTATTGTCAGCTGGTTTTGTTCTACTGCAAGCAAAGTAGTTGGCTTTATGAGCCGAGCATTTATGCCGTCATGTGGTCTCGTAATAGTTGGGTTACTATTTAGTAAGATAAAGACCATGTAAATCCTATGCCAGTTAATCCAAGAAACAAAGCGCTGTCTTTTCATATTCATGGTCTCGCGAACTGAGTCGCGAGCGTGGCTGAGTCTTCATTGACTTTGGGTCGGTTTGGACTTCGGGAATTAGATGACGTAATCTTGGGTGTTTGTTTACTGCTTGTAATATTACTGGCCTCAGATTTTTATGTCGTTTTTCCCAACCTTCTGTTCATTGGCTGCTATAAGATTTTCATTATTTATAGTTTATTATTATTCCTACCTGGAGTCTGAGGTCAGAGGCAGCATGTAATAAACCAGTGCCAACAGCAAAGTCTACTTTCGATCTTGCGTATTGTAAAACATGTTGGTACCTTTGATACTTGAAGGTCTAAATCAAAGGTAGAATTTATGGCATCCTCTAAATTTGCTAAGAATTGTTTTTGGGCGTCAAGCAGTAGAAGGATCAGTTATGCTTGATCTTGCCTGTGATGCGCCATAGCAAATCACCATACGTAAGTACGATAGAGACGTTTATTCGCTTATTCACGCCCTAGTTAGGCCCTTAGAAGTGTATTAGAAAATGTTGTCATGCTTTTTTATGCTCTTGCCTGTAGGGACCCAGGCTGAACAGTTTTGCCTGAAAAAGAAAGTTTTGAAAGGGAGGATGCCAGTCCATAGTTATACTTTCTGTGCGTGCCCCGAAAATAAGCTCCGCTAGACCATGATTTGATCCAAGTTTTGTCCTAAAGCCTGTCTTGATGTTAATATTGAATCGTTACAAATCCTTTCAAAGCCTTCATGTCTATTATGTTGCTAGTGGAATTAAATGGTTTGTCAATTTGGTAATGGCCGCTTTTTGCAGAGTTCAGGACAAAAATACGCATAAAGGTGTAATTGAATGAAATCTGTACACTG
This sequence comes from Conus ventricosus, assembly GCA_018398815.1. NCBI lineage: Eukaryota > Metazoa > Mollusca > Gastropoda > Neogastropoda > Conidae > Conus > Conus ventricosus. Next base: position 46,555,815 of record CM031628.1, on the reverse strand, counting down.
ACCTCACAAAGGATCATGGTGATTTAAATGATCGGGAATACCGACACTCCACCACCCAGTTGATGCGCAAAATCACAGCAAAGTTTAACTGGTTCTGATTAAAAATGCATCGGATGAACTAAACCAACGATTTCTTGATGTGGTTCGTTTTCAATAGGGGGGTTAAGAGATCTGCTAATGGATACTCACCTTTTTATGAAAAGAGGCAGTCTGGGTCACCGCAATGTCAATGAGTATCAGTTGCGATATTTTTAAGATTGTAGTGCGGACCAATCAGAATGTTTGCGCCAGATATTTGAAATGCACTCATTTTTTAATTTGTTTTAAAAAAATGTTTGAACAATAACAACCCAGAACGTCCTTCGTTTTTAGGAATGCTATTTGATCACAATTGCGGGGCCAAACGGTCGCGCTCCATGAAATATTTTTCAAAGTCGAAGGGTTTAATATAAGCGAAACAAGGGGGAATTATAAGATTACAAAATGTTGTGGGGCCTCAAGCTAACCAGTTAAAATACCTGATGGTTAGTACGGGTTTTGCTCACTAAAAGAAGCAATGAGTAAATTTCGGCTTTACTCTCAAACTTAACCATTGCACATTCTAAAAACATATTACCGATTCGAACTGAAAAAGCAGATTACTTATTTGATAAAGACTAGCTAAATGTTAGGCTTTAAAGTTGACACTACGGTCACTAAAAGGATTTGTTGTTGCGGCCAAACGAAAACTACGTTTAAGGGGGAAAATCGCTCGATCTTGCATTACAGTCATTTTTAGGTTCATTGGATTGAGCTGAGCACTGTATGAAAACTTATATGATGGAAGGCCTCGAAATGTTTTAAGAGCTTTACCGGCGGGAAAGCTGCACTATTGCGATTTATGAAATTATACATATTCCTAATTTACAGTTTAAGGATTGTTTGTGGGGGGTTGGATCATTTAATATAAAAATTGCAGACATAGCAGGGAAAGTTGTGAAATGCAATAACCTACATTGTTTTGGAAATAAAATAATAAACTGTACTAAAAAAAAATGCTCGTGGGCCTGAAGAACCAGGAGTTACATTAGCGACTGTGTGGTGTATAACCTTAGAATTAAAGAACCTTGCAGACGTTGCGGACTGTGAACAGAATGGTGATATAGGCACATTGTATGGTTTTGAGTACATAAAGTTGGGGATTATAAACGCAAAGAGGTTGGCGACAGCAGAATAAGTTTCCTAAACTAGAAAAGCTGGCGCAATACTAGAAGAATAGAAGATTGCGCCAGTATGAATATAAAATTAGTTCGTAAGCCCCTGACCCTCAAATGGCACTTAGAACCATATTTAGAATGGGACATAAAATTTGATTCATAAGACCATTTACATATTTTAGCCATCAATAGTTTCAGCAAAGCATTCAACTTGGCTTTGCCATGTAAGTCTTTATGCCAGACGACAATAGTCGGAAAGAGATTGAATATAAAAAAAAAAAAACACGTGTGGAATAAACAGTACATCCTCCACAGAAGAGTAAAACGGTTAAAGGGGATGCTTCTACAAAAAAAGTACAGTTCATTCCGAAATGATTTAGGAGATGCGGTCAACAATGATATTTGAATTTCAGGCTTAAAAAGTAAGGTGAGGGATGGGGTTGTGGGCGTTAGTGACGTCCTTCTAAAAAGGGATTCTAATTAGCTGGCAAAACTTAGACGTTTGAAAAACGTAAAGTTACGTCGTCATATCTTCACAAGGAGTGGATTTTAAGGTCAGACAACAAGCAACAAAATCAATATTAGTTCTAAATTAGATAACAATCTTACAGAACTGAATTGGATTAATCTTTGCATTTAGGCCTCTATAGGGTTTTATTAACTGAACAAGTTTTGACAGAGAGTATGATAAAAAACAATAACTGGATTTGATTAAATTTGTTATTAAAATATGGAGCAGTTAATATTTATGTCAAAAACTCCTCATTGCTCATGGATTTGTGGGCAGAATGGTTGTGGAAAAACATTATTTTTCCTCGACCTGTTACAAACTGTTTATGTTATAATTTTAATCATATGGTGGTTTTCTGGTCCATCACTTAATGAACAAAGCATTCATGATCAGAAGGTTTATGATGGATGTTGAGAACATTATTTTTAGTTATCATTGCAAATATAACAGAGTGAGTGTCTAGGAAACATTTTATAGGACTGTTGAAGGAACGCAGACACTATTTATTATAGTTGACTGCTTCAGCAGAAAGAGAATAGTTTAAAAGTGAAAACTTTGTCGAATCTAGCTCTTTCAGTGGAAGTCATGCTAGGATAAAGTGTGTGGATTTTATGTCAGAAATAATAACTCAGTTTAAGAAAGGACTTTGAGAAACAGTTAAAAGACTGTAGTTTTATTTCACATGAAACAGAGACTCATTGAAAGAATGTTTGCGTGAAAATGTGTGATTGATAACGATCAGGAAAAACACAGGATTAAGCAATAACTAAAAATTTCAAAAAGTTTAGAAAGATTAGTATTGAAAACGGATAAACCCTACACAGTATGTTTGTTTGTAGATAATCGTTATTTTGCGTTATTGAATAGTCTTGCTTGTTAGAGAACGTATAAATGCCAGTCCTGGGCACTTTCGCCCGATACTTGGGTGGAGGAGCAAGTGCACAGAACAGACATTTATTAGTTCTCTCATTTTATTAGGTATTCACTAACGCCACAACCCCATCCTCTCCACATCCTGTAAAGACAGAAATTTCAAATTATCATTGTGAACGGTATCCTAATGTTCTGCTTGGAAAGAACTTGGATTTTTGTAGAAGTTTTTTTACAACTGTTTCGTTTCTGTGGAGGATGTACTGTTTTTTCCCATACGGGCGTTATTTCAATTTCTTGCCGACTATTGTCGTCAGGATAAGACTTACATTAAGGACCAGAGTTGAATGCTTTTCTGAAAACTTTTTTGACGGCTAAATATGTAAATGCGGCTGTGAATTCAAATTTTATGTCCCATTCTAAATATGGTTCTAAGGGCCATTTGAGGTCAGGTTTTCGAAACTATTTTATATTCATACTGGCCAACATTATTTGCCTTAGATTGCGCAGTTGTTCTAGTTTAGGAAAACTTTTTGCTGTCGCCAACCTCTTTGCGTTTATCATTCACCTTCTTTAGTGTACTCAAAACAATAACCAAAGGCCTATCTCACCGTTCTGTTCAATGTCCGCAAACGACATGCAAGGTCTTTTTAATTCTAAGGTTATTAACCTCAAGGAGCTAATGTAACTCAGGTTTCTTCTGGCCAGCGCATTATTTTTTTAGTATGCGGTATTATTTTATTTCTAAATTCATTGTGTAGGTTATCAATTTCAAACTTTCCCCTCTTTGTCTGCAATTTTTATATTTAATGATCGACCCTCCACAAATAATCCTTTTTAAACTGTATTTAGGGAATTTGTATAATTTCATAATCGCAATATGCGCTTTCCCTGACGGCTGAGGCTCTTAAAACAGTGAGGGCCTTCCGTCATATAAGTTTTCATCATTGCTCAGCCATCCCAAATGAACATTGAGATAATGAATGTAATGAAGATCGGAGCGGACTTTCCCCTCATAAATAGTTTGGTTGCGTGTAACTCTAAATCTATAATTGTAGCTGTAAAACCTAACATTTTTAGCTAGTCTTATCAATATAGTAACCTCCTTCTTCTTCTGGTTGAATGTTAACATTGCTTTTAGAATTGGCAATTGTTAAGTTTGAGAGTTAATGCCAAAGTTACTATTGCTTCTTTTAGTGAGCAAAAACCCGTAATAACCAATAGGTATTGTTAACTCGCTAACTTTGGCACTGTTTTGTCAACTTTTTGAACCTTATTATTCTCCTTGGCTTACGCCTATATATAAAATACGACTTTGTAAATATTTCATGGAGCGCGACCGTTTTGGCCCCCGCTATTGTTATCAATGAGCATGGTCTAAAAATCGATGGGGACGGTATTGGGTTGTTTTGGTACAAACGTTTTTTTAACGAAATAAAAATGAGTGCATTCTATATACTGGTGCAAATTATTCTGGTTGGGCGCAATACAATCTTAAAAATATAGCAACTGGATACTCTTGACATTGCTGTGAACCAGACTGCCTTTTTCGTAAAAAGGTGGTTCTCCATGAAGAGCTATTCTTAACCCCCCTATTGAAACGAACCACATCAAGAGCGTGGTTTAGTATCCGGATGCAGTTTTATCAGATCCAGTTAAAACTTTGCTGTGTTTTGGCATCAACCTGGGTGTGGATGTGTCGTTTGCTGATCAATTTAAATCACCATGATCTTGGTGAGGTCAGTGTACAGATGTTATCTCATTTTTATTACACCTTTCGACGTATTTTGACTAAACGAACTGAGCAAGCCCGCCTCAAAATTACACAAATGGGACTCAAACCGCGTGTTAATGCCACTCACGCAAACAGATATAGACATGAAGGCTTTGAAAGGAATCTGTAAAACGAAATTCATATTAACATCAAGACAGGCTTTGACAAAAAGTTGGATCATAAATCTGGCCTAGGCGACTTTTTTTCGGGCACGCACAGAAAGTATTAACTAATGATGGCATCCTCCTTTCAAATCTTCTTTTTGGGACTCACAAACTGTTGGCCGGTGGTCCCATACAGACAAGAGCATAAAACAGCATGGTAAAACATTTTATCTTAGACACTTCTAAGGGCCCTAACTAGGGCGGAATAGAAACGAATAACGACTCTATTCGTTACTTAGTTTGGTGTTTGCTAGGTTCGAAAGCACAGGCAAGATCGTGCTTAACTGATCCTTCCTATGGCTTTGACGCACCAAAACATTACTTATGCAAATTTGAGGACGCCATTAATTCTACAGTTGATTTACTTAAGTATTCAAGGTTACCAACAGGTTTTACATAATACGCAAGATCGAAAAGTTGATGTGCTGTTGGCACTGGTTTATACATGCTGCCTTCTGACCTCAGACTCCGATAGTACAATAATAAATATTATATTGATAATTCTATAGCAGGCAATGAACAGGAAGGTTGAAAAACGACATAAATTCTGAGCCAGTAATATTCCAACAATAAAAGAACGCCAAGTTAAAGTCATCCAATCCCGAAGTCCAAACCCCAAAGTTATTGAAGACTCAGCATAGCTCGCGGACTTGTTCGCGATGATGACCATGAATATGAAAAAAGACAGCGTTGTTGTTGGATTAATCGGAATAGGATTACTTGGTCTTTATCTTATAAATGTAACCCACTATTACGAGAATAATGCCCATAAGTGCTCGGCCATAAAAGCCAATACTTAGCTTGTGCAGTAGACAAAAGCCAGCTAAACATACTCCCTAACTATACCGGTAAAGAGTCTATAGCTTATACCAGCTAATTTTTTTAATAAACGCATAATGATAAGTTGTTTTTTTACCATGATTTTTCAGGGCGGAGGCGAGGCGGCGGAGGCACTGAACTTTGACCACCGCCGTCCTGTGAGAGCCATCACCAGTGTACTTATTGCAATCCTAAGGCGTTATAACGCTTGCTAATGTGACTCCGTGTTCTCTAAACAGTGTTTCTTATTCTTACTGCTAGTGTCGTGTCTTCATATAAAATTTTTCGTTCGTGTCTCTTATTCTATTCCACTTGGTTTCGTAATTGGTCGAGCGATATGTAGTCAGCGCTTCTAGTCTGGCCGATCTTTCTTGTTCTAGATTTTTTAGTCTTTGTCTTATTCTTTCTTTAATATCAGGTCCTCCGTGGTAAGTCGTCAGCCTCAACGAGTTTTTCTTTTTCTCTTTTTTTATGCTCATCTAGTTCACCTAGTTTTGCTAAATTGTTTGTTAATTCGCCTTTGATGCTTCATCAAAGCATGATCAAGGGCTGCTATTTTCTCGCATGGGTAGCGGTGTGTCGTTATGTACTTTAATGGGGGGGGTTTGGGTTTCTTCTGAAAAAACTGGTTTCTGCTTCTATTGCATTTATTATTTTCAACTGTCGATTGATTTAATCTTCAAGTTCCATGTTTTTGTATTGGTTAGCTGTTGGAGTTCCTGCCCGTGTGTTTTGAGTTTAGGAAACTGCCTCCGCCCTTAATTTCGGGTATATCAAGACCAAGGCGATTTTGATTCTTTCACACTGAGTTTTGTATTAATTGTATCTTGGCTAAAAACTTTGATGGTCGGGTTTAGTTGTTAGCCGAACAAGTTGCCTTGATCGTTTTTTTACAGACAAATGATCATCTTTTTAATTCAAAATCATTGCGGTCTATAAATTCGGGAGGTTCTTGTCCTAAACTTTCGTAAAATGATTTAACCTTACTTTCTGTTAATTATGCCGCATTGAATGAGCGTTGAGCGATGCTGTGTCAAAGGGATACATTTCACTCATGTTCGTCTCAAGATCAAAAAATATAATCTTCTGCATCTTCAATGCCTGCCATGGTTTTAAATAATTAATTAATTTTTTTTTTTGTTTATAAAAAAAATGTCACAAGCACATGGCTCGATTCTTGAACCGCATAGAAGACTGAAAGAAACCTTTTGGCGTGAAGGGAAATAAGCGGACTATTACTGTTCCAATAATCCATTACATGACAGCAGATCAAAATCTTACTGTCAAATTTTCATGATAGGAGCTGATGACGTGATTGCTGCATGGCTCTGCGCCGTCTTCTTTTCAAAATAGTACTTCGCTTCACAACAGACACACGCAGGACAGTTGTCAGAATTTGGGGGGCCAATCGTTAAGAAATTTCGTATTAAAACTTGAGGGGCAGAAAAATATTTTCTTTACACAATGCAGACATATTTTTAACCTATTCTGATCTATGGGCTAACGGGAATGAAAGGGCTGATCTGCGTTTCACGGATAGAAAATGAAGAAGCTCTAAAACATAGATAGGTGCGCAGATACTTAAGACAGCAAAAAAAAGTTATCGCGGCTGTAAATTTGCAGTTTGGAAATCGCCTTTTCCATTCATTTTAGATTTTGAGTTGTTAAAAAGCGCATGCGCCATACTTTCAAGGGAGCAATAAAAGAACAGATTGTCATATGAACGAACTTTTAATGAATACACACGGGTTATCAAATCATCTTGACACCGAAGCAAAGTACAGCATTTCTGACCATCTCGTTAGAGTTTGACGTTGTTAGCAACACTAATTTAGCAAGGCTGATTGAACAACAAATATCAGTTTCAATTAACTAGCAATATATTAGAAGAGTGATTCATCATACAACATATCCCTAAGCAGGCAGGACACTATATGGAATTTAGTTTAGTGCCGCCAGCAAGATCGCTTAAAGGTATTTTTATTGCTGTGTGAAGATGAAGAGAACCATTCAAAAGAGGAAGTGAAAAGTTTTTTAATCCAAAAATAAACGAAAGTACAATGCTCGATTGAGGCAGTCCTAACCAAATCTATGCTAGCGGGCTTAAACCTTATCGGCATTTTGGATGAATAAGAAAATGTTTGGAGGTGGGAGGTGTAGAAAATCCTAAACAGTTGACCTTGTGGCTAAAGATCTACACCTTCACCGTGTAAGACTTGATGATTATTTAACACAAAATACGGGTTTATGATTGACTAAGGTCAACGGAGGTAATCAGTTAATGGAACGCGGGAGGAAACTGTGTGAGAGGACGTAATAACATTCAAATTGATCCACTCCCACCTAAGAAGCAGCCGATAAAACCGCCTTAATGTACATTTGTTTTTTAATATATGATGCGAAGCTGAATATTGAAAATACAGATAAAAGATATACAATTACTAAATTATTTTTATTTTATAAAAAAGCATGTCTGTTAAACAATATCAAAATGTTGCCTACAGCCGCTCCAAAAGAAGGATAGTAGAAACCCTAACAGAAAAACCTTCAGATTAACCCAACATTACACAAATGCAGCAACAGTACTAGTGCAAGACCTTTTCAAAATAAGCAAAAACCAAACGAAGGTATGCTGAGGCCTTTAATGATGTTACATATGTTATATGGAGGCATCGACTATTAAGTGCTCTATCAGCAGGAACGAGTGTTGGTCTAATTAGAAACGGCATAGGCGCACCGCAGCTTTACCTTTGGAGGTTTGTCTTTTAGTTCGGCCTGGGTTCATTAGCTGTAAGTGCGGCGGCTGGCAAAAAAATTAAAAAATAAAAACTCCAAAAGCACACAGCTATGTTCAACTAATAACGGCTAAACTTGTTCGTTTTTAAACTGACAATAAATAAAGCGCTTGTTGACTCAACATCACGGATGAAGAATTTAATCGTTTACAGGCCGATTTTGATGACTACAAAAGACAAAAGGTTGATTCTTCAAAGAAAGGCGGGGGCAGTTTTTCTCAACAGCCAGACCGCGAGCAGATAAAAAAGGAATGCTTAAAAAAAGTAAAACGAAACTAAACTCTGTTCTCAACAGCTCACATTAACAAGCCAAAGGGCGTTTATAACTTTAGTTTATGAGTCCAAGCGCAAAAAGACGGTTGATATTGGGTTCTGATTAAGTATTTTTTTTTTTAATTTAATAAATATTTTGGCTTAGAAAAGAAAGGAACAGCATGGCTAAGATATATGAAGGACAAGACGAAATTGTTTTGAGGAATGCTTGAAAGGAGGGAGAGCGTTTATCAAGAGCCTGAATGTATTGATTTAGAAGTCATTGACCCAACAAACGTACAGGCAAGTGTTGTTAATGCTATTCTCAAGTTCAGGCAAAACTACATAGACCCGCCTGTTTAAGTAATGTTTGCTGTTTAATCGACTAATGTAACAATAAATGAAGAAAATCTAGAAGTCTGGGTCTCGACTAAACAAAACAGTCTATGCTTCCTATAATGACTTAACACCGGTCTGGCTGACGAATGCTTACACAGTTTGACGCTGCCGTGAGAAGCTAAAATGAGAGGCTCTGGTTGCCCCGTGATTGGTCAGAGGCGAAAGTCTAAGAGTTAGATTAAAACAGGCTAAGTATGCGCGATTGTAGGCAGGGCTTACATTCCACTACTCGGGAGTGCTTTAAAGAGAGCAGTTGTAACATAAAAAATTCAGTCAACAAGATGATTCAATGTTGGTGCGTTTTGCTTAGGTGCATCATGTTCGCGAAAACGCAGAGAGAGTGACTAACTATCGGCAATACGCACGATCTTAACTTCAATGGGAATATCCTTTCCTGTTAGGTAGGACCAAATTGATCAGTTTGAGAACAAAACAAACCAATAACTGTTAATGTATACACATGGGATGAGGAAACAAATTGGCGCCGATAGTTAAAGTGTCCTAGAACAGTCAACATTAGGCGAACAGCCAAAAGTCATGTGGACTTATCTAATGTTTTCGCCAGCAGGGCTGACCCATTACACATTGATTACGCACAAAGAGGCAGATTATTGGCGTGCATACTTCAATAAAACAACATACAAGAATTCTGCAGAAAATGTTTTAACAAGAATTCCATCTGTGAAGCGCGAGTGAAACATATAAAACATTGTAAAAGTTCTGTAGACTGTAAGAAAGAACTTAACTACGCCCCCCCGCCAGGTATAAAGTTAGTTTTAAGAACTGGTGAAAACGGCTGCAAACAAAGTCCATACGCTAGTGTACGCAGATCTTCGAGTCGCTTATGTTACTTATGAAGGGCCAGCACCACAAAAACTTCGAAAAACAGTCTTAATGAGTAATCATCAGATTTGTGCAAAAGAAAAGAAATAACTTTGTCGAAACTAGTTTCGTGGAAGCATGTAGGATAGTGTGTGGATTTTAGTCAGAAATTAACTCAGTTTTAAAAGACTTTAGAGAACAGTTAAAGACTGTAGTTTTATTTCACATGAAAGACAGAGACTCATTTGAAGATGTTGCGTGAAATGATGTTATTGAAACGATCAGGAAAACACAGGATTAAGCAAAAACTAAAATCTGAAAAGTTTAGTAAATTAGTATTGAAAACGGATAACCTACACAGTATGTTTGTTGTAGATAATCGTTATTTTTGGTTATTGAGTCTTGCTTGTTAGAGAACGTATAAATGCCAATCCTGGGGCACTTTCGCCCGAAAACTTGGTGGAGGAGCAAGTGGCCCAGAACAGACATTTATTAGTTCTCTCCTTTTATAAGGTCATCACTAACGCCCACAACCCCATCCCTCTCCACATCTTTAAAGACAGAAATTCAAATATCATTGTGAACGTGTCTCTAATTTTCTGCTTGGAAAGAACTGTAATTTTGTAGAAGCTTTTTTTACAACTGTTTCGTTTCTGTGGAGGATGTACTGTTTTTTCCCATACGGCGTTATTTCAAATTTCTTTCCGACTATTGTCGTCCGGCATAAGACTTACATGTAAAGGACCAGAGTTGAATGCTTTTCTGAAACTTTTTTTGACGGCTAAAATATGTAAATGGGCTTATGAATTCAAATTTTATGTCCCATTCTAATATGGTTCTAAGTGCCATTTGAGGTCAGGTTTTCGAACTATTTTATATTCATACTGGCCAACATTATTTGCCTCTAGATTGCGCAGTTGTTCTAGTTTAGGAAACTTTTTGCTGTCGCCAACCTCTTTGCGTTTATAATCACCATCTTAGTGTACTCAAAACCATACAAAGCGCCTATCTCACCGTTCTGTTCAAAGTCCGCAACGTCTGCAGGTCTTTTAATTCTAAGGTTATACAACTCACAGGAGCTAATGTAACTCCGGTTCTTCTGGCCCACGCGACATTATTTTTTAGTAGCGTATTATTTTATTTCTAAAAACAATGTGTAGGTTATCACATTTCACAACTTTCCCCACTTTGTCTGCAATTTTTATATTAAATGATCCGACCCTCCCACAAACTAATCCTTTAAACTGTAAATTAGGGAATTGTATAATTTCATAATCGCAATATGCAGCTTTCCCTGACGGCAGAGCTCTTAAAACAGTTGAGGGCCTTCCGTCATATAAGTTTTCATCAGTGCTCAGCTCATCCAAATGAACATAGAGTAATGAATGTAATGCAAGATCGAGCGGACTTTCCCCTCATAAGTAGTTTTGGTTGGTTTGTAACTCTAAATCTATAATTGTTAGCTGTAAAACCTAACATTTTAGCTAGCTCTTTATCAAAATAGTAACTCCTTCTTCTTCAGGCTTGAATGTTAACATTGCTTTTAGATTTGCATTGTTAAGTTTGAGAGTAATGCCCAAAGTTACTCATTGCTTCTTTTAGTGAGCAAAACCCGTAATAACCATCAGGTATTGTTAACTCGCTAACTTTGGCCCCTGTTTTGTCAACTTTTAGAACCTTATATTCTCCTTGGCTTCGTTATATTAAACCATACGACTTTGTAAAATATTTCATGGAGCGCGACCGTTTTGGCCCCGCAATTGTTATCAATAGCATGTTCTAAAACGAAGGACGGTCTTGGGTTGTTATTGTTACAAACATTTTTTTAAACGAAATAAAAATGAGTGCATTCAAATATACTGGTGCAAAATATTTGTTGGGCCGCATACAATTTTAAAAAAATATAGCAATGATATCTTGACATTGCTGTGACCCAGACGCCTCTTTTCAAAAAAAGGTGAGTACCCATTAAAGAGCTATTTAAAAACCCCCCTATTGAAAACGACCACATCAAGAAAGGTTTTTTTAGTACCCGATCAGTTTTATCAGAACCAGAAAACTTTGCTGTGTTTTGCGCTAACGGGGTGTGGAGTGTGTAGTGTTTTTAAATCCCATGATCTTTGGTGGGTCAGTGTACAGATTTCTTTTTTTACCCCTTCAGATATTTTGATGAACTGCAGCGCCATTCCCCAAATAAAAAAACCCGTTTACCCACTCAGCAACAGAATAGCTAAAGGCTTTTAAAAGGATTGTAACAAATTCAATTTAACATAAGACAGGCTTTAGACAAAAGTTGGATCATAATGGGGGCTAGGCGCCCTTTTTTCGGGGACGCACGAAGTATAACTATGATGGCATCCTTTTTTTAAATTTTTCTTTTTTGGACAAAGTTGACCCGGGCCCCTACAGCAAGAGCATAAAACGCAGGCAACATTTATTTAGACACTTCAAAGGGGCCCAAACTAGGGGGGAATAGAACGAATAACGACTTATTCGTATTACGTTTGGTTTTTGTAGGTTGCAAGCACAGGCAAGACGAGCATAATGACCCTTCTATGGCTTTGACGCACAAAAACAATATTAGCAAATTTAGAGGACGCCTTTAAAATTTACAGTTGATTTCCTTAAAGTATTCAAAGGTACCAAATGTTTTAAATACGAAAGATCGAAAAGACTTTGCTGTTGGCCTGGTTTTACATGCTGCCTTCTGACCTCGATCCAGTAGGTCAATAAAAAAACTATAATAATAAAATTTTTTATAGCAGGCAATGAACAAAAGGGTTTGGGAAAAAAAAAACGACAAAAATTTCGAGCCAGTAATTTACAAAAAATAAAAGAACCCCCAAGATTAGTACCAACCCCCGAAGTCCAAACCCCAAAAGTTATTGAAGACCGCAAAGCCGCGGACTCTGTTCGGATACCATGAATATAAAAAAGCAGCGTTGTTCTTGGATTAACTGGCATAGGATTATTTGGTCTTTATCTTACAAAATAGAAACCCCAACTATTACGAGAACTAATCCCCTAAGTGCCGGCCATAAAGCCAATCTTTGCTTGCAGTAGACAAACCCAGCTAACAATACCCCCTAATACCAGGTAAAGAGTTATGCTTTACCAGCAAATTTTTTTAAAAAACCCCGCAAAATGTAAAGTTTTTTTTTTTCCCCCATGATTTTTTTGGCGGAGGCGTGGCGGCGGAGGCACTGAACTTTGCCACCCCGCCTGTAAGACCCATCACCAGTGTACTTTTGAAAATTAAGGCCGTTATAACGCTTGCTAATGTGCTCCGTGCTCTTAAACGTGTTCTTATTTTTTCTGCTGTGTCGTTTTCATATAAAATTTTTTTCATGTTTCTCTTATTTATTCCTTGAGTTCGAAATTGGCCCGGGTTGTAGCAGCGCTTCTAGTTTGCGATCTTTCTTGTTCAAGTTTTTTATCTTTGTCTTATTCTTTTTTTAAATCGGCCCTACGATGGATCGTCACCCTCAACGATTTTTTTCTTTTTCTCTTTTAATGCTCATCAGTTTCCCCTGTTTGAAAAATTGTTTGTTAATTCGCCTTTGATGCTTTAAAAGCAGTCAAGGGGCTATTTCTCGCGGGGTAGCGGGGGTCGTGTATGTCTTTAAGCTGTTTTTTAAAAAAAACTGGTTTTGCTTCTATTGCATTTATTATTTATCTGTCGATTGTTTTAAATTCTTCAATTTCCATTTTTTGTATTTGGTTAGCTTTTGGGGGTTTCCCTGCATGTGTTTTAAAGTTTAAAAAATCCCTCCCCCCTTTAATTTCGGTCAAACAAGCCCAAGGCGTTTTGATCTTTACACTGGTTTTTGTTTATTGTACTTTGGCTAAAAAATTTGATGGGTCGGGTTTAGTTGTAAGCCAAACAAGTTGCCCTTGATCGTTTTTTCAGACAAATGTCTTTTTTAATTCAAAATCTTTTGGGTCTATAAATTGGGAGGTTCTTGTCCTAAACTTTCGAAAAAATGTTTTAAACCTTACTTTCTGTTAATTCATGCCGCATTGAGAGCGTTGGCGATGCTGTGTCAAAGGGATCATTCATCTGTCGTCCCCAAGATCAAAAAACATAATTTTTGCTCTTCAATGCCTGCCATGGTTTTAAAAAATTAATTAATTTTTTTTTTGTTTTTTAAAAAAATGTCACAGACATGGCTCGATTCTTGACCCCATAGAAGACTGAAGAACCCCTTTTGGGGTGAAGGGAAAAAAGGGACTATTACTGTTCCCAAATAATCCATTATATTGATGAGATCAAATTCTTCGCAAAATTTTCCCGACCCAGGAGCAGATGACGGATTGTGCCAGGCTCTGCGCGTCTTACTTTCAAAAAAATATCGCTTCAACAACAGACACAAGCAGGACAGTTGTCCCGAATTTTGGGGGGGGCAATCGTTAAGAAAATTTCTATAAAATTGAGGGGAAGAAATATTTCTTTACACATGCAGACTATTTTAACCCATTTGATCTATGGCTAACCGGGGTGAAAAAGGTGATCTTGCGTTTCAAGGAATAGAAAAAAAAGAAGCACTAAAACATAGAATAGGTGCCCGGGGAACTAAAGACGGCAAAAAATATCGGTGTAAATTTTGGTTTTTGGAAAACGCTTTTCCATTCCCCTTTGATTTTGGGTTGTTAAAAGGCATGCGCCCTATTTTAAGGAGCATTAAAAGACAGATTGTCAATTTAATAAACTTTTAAAGTACAAACGGGTTTTTAAAAATCAGACCCCCGAAAAAGTACGCATTTCTGACATCTCGTTAGATTTGAGTTGTTAGCAACCCTATTAGCAAGGGTGATTAACAACAATATCAGTCAAAATTTCAATATATTACGAAAAAGTGTTCATCTACAACATATCCCAAAAGCAGGGCAGACACTTATGGGAAATTTTTGTTTTAGTGCCGCAGCAAGTCGCTTAAAAGGGATTTTATTGGTGTGAAAATGAAGAAATTCAAAAGAGGAAGTGAAAAGTTTTTAAACCAAAATAACGAAAGTACAATGCTCGATTGAGGGGGTCCCCAAATCTATGCTAGGGGCTTAAACCTTTCGCATTTGATGGAAATAAGAAAACTGTTTGGAGGTGGGAGGTGTAGAAATCCAACAGTTGACCTTGGGCTAAAGATTACACCTTCACAGTGTAAGACTTGATGTTTTTAACAACAAAATCGGTTTATGGATTGACCTAGGTCAACGGGGTAATCGTTCATGGAAGCGGGGGAAATGGGGGAGGGCGTAAAAACATTCAAATTTATAAAGAAAAAGAAACCGATAAAACCCCTTAATGTACATTTGTTTTTAATATATGATGCGCAGCTGAATATTTAAAAAAAAAGATTAAAAGATATACAATACTAAATTATTTTTATTTTTTAAAAGATGTTGTTAAACATTATCCAAATGTGCCCCGCGCCCCCAAAAAAAGAGTAGTAGAAACCCTAACAAAAAAAACCCTTAGATTAACCAACATTTTCCAAAAACAGCAAATACTAGAGCAAACCTTTCAAAATACAGCAAAAAAAAACGAAGGTATTCTGCTGCCCTTTTAAAGGTTACATATGTTAAACTGGAGCTCGACTAAAGTGCTTATCAGCGGAAAGAGTGTTGGTCTTTAGCAAAGGGCATAGGCGCACCCGCAGCTTTACCCCTAGGAGGGTTTGTCTTTAGCTCTCGGCCCGGTTCATTAGTGTAAGTGCGGCGGAAAAAAAAAAATTAAAAAAATAAATCCAAAAGCACACCTATGGTTCAAATAAAAACGGCCCAACTTAGTTCGTTTTTAAACTGACAATAAATAAAACGCTTGTTGACTCAAACATCACGGATGAAAAATTTAATCGTTTACAGGCGATTTTGATGATACAAAAGCAAAAGTTTGACTTCAAAAAAAGGCGGGGGCAAATTTTTTTCAACGCCAGACGCCGAGAGATAAAAAAAGGGAAAGCTTAAAAAAAATAAACGAAAAATTAAACTCGTTCTAAAAAGCTCACATTAACAATGCCCAAAAGGGGGTTTTTTACTTTAGTTTTGAGTCCAAGCGCAAAAAGACGGGGATTTGGTTTGATTAAATTTTTTTTTTTTAAATTTAAATAATATTTTGGGTTGAAAAAAAAGACAGCATGGGGTAAAATATAGAAGGCGACGAAAATTTTTTGAAGGAAAGTTGAGAGAGAGGTTTACAAGGCATGAATGATATTGATTTTTGAATCATTGACCAAAAACGTAGGCAAGTGTTGTTAATGCTATTTTTCAGTTCCCGGCAAATAAAAAATAGACCGCCCGTTAAAATAATGTTTGCGTTTTAATCGACTATGAAAAATTAAATGAAGAAAATCTAGAAGCTGGGTCTCGACTAAACAAAAGATATTTTTTCCTTAAGATTTTAAAACCCGGTTGGGCGACGAACGCTTAACAGTTTGACGCTGCCCCTGAAGAAGCTAAAATGAGGGTTGGGTTTGGGCAGAGGGCGAAAAATCCTAGAGATTAGATTAAAACAGGCCCAAGTAGCGCCCATTGTAGGGAGGGTTACATTCCATACCCCGGGAGTTGGCTTTAAAAAGAGCGTTGTAAACTAAAAAAATTTAGCAACAAATGTTTATGTGGGGTTTTTTGAAAAGGCTGCTCATGTTCGCGAACACGCAGAGAGAGTGATAATTCGGCAATAGCCAAAGATCTTAACTTTAATGGAATTCCTTTTCCCCTTAGTGTAGACCAAATTGACAGTTTGAAGAACAAAAAAAACCCAAAAACGTTTAAAGTAACCTGGGTGAGGAAACAAATTTGGGCCAATTAAAATGTCCCAAAAGAACAGTCCAACAATAGGCGAACCAGCAAAAGTCATGTGGACTTACTCCTAATGTTTTCGCCCAGCGGGGCCCTGCCCCATTACACATTAAATACGCACAATGAGCAGATTATTGGCGCATACTTCAAAAAACACTAACATAAAAAGAATTCTGCAGAAAATGTTTAACAAGAATTCCATCTGTGCAACCCGCGAGTGAACATATAAAACATTGTAAAAGTTCTGTAGACTGTAAGACAGAACTAACTACGCCCCCGCCAGGATCTAAAGTTAGTTTTAAGAACTGGAAACGGCTGCAAACAAGTCCATACGTAGTTTACGCAGACTTCGAGTCGCTTATTGTTCCTATGAAGGGCCAGCACCACAAAAACTTCAAAAAAACAGTCTTATTGAGTAATCATCAGATTTGTTCATTTGCCTTCATTTTTGTTTAGGTCGGATGGCGTTTATTCAGAACCAGAATTATATAGGGGACCAGATGCTGCAGAAACATTCTTAAAACGCATGCAGCAAGTGGTAACGCCTGTTCTAATAATCTAAACTTATCTGAAATCATAATGGCGCCTGAAGACCAAAAAACAGTATGGCTCAGCCACGCATTGTTGGATTTGCGGTTTAGAGCTAACGCCCAAGAGTGTAAACCCCACAGTAAGAGACCATGATCACATTAGTGGGAAGTTTAGAGGTGCAGCGCACAGTAAATGCAATCTTCAACTAAAGTTTGATCCAAAGACATGGAAGCTCCCTGTTATTCTTTCACAACTTGCGAGGTTATGACTCCACCTTATATGCAAGCAGTAACCAGCGCCTTCAGGGTAGCATGCATTGCACAGTCATCAGAAAATTAAAATGTGTTTCACTTTAAATAAAATGTCTTTTTTATGACTCTATGCAACACATGATGGGATCGTTAGAGTCACTAGCTATGTCCTTAAAGTCCTGCCCAATAACAGAAGAATATTTTGACCCAACTCTCGTTAGAAAGGGCGTTTATCCTTATGAGTACATGAACAGTTGGGAAAGGTTTGACGAAGA
Organism: Conus ventricosus; assembly: GCA_018398815.1. Classification (NCBI taxonomy): domain Eukaryota; kingdom Metazoa; phylum Mollusca; class Gastropoda; order Neogastropoda; family Conidae; genus Conus; species Conus ventricosus. The sequence continues at coordinate 46,538,361 of CM031628.1, read as the reverse complement.
GACGCTTCCTCCTAAAGGCGCGTTCTTTTTAGTCTTTAAGAGGAAAGGACATCAGCGACTCCGATTACCAGCATGCTCAAGATGCTTGGCAAAAAGTTAGATTGTAAAACGATGGGAGACTATCATGATTCCTACTTGATGGGCTGATGTATGTTTTGTTGGCGGATATTTTTGAAAATTATAGAAAGACCTGCATGAAACATTATAGCCTGGATCCCGCGCATTACATTTTGCGCCGGGATGAGCTGGGATGCTTTCTTAAAGTTTACTGGAGTACAAATTGATTTATTGTCTGACTGCCAATGATTCAGATTTATTGAAATAACGGATTGCGTGGGGAATTAGTATGGCGTCGCTTCATTACTGTAAAGCAAACAACAAATACTTGGACGACTATGATCCGAGTTTAAAAATTCAACTATCTCATGTATTTAGATGCAAAACAATCTGTATGGGTGGGCTATGGCGCAATCGCTTCCATTACGCAACTTTAAAATGTACACAGGCGGCGATCCGAATAATATTCAAAAAGGGATTAAAATGGTTGGGCAGTTTAACGCCTGATCAAAAAGCGTGGTTTCATTCTAGAAGTTGACTTAGAATATCCTCAGGAGCTCCATGACCTGCATAATGCTATCCATTAGCAGCAGAAAGTCTTTAAAAATGGATCCAAGAGAACCCCCTAAACTTGTGCCTAATTTCGAGGCAAAAAAAAAATTTTGTCTGTCATTACAGACTTCTACAATTTTATTTAAGACATGGTTTAAAGTTAACAGCTGTTCATGTATAATTGCTTTCGATCAAGAACAGTTCATGAAACCATACATCATGAAAAAACACTGACCTCAGAACTAATTCCACAGATGCTTCAGAAAAAGACTTTTTCAAGTTGATGAACAACAGCTGTTTTGGAAAGACTATGGAGAATCCACAAAAAGCGTAAGGATGTAGATTGGTCACCAAAGAGAACGAAGCAATTAAGCTAACTTCAAAAAAATCAAATTTTAAATTTTATTTTTAGGACCTTTTTAGAAGAAATTTCCATTTTATTTTTTTGCCTTTTTGGCCATTAAATTTTTTATGAAATGAAAATAAAAATGAAAAGTGCTAAAATTATGGAGAACTGTTATACCACTCTTTTGTGTTATGGTTCCGCATCTTTGTACTTGAAGCTATGTCAATGACTGTAAGTGCGTACTTAATCTTTTTCGTCTAAACGTATAGAGGGTAAATATAGAAGATCCATTTGATGGGTGTCGGTTCGGTGTGATATTCACAAAGTGCGCTCTCTGTATTCGTTCTCGGCGCAGGTAAATAAATTTGCCAAAATCGCTTGTTTAGATAACCATTCTTTTGCTGTTTGTTCCTATCTAGTGCTTGGCTTAGCTTTTGTATTGCTGTGATGCCCTTCCACTATCCTTTGGGCGAAATTAATAGATTTGTTCATTTTTTTATTTCAGGCCATATTATGCGCAAAAAATTACACGACGGTATACAAAAGGCAATAAACGCGATTTCTTGCATCTTTTTTTTTCGATGGTTGATAAAAGTCACTGAATTTTGGTGGGGGCATGTCTGGATGGTTTGCCTGTTACTAGGATAATATGTTTTATTGCTTGATCAACATTTTTAAAATGTGTAAGCTGCATGCCCCTGTCTTTTCAGTGTGTCATTAATAAAATCTAACTGTCAAGTCTTGCTTTCATAAAGCGTTTGTGCAGCTGCTAGATGCTCATAGCTTTGTTTTGTCTTTTGCACTCGCTGTCATTCCCAGTTTTTTACAAATGCAAAATTACTGCGCTAAGCAAGGCATTCACCACAGCGCCGCCTATCATTATTGCGAGTGAAGCCCTATTTTTTTATAAATGTATTTGTTTTATTACATATTTTTATTGCTCTGGGATTTATTCTTGCTTAACTAGAAAATATTTCGTGGCAACGAAGCTGCAATGATAGCATCAGCTTTGCTGAATCCTCAAATGTCTAGTTTGCCAAGATCTGCCGGTTTTATTTATAACAAGGTTTACCAAGCATTGATTATCTAACTTAGACCACCAATAACAGTGAATGGTATACAAGGTTAGCAACAGTTTTTTTCAGTGCTCATTTTTTAGAAAATAAAAATAACTTATAATTCAGATAAAAAAACATGAATCAGTGCTGATCTACTACAGCTACAAGAGCGGCCTAAACTTCCTGAACTTATGAATGACCAAGTTGATGATAAGTATTATGCCCAAAACGGAGAGGCTGTATTCTTTGGCAGCATGTGGGAAAAACAAAAACAGGTCCTCGGACTGAAATTCAGCATAGAAACGATCAGCGAATGCTTCACAAAGAATTATAAAGTTTCATAACAGGTATGAGGCGCCAGCTAGGGTCTAGAATGGTGAAAAGTGTGCGGGCAAACGGTTCTTAGTTTGTACACAAACTAGTCAGTAGATTTGCCTTTTCCATTGGAAATTTTTTCTTTGAACAAGCTCTTACGTATGTATTTAGCAAGATCCAGTTTAACAAAGTCATTAGAGATTAGGGTGTGATTTATACTATAGATTTGGAACATTGTTATCGCATTAATCATGGGATTAATAACTTTTTAATCATATAGATTTTGTTTCTTCAAAATGAAACGAGCTGGAAAATCATTCAGGAACCAGAAAACACTGAATCAGGTGGATGAAAGTTACCAAGCCTGAAAATCAGAGAAACGCTGGAATCGGTGGAGACCATAAAAATCTTGGCGTGTTAAAGCAGTGAAAAAAAATTGAGAGTGGAAACAGAAAAAAAAAATTATGTACTGAATATGACTCATCATGAAAATACACTGCCAGCGCCAGAACAAGTTGATTCAATGCCGTATAAAAAACTCATGTGATACAAGGTCCCAAAGTCCTTCATGGAGAGTTGAACTTTAAAAATGTTGCCATTTTTGGCGCCATTGTGCTGATGGGGGCAGTTATTAGGCTATAAAAATATTATACACAATGGCACAGAAAACAAAGAAGTTATTAAAACATCCTGAACGCTAAATACAGAAAAAGCAACTGCACGCCAAACGCAATAACAAGCATCATTTTGATCATTTATAATGGAAATAATATTTTAAGAATTAAATTTTAAATTTTTTATAAAATTGATCATGGCGTATTATTAAAATGATAAAGTACTAAATAAAGATGGAGTTATAAAAGGACATTTCATAGCCGCATTGTAATCAATGCGGTTTGCTTAGGGTGTAAGAACTTCCTTAAGATTTATGCAGAGAACGCTGAGCAGACATCCTAAAGATGACGAGTTTTTTGAGGCGTGTGTGTACTATATTAGACATCTGCTATTTAAGATAAAAAACATAGATTGTATTTTTTTGTAATTATATGATAACTTAATAAGTATTGGTTGTACTAAAAGGATATGACTTAGTTATGATCTTAAGTTGACTTAAGTTTTAAAAACTTAATAAAAACTTATCAAGAACTTATTAAGAACTGAAGTATTAATTAAAAACTTACTTAGAACTTGGGTGACTTAATTAAAAAACTTAATAAGAATTGGGGTGACTTGGGGAGGTGGGAGTGTGTGTGGTTGGTAAAAGAGCTTTATATTTTGTCATGTGTAACAACTTGGTTGCAGACAGTGCTTGCGTTTTTGTAATGATTGGCTCTTTTGGTTGCAGTTCAAGCAGGCAAGTGCACAAAAAAAGTTTCTACACACCTCTCTTTTTCATCAGGTTGGGGACTATGGATTTGCTGCAGAGTACTAGTGTTTTTTTTTTAAAGTAAAATAATGCTTTGGCGCCTAATAGTTTGTAACAGGGCGTAGACAGCCAACGGCCCCAAAGCAGAAAAAAAGTCTGATCTCATGCTGATACCTTGACGCTCTAGGGTGTGAAGCGGTTGGAGCGTTTGAAGAAAGTAACGGCTTCTTGCCACTGTGACCTTTGACCGCTCTAGGGTTTAGAGCGATGAAGAACGGCTTGCACTGTGACTTTGACTGTCTAGGGTGAGCGCTGAAGAAAACGGCTTGCCACTGTGACCTTTGATGCTCTAGGGTAGAGCGTAGTTCTCTCCATGTGCGGACTTTGGAGGTTTGTGTTTGGAGTTGTATTGGTTTCTTGTAAGGAGTAGTCCAATTAATTTCTAATCTCTCACTGCTTGAAAACTTTAAATTTCAAATCTTCCTCATTGCGTTAGACTTCTATGAAAGAAAGACAATGTAGAAAACCTTTTAGCATATGGATTCAACAAACGAGCAACCTCTCTTAGTTTGCGAGATATGAAGGGGATATCCTACATTGCTCTTCAACCACTCATCCATTTTTGAGTATGCGCTCCACTGTCTTTTTCTGTGAAAAGGCCTTGAAGGTCTGTTTAAAATCAACATATTGAGTTAAAAAAATTGTTTGTAGCTTTGCTTTGAAGTGCCTATACCCCTCCTTCAGTTTATCAATAGCAACAGCAATAGACGTTATTTCCTCTGCCCAAAAACGAATACTTCTTTCCTAACTGTCATTCCCCATCACCTCTTTTGTTTTCGTATGGTGGTTGGAGTTTTTCTGGTGTCATCTTTGTTTTTTTGCTTGCTCTCCATACAAATCAGTTGCTTTCTTTTTGGTGGTTTTAGGGAGGCGGGTTGTTTCTTATTGATGATGGGCTGCCGCTCTCAACTCAGCAAAGCACTAACATTTGTGGCATGGTACTCCACATGATCGTCACGTATTGTCAGCTTAGAAATCTCCATGTTCTTTGTTTATTCTGCCATGATCAAAATATTATTATAAACAAAACCAACCTGCACAAAACCAGTTAAATATCTTTACTACACCACACTCCTTTCACGGCATGTGAGTGGCGGCCAAAAAGTGATTTTTTGGTGCAGTTTTGTAAGCAGGCCTTCAAACACTTTTTTCTGAAAAACACCGCGTCTTTCTGCCACACGTATTAAACTGGCTGTATCTTTGTCAACATATTGTCTTCAACGGAGCCAGCGCACACTTGATGATACACAATTTTTGTTCTTCAGTAAACCGGTTAGACACACAGCGCAGTAAAACCACGTACTGCTTGGCGACAGTCAGTGGAAGAATGTTGTGGGTTAAACTGTCGTGAGCGGTGCCGCTCATTGGCCAGGCTGTGACCAGCGCGCCACAGCTGGGCCAGTTTGGTGATGGAAAATGGGCGATCGCGAGCTGGGAGGAAGGAGTGGGGTAGGAGGAGTGCGGCAGTTTAATTTTTGCCGAAGACAACCTGAATGTAAACAGGGAGGCACGCCACGTAAGGGGGGGTATATGCTACTGTAAAACAGGGGCACATTTTTTTAATAGTGGGGTGTGTGTGTGTGTGTGTGTGTGTGTGTGTGTGAGTGTGTGAGTGTGTGTGTGTGAGTGTTGTGTGTGTCCTGTGTGAATACGAGCGTGGTGCGTGCGCTAGTGAGTGGCGTGTGTGTGTGCGTGCGTGCGTTCCTGCGTTGCACGTGTGTGTGTGTGTGTGTGTGTGTTTGTTGTGGCGGAGTAATTGTGTAAGCAGGTGCGCCTGCCTACCTTATGACGCCATAATTATAGGTCATAGGCTCCGTCGGGTACTGCTGCACAAACCAAAGCCTCTAATAGGGGTGTTCGTTACAGTGTCTCGCAAGTTTTAGGTTTGGTGGACTGTCTCGGCAAAAAATGTAGAATTGAAAATTGATGTATGCGCGGAAAATGATTAGGAAAAATAGTTTGAAAGTTTTACTTGCAGAGAACGGGGAAAACTTTATTCTGGGCCACTTTCGCGAAAAATGGTTTGAGGGCGAAGGTGGCCCAGAATGAATGGTTTTCCAGGTTCTCTGCCTAACAATACAATACAGTCGAAAGAAAACTACACGTTACAACACATTAACAAAACGTTTCAACACAACACAATTCACCACAACATGATTAATACGATATTTAATGATACTTGTTCTTTCATTTTTAGATGTGTATAAGGTTGGTCACACTTTATATTGACTGTTAGTCCGAGTTTCAGAATCACTTGAAAACAGGTGGTGAGTGACAGTTGAAAAGGAACATGTAGCAAAAATTTACATGATTTAAGATAATTTGAAAACCTCGAATTCAAACATAAACCTTAGCTTTGGATCAAAATGTACTATGATTTTATACATCCTTGTCATGCTGCAGTGAACAATATTAACCGGTTATAGTAATTGTTAAGGGTGGTTGTTCGATCTGATATATCCCACATTCTTTCCCTCCATGTGTCGATCTAACCCCAAACATCCATCTCACACCAACACAGAACAAACACAATTTGTCCAGGACGGGGGAAATCGTGATTGGTATTGCTTAATGCACTAGTAGATGTACTTATAAGTCAGGTTAAAACACCAGTCTCTTTGATCATACACGCATATGCACAATCATGCGCACACCAACATTCCTTTCTGGGAATGGGTTGTCACGCATTCGTTTCTTTTCGAACAGAGCTGAGATAAAGAATACAATTTCTATGTATTATAATTAATCATGAAACAATCAATTACCACACAAAGAATAAAATAACAATTTAAAGGATCAATGCACAAATAAAACATAAAAAGATCAATACTTCCTAATCGGGTTATAATAAAGAGATTTTATGCCGGTTTCACACACAACACGCTTTCACACCACACCACATTTTGAAAAAAGTCTCTTCACGTCTTCTTCAGACTGCTTGATGGTGTGCCTTGGTTGACTGGCTCAGGCTTCACGGACTGGGTTTCGAGGTGTCTCTGGGATTCGACGTTAGAACTCTTCTTCTTCGTTTTTACATCGGGGTTCAAAATTCAGTTTGTCTGTTTCACCCACCTCTGGATTCAAACTTAGTTTCTTCTCTTTCAGTTGTTTAAACTAAGACTTAGCAGTCTTTCTATTCAGACCGTTTCTCTCGACCGTTCTCTGTCCTGCTCACTCTTCCTCTTTCTCTCTCTCTGGTGTTGTTCTCTCGACCACGTGGGTTGTTGTTCTCCCTCAGTTTATATAGGAGGGAAACAAAGGATAACTCCCCTTTGAGCATGCCTTTGTTCCACGCTGCTTCTAAGCCTAGTTACAAGTACCCAGAATTCTCCAATCGCTACATTCCACACACATCAGCATTTACACACAACCCTACCTAATTTATTAGCAAAACACACTCTTAGCCCAGATGGACATGATTCCGCGACTTCGGTGGTTACTTAACACCGTAATTATCTTAAGGAGGGCTACTACAACCTCCACACGCATTCAGCAGCCTGACAATTAGAACAACACAGTGACCACGGCAATACCATTCTGAAACAAATCCAGGCCCTGCTCTTCATGATGTTTACACAAGAACCTCAGCTGACCGAGCATTTAGCGCTATTGGGGCCCCGAGCGTCGTAGTGGTTAAAACCCTTCCCCCCTTTCGCCACAGGAGGTACGAACTCTCTTTAGGTGTTTTGTTTGAATTGAACTCGGCCTCCTTACACAGGTTCGCGTGTTGCGGTGGTAAAGGTACCCTGGTTAATTGGTCAATTACTATTTGTATACCAGTTCACTGTCCTTTGGCCCCAAGCGTGTAATGTCCTTTTGTGAGTGGTTTCACGCTCTTGCCACACAAAACCACACACCACAAATAACACACACCCACAACACAGAACAAAACACACACACACACCCCCCCCACACACTCAAACACCCCACACACACACACACGCGCGACACGGCGCGCGCACTGCGCACACAACACACTAGAAACCACACAACAACACACAACACAACCAAAACAAATCACAACACACAACACAACACTTACCTCCTGATACCAAAATATCAAACACACCACACACACACACCACACACACAACCCACAAACAACACACCACACAAAAACACATACCCAGAAATCCCAGTTGCCAGAAAGAAGAGAGAAGTAGTGTGTGTGTGTGTGTGGGTTTTGTGTGTGTGTGTGGTGTGTGTGGGTTGTGTTGTGTGTGTCAGTAACGTCATTCCACTGTTTCGTGATGTTGGAAAAAAAAAAAGTGAATGAGTACGGAAGTAATTGCGAGCATGACATATGGTGATGTGTAAATGTTATGTGTGCGTGTGCACGCCGAATATATGTGTGTGGAGTGGGTGTGTGAGTGTGTGTGTGTGTGTGTTGTGGGTTGTGTGAGCTGTGTGTGAGTGTGTGTGTGTAATCTCGGGTATGGTCAGTGGAAGTGGAGGAGGCCTAGCGACAGCAAAACAACCTCACAGCTTGCTTACAATCTCATTCATATATAGCATTGTCATCAAACCACTAGTAAGTCGGTATACTTTATACACATGATATAGAAAGAAAAACATCAATGCTCAATATGGAATAAACAAAATAAAACTTTCTTTCTTCCTTGAATTCACAAAACATTTATTAAGATACAATAACTAACGGGGTCTAAACTAGATTTCTACTTTACGGCAGGTGATCTTAACTATTCACGATCACGTTGCTGTTCTTTTCTTTTTTTCTCTTTTTCACTGTCATTTCACAAGCGCGGACAAAATGCTGGCACTGGTGTTGGATCTGCTGGCA